>MU224123.1:507128-523841 GCA_018584345.1 Thuja plicata
ATATATATATATATATATATATATATGTTTATGCCTGAATAGATGCGATTATAAACAAGACCTTAGTCGGCCCAAAAACAACATACACAACGCTTCTAAACAAATTGGCTTAAGTGTGTTTACAATAATGTTTAATACATGGTTAAAAAATTATTACAATAGGCACTTAGCCTTTACATAACAAAAGTTTACACGCTAATAAAAAACCTCAAGTAGACTCCATACTTTGTATTCTAAATTGCTAGTGTACTTTTTCTTCCTGTAACTTGTCCGTACTGATATTCCATACTATGTGTGTATAGGGTAAGCATAAAAACATATCATAGAACTTAGTCTAAATCACCCATATGCACGTGCATTGGTGCTCTGATCATCTGTGTGTCTCTATTTTGTATTGTCTTCTGTACTTAGTCAATTTTCATTACTAAGTTTGCTGTCAAAAATCCCTATGACATTTTTGCCATAATGAAAACACAAAATAAGCCATATACTCCCTGGGAGTCAACTTGTCAACAATCTCCCCCTTTGTCATTAATGGCAACAAAGGAATGTGGCTAAGTTACTCAAAATTGACTAACATCAAAAACTATATATTTTCTTCTCTTAACATATACTATATATTTCTTTGCATATATATACACTTCTCCTCATACATACATTACTCCCCCTTTGACATTGATGACAAAGGTGTCAAAATTGTAAGTCTTTAAATACTTACTCCATGTATACATCTGGATAGGCTATCTGCAAATTATTCATCTCTTGTTGCCAGAATGCCTTTAGTGCATCAATTGTTTGGAGATGGGTGCATTGAACATATGTGAGTTTTTCCATCTTTGTCAAATCCATGCTGGGTCCTTGATCATAGGTAGCAATGGTTGCATAAATTTGTTTAATGTTCTCATCTAGAACTACTAAGGAGGGCGCAAGTGCATTTCTCAACTATGTCTACCCGATCCTTATCTTATTGATCTCTATTTTAGCTTTTTCTATCTTGTCTATCTGACCTTGATAGATATTGTTGCAAATGTTTATATCTTGGGATGATGCTTCAACTGAGTGTCTTATGTTATCAACCAAGATATCTACCTCTTCTATCTTTTTGATATGTTCAGAGGTGAGTTTGCCTCTGTCCATGCAATTTTCTATAACTTTTCTACCTTTTGATGCCGGCTCTTTCAACGTTGTCTGACCAATCTTCAATGACTTTAAATCTAAGGAAAAATTCTTTACTAGTTCATTCAATCTTTCCTTTTTGTACTCATCTTCTGCAATTATGGTAGATGAGTCTACTAAACTTGTAAAATGTGTTTTGAAGCTTGTTAGGATGTTGTCTACATCATCAACTAATTGAATTTTTGCTACTTTCTTGTCTGCAGGCACTAGGTCATTCAGAATGTTTACTAATTCCAAGAAGAGAGGGTTTCTCATAACCTGTTTCTCTTTATCTTTTTCCATGGCTATGACACTGATCTTGATCAAGTCTTCTTCTCCCCATGCATCCAAACTTGCTGAGTCATGAGTTAATCTTGACAATAATGAAGTAGATAGTTTAATGGATGATGTGAATATAGTATTCTGACTAGTATCCATGCATTCACTAATTACTAGGATCTACATATCCAGTATCTCATTAGTCTGATTGTCTTGTTCTTTATTTAAATCTGTTGAATCATTAAAGGGGACTTCATATTGCTATACATATGTGTCATCAGTCATACCTCCTTTGTTTCTATAGTGCTTACAAATGCTTTATCAACTTTGTCCATATCATTGTCGGAAGCAGTCATGGATATCTTGATATCATCAATCACTATAGTATCTCCTGAATCTTTTACTGTATCAGAAGCTATTGAAACTGAGGGCACTAAAACTTGTGGACCTATCTTAGGTGCATTCTAAATCACTAGTTCTACAACTTGTTTGGGAGGAATTGGAGTTACCTTTTCTGTAGGCATCATTGAAGGATACATATGTCTATCCATAAACACTTGTGCAAAAGATTGTTTAGTTTCTTTCCCAACTAACTCATACTCTTTGTTCATAATATGAAGAGTCCTTATCTTGGTTTTGAGATGAGGCTTTACCAAATCTAATAGAATTGCCTTCTCATCATGTGTGAAAATAGGGAGAATATTATCCAATGTTTCTTCTCTAATCCTCATATCTTTCTCAATTGCATGCCTTTTCATTATCTCTAGAATATTCCATAGCTTGTCTGGTATCATTGTTTTGAGTTCTAGAACTGAATTTTTAAATTTGATCATGTGAGAGATGAGCATAGAATGTATCTCAGATTTATCTATCTCTTGATACTTGTCTTAAACCTTTGTAATTGTATCTAGTCTCCCTTCATTAACAATCATGTTCCTTAAGACATTAAGACTAGGTTTGAATCCTACCTCAGGAGGAGCTTGAGTATTTCTTACTATGCTTTGAGTTGTTCTTGAGGATGGGTGGCTAGTGGGCGCTTCCTTCCTTCCTCTAGACTTCTTGCTTGGTACAGAAGGTGGAGAGGATCCCAAATCAGTGGTGGTAGAGGGCACAAAAGTGCTCTCTTCAGTCTTCTTATTCTTCTTCTAGATGTCATCAGAATTCTCTATTTTAACTTTTGTAGGTGTTTTCTCAAGTTCTTTAGCAATCTTAGCTTCCCTAGCTTTGTCTAGGTCTTCTTGTGTAACCCCATGAACTTTTGGGATATGTGAGGTAATCCTTGATGCCATCCTTTTGTTTTTAGCACTGTATAAGACCGAATCAATTTGATTTTTCTTTTATCTGTATGTTACCCATCTAGGGTCATTGGGATCCTTGGGCACAGATAGGAGAACTTGTGCACAACCTTCCAAGACTTGTTCTTCAACTTCATAATCGAGGGGGTGAATCCTTTTTGTTTTGGTCTCAACTGCCTCCATGCAAGTGCAGTCAGTTTCTACCATGAAGCATATGGTGTCTTTGTATTTCTCAACTATCTTCTCAGGCATCCTAAACCTCTTCTGCATCTTGATCCTGAATGTTTGGATATCCATGTCCATTGAATATTTTGCACTAATCTCTGATGTAGCTTTAGTGATATCTGAGACATAGTAGGCTAACTCCTATCTAGGTAAAGGTTTGTAACTTTACCAACAATGTGGAAGTACAAATAGATGATCAAAGAACAAAACTCGAATATCTTTCTCTTGTCATGCTTAATGGCTTTGATATTCTCTATTAGCTGTGCATGCAATAATTCATAGAGATTGTAGTGAGTGTTATCTCTCACTATCCTTATTGTTTCCAGGACTGTTGTTGTGGACACACTATTTAGTCTTCTTGCTTGCTGAAACTTGTATCCAAGTATCATAGTGAGTAGTTTGATGTCATTCTCCTTAATGGGATCAACAGTCATGCCATGCCTATCACTTCTAGATAAGAAAACTTGTTCAACCTACTTTTTAACATCCTTACCAGTAGGAAGAACTGGTCTAGTCTTAGGAAGTCCAGTCATCTCATGAATTAAATCTGTAGTGATGTGGATAGGAACCTCACCTATCTAGTACAGATCATCATGTATCCTACTTAGTAGTATCTTCACCCATTCTGGCTCATAGAACTCATACGCATTGGAATACTCAAAGATAGGGTTATCAGTGAGATGCACGTATTCATCCTTGAATGAATAGTCTAGTTTCATCATTGATCCCATGAGAGATGCAATGCTATTGTCTCCAACTATTTCCTTCTTGCAATAAACATATGCGCGGATGTCTTCTACATGTACTACTCCAAGTGGAGTCCTAGAGAATGCTCCTTCAACATCTAGTATAGACTTGAATGGATGCTTCTTAAAGACAAATCTCTTCATTTTAGAAATGTCGAATACAATAGGGGTTTCCATACTTACAACTTGGTTAAGTAGGGCTTCACGACAATTTTGAAATGATGGGACTGGTAGGGTTCCATTCCAATCATTAATCTGTTCACAAACCAACTAATCCTTTGAACTGTAGTGCTTTGATGCTCAATGCTTATCTACTTTCTGAATGCTTCAATCTTGAATGCAAAGTGAGGTTTTTAAGATCTTTTGCCAATTTATATAAAGATTAATTGCATTTAATGCTCATTGTCATAAAGCAGTTTACAGAGAGAATTTCAAACTTTGTTATGAACGAAGTAAAGGCAACGCGTGAATACATACAACCTTAATTTGTGATCACATGCCTGAATCCATAGGCGCATACTCAGAGGTGAGTATACCAGCCATGTAGGGGTTCAGAGATAGAATAGCTCCCCCCAAGACCATGAGGGTCAACTATCTAGAAGTAGAAGGTGTTTCCACTGAGGATGCATCTACTACCTTGTTCTCTTCATTATCCTTCTTTACTTTGACCCATATTTTATCTGAGTTAGCTTTATCTTCCACAAACTTAGCTTCTCCTGATTCTTCAAACAAAGACTTCTTAGGATTCTCTTATCCTTTTGTTCTTGATCTGCAAGACCTTGAGATGTGTCTAGCCTTTCCACATGAGTGACAAACGATAGGAGGTCTGATGTTGTTATTCATCATGCTGCATTTCTTGGTTGTGTGTCCATTGTAATTACATATCTGACATGTAATATTCTACAAGTTTCTTTGAGGTTGATTTTTCTGATTGAATTGAGTTTGATTCCTTTGGTTCAATTGTGGCTGATTTCTTTGATTTGTTCTGCAATGAATAGCCCTATGACCAAACTTATTGCAAGAGTAATAGTAACCATTGAAGGGTCTTAAATTCTTACAATCTCTTACCAAGTGTCCATGCTTTTTATAGGCATAGCAATTATGGTTAACTTCCTTGTGCTTATCTTTTGGTGGTTCTGCTTTGGTCTCTTCATGATTCTCAGTTTTCTTTTCTTCTGAAGATTTTTTTTTAGCTTTCTTTCTTTCTTATAATGAGTTGATCTCAATTTGATCTGTAGACTGTATCCCATACCAGTGGTATCACCTTTTAGTTTTTGTGTATAAATCTATGATTGAATTAAATCAGAACTTGTGTGTAGTTTGTCAATCTTCTCTTTTGCTCCTAATAATTCAGATTCAATCTTATTCTTGATGTTTTCCAATTACAAGATTTTCATATTGGCTTGCATGAGTTCTTCATCTAACTGTTTATTTTCTTTGTTCTTCTCTTCAATAGCTGTTAGGCTATCAGTTAATTGATCAATCAATTCTTCTATCTTATCCTTTAAAGATAAGTTTTCTTCATTCATTTTCTTGACCATTTTCCCCAAATCATTCGTAGAGTAATCTTTCAAATCTTTTCTTAACTTTTTGATAAGCATTTGTGAGCCATCAACTTTTAGTTTAAGTTCCTCATTTTCTTTCTCAGATCTATCTAGATCTTCAAAGGCTGCTTCAAGATTATTTTTTAGATGTTTGACTTCTGCTGAATCCATGATCTCCTCAAGTGGTTAAACTTTTCTCTCAGAGGACCAGAGCTCTAATACCAATTGTTGGAAACACTGAGAGGGGGGGAGGGTGAATCAGTGTTTAGCTAATAATTCAATTTCAGAAATTTAAACATAAATCAATTATATATCACTTGAAGCTTAACATAAGATTACATAACACATAATATGATTATGGGGAAACCTTGATTAGAGGAAAACCCTCATAGGAATTAGTACCCACAAATATTGCACTAGTATAATGAACTTGTTAAAGTTCCTTTGCCCTGTTAGGAGCAGTCTTTACAATGAAAGTACAATGACCTAGTTAAAGGCCTGACCCTGTTAGGAGTCTTTTACAAACAGCCGTGTTAGGGGTGAGGACTCACTGTCCAAGAGCTCACTGCTCAATGAGAAAGAAGGCTAAAACCTCCTGAGAATAGATATGCACTATATCCAAAAGTGAACTGTTGTATATGACATAGATGTCTGATCAGTTCCAGTTATGTACTTATACTCTTATCTTATTTAGGGGCTCTATCTCATGCTGAGATCTTTACATTGCTCTGCTCTGCTTATTTCTTTGATACTTCAAATATATCTTTTCATTTCATATATATGTTTATGCCTGAATAAACGCGACTATAAACAAGACCTTAGTCGGCCCAAAAACAACATACACAATGCTTCCAAAAAAATTGGCTTAAGCATGTTTACAATAATGTTTAATACATGGTTACAAACTTATTAAAATAGGGGCTTAGCCTTTACATAAAAAAAGTTTACACGCTAATCAAAAACCTGAAGTCAGATCCATACTCTTTATTCTAAACTGCTAGTGTACTTGTTCTTCTTGTAACTTGTTCGTA
Source organism: Thuja plicata (assembly GCA_018584345.1). Taxonomy (NCBI): domain Eukaryota; kingdom Viridiplantae; phylum Streptophyta; class Pinopsida; order Cupressales; family Cupressaceae; genus Thuja; species Thuja plicata. Next base: position 513,404 of record MU224123.1, read on the forward strand.
CTAATATTCCATACTATGCATGTATAATGCATGTATAGGGTAAGCATAAAAACATATCATAGAACTTATGTCTGAAGGCACTTAGTCTGAATCGCCTATACGCACGTGTGTTGGTGCTCTGATCATCTGTGTGTCTCTGTTCTGTATTGTCTTCTATACTTAGTCAATTTTCATTACTAAGTTTGCATTCAAAACTCCATATGACTTTTTTTCCATAATGACAACACAAAACAAGCCATATACTCCCTGGGAGTCAACTTACCAACAACTGCACCTCATCTCTTGAATAGCTGAAACTCTAATTGCATAGATAGGAATTAAAGTTCTTAATACCTTACTAACCACTGGTTTGTCTTCGATTGTTCCACATGTAGCTCTAATGGCACTGGCACTTTTCTTGATTCTTTCACTATATTTTGTAATGTCTTCTCCTTATTTCATTTTCATCTGATCAAATTGACCTCTAAGACTCTCTTCTTTGGCTCTCTTTACATTTTCGTCTCCTCCATGGATATCATGCAGTTTCTTCCACATATCATAGGCAGTAGGGTAGTCCTTGACTTCATCAAATTATGAATAGCTGAGTGAAGAAGCTATATCAATCATCATTATATTATGATTCTTCATGTCCACCATTTGATTCACAGACATAGGTCTCGGTGGTTCCACATATTTGTGATCCAAGAATTGCAAACCAGTATCTCCAATAGTAGATAGATGTAGCCTCATAAACTCTTGCCATGTAGGAAAGTTGTCTTTGTTAAGCTTGGGGATCTCCCTTCTGTAAGACATCTATGATCTTTAGCTTAGGCTTTGAAACCTTCTCCAAAAGCACAAAATTCTCTGATACCAATTGTTGGAAATGGGTTGAGTAACTGAGAGGGCAGGGGTGAATCAGTTACCACAAAAACAAATCCAAGTCCCTTAGATGTCTTAATCAAAATTATCATTGTTACTCAGTAAACAAAGATATTCTGCTATTACTCAGTTAACAAAGAAATCTTAAGATATTAAATATGATTATCCTTTAGTGATTAAGTGTAGAAACATAAATCATAAATCAAATAAAATGTACACAGATGACACCAAGATTTAACATGGAAACCCAATTTGGGAAAACAACCAATTGCAACTAGTTATTATTTTTCACTCTTCTGAAGTGAGCCCTGTTAGGAGCCAACCTTGTTAAAGGTTACAAAACACACTACTAGGTGTGACCCTGTTAGAGGATTTAATCACCCTGTTAGGAGTGGCCTTGTTAGAGGTCTTCAAACACTAAAATGTAGAAATTCCACCTTGTGAGAGGATTTATGAAAGACTACAAAGTCTACTCTATAAAGAGATTTGGATCACTGCTACAATTTTTAGAGAGTAACAATGGATTGACCTGTTTGAAGAAGAAACTATCTTTGCTAATTTAGATCCCTACTCTAGCTTTAAACTACATCCTCACTAATCAAATATTCTATTGAAGCTCGGTCTTGGATGTTCTATCCTTAATCAGAATTCCCTCTTGTTTTTCCTTCACTCTTCATATCACAAAACTCCACATATTCAATCCAAACTTGACCTTGTATATATATGATAAGCCTTGTCAATTCGGCCTAAATACATTCCAAATAAATAATAAAAATTAATTTTGTCATCTGCATATAACCAACTAAACATTAAATGTAAACCATTGCTAGTCGGCTGACACTAAATGCATAACTCAGTTAACATTGTAATCCTTCAATGCCAGACCGTTACTGTAATGCCCGAGTGAACTCTGTTAGAACTGAAAATCACTTTAGTAGATATTGAGTCTTCTACAATTCCCAAGAGATCTTTGCATACACTAATTGTGCTTAATTTAGGTATAGACATTTGTGTAACATCACTACATTTGGGTATACATCAATGACAATACACAATTGAATAATTGTCTTCAACACACTCAACACAAAAATTGGTGATCTTTAGGTGGTCATTTCTGAAAGAGTGTGCAAGGTATTGGAAAACCATGAGTTCCTACAAGATCATGTCATGGAGGCCTACAATAACCTATCTCATTTTTTGGAGATTCAATTTCATTTTAATTTGGCAACCCAATCTCGATTGATGCCAAAACTTGTAGTGTTTTTCAGTTGAAAGTTCTAACATTGCATATCTTTCAAACCATTCTACATGAGCTCAAACCATATTTTCCAATAGCTCTGGTTGTCAAAGTAAACACTATGAAAAATGTCATTTTTCTCCCTGTTGGCTAACAGATTTGTTCTCCTTAAATATTGATGTTTATCTTCTGACTCTATGCCTTTGAAAACAAATCATTAAACAATAGTTGGGTAAGCATTCACTTTGCTCCCCTCTAAATTTTACAAAGGTACAACTCCCTTCTTAAGATTTTCAATGTATGAATATTGTAATCTAAACACATAAGCTTTTAACTGAAAATCAGGAAAAGATCTCTCAACTGTTCTTAGATAGATGAGGTATAGCATGGAAACTCACAAAACTTAGAAAGAAGTGGGAACTACTTTGCAGAAGAAATTTAAACTAACTAACTGATCAAGAAATTCAACACAGCTAAGTATTCATCTACGGAAAATTGGAATTCAGAAATCTAAAACTAAATGACTAAAATGGAATAACGCATGTAGAAGTTCAATAAATAACTCTCTCAAAGTAGAACATATATATTTCATCATCTGATTCAAAGATCAAAATAAAGCCACGCATGAGTATTCGGGCATAACTGGCTCAAAGTCCAGATATCATCAGTCACTTAAACTATTGAAAAACAAGAAAGAACTATTCTAAATTCTATCTTCCCTCTATTCTATTCTAACCCTTAAAAAGTTTTAAGCTCCAACTTATATAGTTTAACAGTCTGAGAAAGCCTCCCGAAAAACCCAGCTTCTCGGACACAATCAAAGAAAGAAACAGTTACCAGTTACAACAAAGTTCTCGAAAAAGATCAAAAGCAGGATAAATTAAGAAACTAAAACTGAATCTGGTTCAGTTTTCCTAGGTATCTGCTGATGTGGCCACCTTTACCAGCTTCCACGATCGGAAGACACAGAGCAGCTCCTGAGTAGGCGGGGCATGCGGATTTTTTAACGTGGCCAACTTGGCGTGTGTCGCATTCTTCTCCCACCGCATTTTCTGGATTTTCTCCACCTGCTTCGGCAGTTGTCCCCGGTTCAAGATCAGCATAGCCTCAATGTTAGCGGTTCTAGTGAGGTCATGAACCATTGGAGCTTCACTCTCTTTGAAAGAATTCATTACATCAACGAAGGACTCGACCATCACATCGACACCCTAATTTCCATCTTCCAGTTGGAAGATGCCTGAGGGGTTCACTACTTTGATATCCTTTAAGGTGTCAGAATGAATCTCCTGCACTTCTTTTTCCATGGCTCGCATCTGAGAAATAGCTGCTTCGAACAGTGTGTTCTTCCAGCCAAAGTTTTTCTTTAAGATGAATAGCATACACGGGTCAACTAACTTCACGGGATTTTTTGTTAAAAACTGTTTTACTCCATAATCTTCAATTTCCTGTACTCGCTTCACAATCTCTGCACAATTTTCCGCCTCACTTTCCCATATTGGGATCAAAGTCTGAATCTCCCCTAGGAGTACTTCACCGTCCACGCGGGTGCTCATGAACTCCCTTATGAAAGTGCTTCCTTCTACTATAATTCCATCTGTCCATGCCTTTATTACCTCTGTCTAGGTCCTACCCTGCTGTACCTGTTTGACCAACTTTTGATTTTCTGCCGAATTGGGGTCGAATCCTTGGTGGGCCTGTGCTAAAGGTAGCGCACCATTTTCAGCCAATGAAGAGAGAAATTCTACCATGGTTGAAACTATTTGTTTCAATTCACGTTTCTCCCTGCCATCTTTCTGTGACTATCCTAACATATGATCTGCGGAGAATTTAAAAATATGATCACGGGAGTCTCTGTTCAGCACCCCTAACTCCATCTTTGTTATTTCATAATCCTCAGGCTCAGGATCCTGTGTTTCTCCCATAGACTTTACTGTGGTTATTTTGGTGGTAATCTTCCCTATGGATGGGTCTGTTGTTAACCTCGCATCGCTTTTCATTCTTTTAGCTTTCAGAGTCCGTGAAGTATACCTCGTAACAATCTCTTTAACTGGCATAGATAGCGGTTTAAAACTTCTCCTCTTGTTAACTGATTCGGTGAGCCATGGTGGAACCGCACTGGACATAATTTGGTTATCGGGAGTCTTTACAGGTGTGTCTGTAACCTGAGATAGGTCTTGGCCATGTGTGAGAACTTCCTGAACCTTCCCTTTGTGATCGGGGGTGAAGGAGAGATCTTCATCATTGAGCCCAACAACATCCAAATAATCAGGTTCTTCTGCAGCCATCTGATTCTTCCTTTCTGACCTCATCCTTACCCTTGATCTTGGTGCGGTTGGGTGTTTCCCTGAGGTTGTCTTCTCCTTCAATAATATTATTTCACCTGCATTTGATAACAAAGGAGAATCATTATCTAGAACTTGCTTTATACTCTTAATAGGTGACCTGGTATCAAGGCATGTATTTGTAAGGAGTTGAACTCCTTTCTTCCTCGCCGTAATCCAATTCTCAGTTTCTTCAAAAATGCTGCGGGCCCGGAGTCTGATATCACTGGATTCTTTTCTGTCCCAATCAATAATTGGGACACCTTCTGTTTCAGAAAAGGTAGCGGATGGATAAGGAACCTCTGAACTGTCCTCTTCTATACTTCTGATATCAAACTTAAATTACAATAGCTTAATCTGAGATACAGTAAGCCTGGTTTGATCCAGCTCCCAGATCATTTTCTCATCACCGAGATTTTCCCATAGATCCTCAAGATGATAACTTGGGGAAGGGAATTTGCTTAACCCTAGGGTCTGCCTGGCAAAACCTTTGCTATCAAATCCTGTCCTTGGTTCATAAAAGGGCATGTGGAAGTTTAGTAAATTGCTCCCCACAACGGATGCATCCAACATGCTGTTACAGACTAGATGGCCTAATTTCACGGGGAACAAAGAGCTCCACTTGTCTTCTGGGAGAGTAGTTATAACAACAATGAACAGATGTCTACAAACTTCTGCCAGAACAAAACAATTGAAAGCGTACCTATGCAGCTTCAAGGGTTCCTCTTCGAATCCACCTACCCGAATATAAGTGAAGTGGGGAAATTGAATGTAGAAGCTACCAAATACTTTTACCAATTTATGAGCATTGTCCGAAATCCTCTGGTTCGGCTTGCCAGCAAGCTCTTGGAACAATTTCCCCCAGAACACATCATGTACTGTCCTGTAATCCTCTAAAACTCTATCTTTTCTTAACAATGGGCAATACTCATAAATAAACAAGCTTTCATTCCAAGGAACTTTCTGGATGGGAGATAGATTTTGAGTGCAGGCCAAGCAATACATTAGGTATGAGGACATATAAAACCCTTCTTTGGTCATTTGGTTTTTCTTAAGCTGATCCCTAAGAGATATGGCTATGATCTCGGCCCAGTCTATGTGTTGTCTTCCTTCTAGAACGATCTCCATAAAATGGAACATCCATTCGTCGAAGTACAGCGCCTATACTGAGCCTTTCAATCGGTGGAGGAGGACAACCAGATCATGTACCAGGGGGTTCATGTGATCCTTAGTGAGGGATTTGGGCAACCGCGACCCCCCTTTGTAATTGGTTTTTGTCCATCTTCTTGCTATGTGGCTTCTGTTTCTATCAACATTTTCCCTAAATTGGGCCAGAGACTGGGTGGGGGTGAAGTTAACAAGACCCTCATCAGGTATTTTGAAAATTGCTGCAATGGTCCCACGGTTCACATGTATTAGGGTTTGACCATCCGCATTTAAAATACTTTTCAATTTAACATCATATCTGTTGATACATTCCTGTACTAACTCTGGACAAACAGTGGAAGGTGGGAATGCGGCCGCTTCTAATAGACCACTGGCTAAAATCTCTATAACAAACTCTTCGTCAACATGAGATGAGAGTTTTGAAGTCATGGCGTCAACTGAAACCCCTAACAAATCTGTATCTGTTATGACCGGAGCTCTGCATTCTAGATTCTTTACATTCCCAAAGAAATGCATAATAGACTTCATATTTGTCTAAGAAGATGAAAGTCTACCAGCTTACTACTCGAAATATTGAATTTTAAGGAACAACCAGAAATGAGGGGCAGAGCTCGAAAAAGCTACCTGTAAGATTTGAACTTGACTAGACCACCTTTCCAGCACCAAGATCCCACAATGCATAATAGGGAAGAATGATTTACCCAGCTCCTTTTTATTTGCCTTTTGAAGTGCGGGATATACATCTTAATGCGAGCATTAATCGGACATTCAATGCCAAGTGACGCTAAAAATGAATGTTTTCAAATCAAAATGATCTTCGGGACCTGCCACCTTGTCCAATTATAATTACTTGCCATCAAACCAAATATTTCCCACCTATGCAAGTGATTTCCTTGATTTTCGTGCACTGACTTAACAAATAGAATCATGCCACGTCAATCGGCCCGTCTCATCAAACATCACATCTTTAAGAACCCCGCCTGCATTCCTTTCTGAACTACTTCGAACTACTTTGAACCAGAGTTCGAAGAGGTTCGAAGAGGTTCAACACCTCACGGAGGGGAAGTGTCGCATACTTTCCTGTATTAACACATCGTTAGCAATAAAAGACTTAGGCCGCTATTGAACTTCTTTGAACTACTTCGAACCAGAGTTTGAAGAGGTTCAAAGTGGTTCAAATGACTCGAAAGTGCGAGTGATTTGGTTTATGATAGACCGGAACTGATCCCAACGACGCCAAAAGCTTAGATTTGACAGATTCAAATGTAAAGGCTTAGGGAGGACCAATAAGGTAGGCAAGTGAACAGAGTGAAGCTTTGATCATTGTAGACACATGAACTTGGAAAGTTCAAATAAAGGCGACTCTTAACCATCCAACATCGGCGCTGACTGGGGACTGCAGATTTCCCAATTTGCAGAGAACTTTAGAATACTGGTTTCGCAGACCAAACAAAACAAAGGAAAGGAAAAGAAAAGAGGGACAACCAAAACTGAAAACACAGGGAACTAACTAATATGTACAAAGGGGACGAACCTAGAAACCTAGAGCTTGCACAGTTTCAGATCTTGCCCATTATAAGTAAATGGCAGGTTAACACCATCTAGATATGATAGTTTAAATGTGTTCAAACCCAGAGCTTCTGAGATAATGAACGAACCTTTCCACAGAGATTCAAACTTCCCGTACGATCCCTTTGATGCTCTTCTTTTGTCCCATAGCAGAACTTCATCGCCCTCCATAAAACTGCGAGGTCTAGCTCGCATGTCAAAGATCTGCTTCACCTTTAGCTGATGTTCAGTGATATGATCTACCATATTTTCTCTATCTTCTTCCAACTTTCTCAAGTGCATTACGCGCCTTTCCAGAGGATCTTTGAAATATTCATCTTCAATGACTGCTTGGAGTTTCGCGGAGGATAGATCGAGAGGCAAAGACACATGAGCCCTGATCCCATATACCAGTTGAAAGGGTGACATGCCAATAGCTCATTTCAAAGTGATCCGATCTGCCCACAGTGCCTCATGGAGCTTCTTGTGCCATTCTCAGGGATTATCATCCATCAATTTTTTCATTATGACTATCAGGTTTTTATTGCTGGATTTTGCTTGGCCATTTCCCTGCGGGAAATAATTCGAGGAATGGGCCAACACCATGCCATGCTCATAGAAAAAGGTTGATATTTCTTCTGAGGAAAAATATGTAGAATTATCTGCTACTATTTTGACTGGCACTCTGAATCTTACAAAAATAAAATTCAGCAAAAATTCACACACCACCTGAGAGTTTGCCTTCTTCGTGAGTATTGCCTCCACCCACTTCGTGAAATAATCAGCGGCTATTAGAATATAGATATCCCCAGCACTAGATGGTGAATTCAATGGCCCGATGAAATCGATTCCCCATTGTCTAAATGGTTCTTCCACAATAACCGGCTTGAGGGGTAACGCCGCCAGATAGGGTCTCCCAGCGAACATTTGACATTTGTCACAATTTCTGACATACTGGTAAGCATCCTTGAACATCCCTGGCCAGTAGAACCTATTTTAGAGAATCTTGTAAGCTGTCACAGTTGAAGAGTAATGTCCCCCGCATGCTTCATCATGGAATGCTCTTAGCAATTCTTTCCGTTGTTCTTCGTCAACGCACCTGAGGAAAGTTCCATCAACTCCCTTTTTGAACAAAGTTCCCTGCAAAATCACATATATATTAGCTTTTAATCTCAGGTTACGCCTTTCCTTTTGATTCAGATGATCTGGGCATTCACCATATGTAAGGAAGTAAGTAATGTCTGAGAACCAAGGGTCGATTGAGCTGACCAACAATGCCATAGGGACTTCATTGATCTTTTCACATATCTCATTATTCTCTGCAATTAACTTACATAAACCCTTTCCCCTTACAAAATTTGTAGGTTTGATTGTTAAGTCATATTCTTGAATCTTTGCGATCCATACAGCTCTGTTGTTCATACCAATCTCCTTCTGAATTAGAATGCTCTTCACGGCAGTTTCTGGCACATATACAGTACTATGCGAGTGAAGAATATAATACCTGAAATGCTTCACTACCTTTACCACTGCATAGGCATGTTTTTCTATTTGGGAGTATTTAAGCTCGTGCTTCTTCAGGGGCACGCTCATAAAGGCTATGGGTGCTTCCTGTCCTTCTTTGTCTTTCTGAGTGAGTATGCTTGAAAGAGTGTGTTGAGAGGCATAACAGTACATAATAAAATCTTTTCTAAAATTGGGACTTCTCAATGCTGGTGCCTGAGATATGGTGGTTTTAATATCTTCAAATGATTTCCTTCCATCATCATTCCACTTAAAAGGGACTTTCTCACTCATCATTTCGATCATATGTCTCGTTACTTCAGAGAATTCAAGAATAAAGGCTCGCAGAAAATTTATTTGCCTGAAGAAGGACTTCAGACCAATTCTGCTAGCGGGCAGGCTGAGTTGCTGAATTGCTTTAACTCGTTCAAGATCTATTTTTATGCCCTCCTTTGATACTATATGACCGAGTAACTTTCCCTCCTCTACAAAGAATATGGACTTTTTGGGGTTTAAAGAGATACCATGATTCCTGCAATGCTGCAAAACTCGTTCAAGGTCATTCAAGTGCTGATTTCTCTTCTTTGAGAATATTGTAAGGTCATCCAGATAGATCACTATGATTTTATTTCTAAGATCCTCGAAGGAAGAGTTCATTGCCCGTTGAAAAGTTGCACCTGCATTTATTAATCCGAAGGGCATCCGGTTGTAGGCATAAGTACCCCATGGCGTAATAAAGGCTATCTTGTGTTGGTCGGCCTTTGCTACCCCTATTTGATTGTAACCTGAATAGCCATCTAACATTGACATGGCTTCAAAACCGGAGACCGCCTGCAAGACATGCTCCATGACAGGCAAGGCATAATTATCTTTCAAAATTGCTTGGTTCAAGTTACGAAAATCAACACAAATTTAGACTTCACCATTTTTCTTTCTTACTGGTACTATGTTAGCTATCCACGTCGAATGGTGAATAGGGTAGATGATTCGGGCCTGTAACATCTTTTTAACTTCCCTCAGTATAGCTTATGACACCTTAGGGTTATAGTTCCTCAACTTCTGGCGGAAAGGGACAACTCCAGGTTTCAAAGGGATTTGGTGCTCAAATTGACCGTCTCTAAAAACTTTCAGATCTCCATAATCCCAGGCGAAAACATCTCTGTATTCTTTCAACAACCTCTTCAAGTCTTCCCTCTTAGATTCGGTACAGTTTTGACCAATGGAGATCCACCTAGGAGAATCCTGGTCACCTATATCAATCTTGTCATATTCCTTTGGATTTGGAACATGTGAGACTTTTTCCTTCACTGTGCTGTCATCTCTTCTTCTGAACAGATGCTCCAGAGAAACTAGGCCCTTAGGGATTTTATTACTTTTCAGCTGAATCACCCCTACATTATCATCCTCATCTTGGTAAATTTCTTTACATTCACTGTTTGAACCTTCAAAATATATCTCAGCAAATCCGGTGGCACACTCGAGAAATTCTTTAAGCTGTGTATCATCATCGAACACTTGCCAGTTCTGAACATTGTCTGGTACCCTCGGATTGTATATCATTTCAATCTGGTATTTTTGAGTTTTAAAATCAAGGTGTGGCAAGAGCAAGGAGGCTGATACAACCAAAGAATCTGCTCTGGCATTCTGATTCCTAGGGATATACTCAATGGAAAAAGCATCAAAAGATTCTATGTCATCCCAGACTAGATTTCTGTAATGCTTTAATTTCTCATTCTTTACAGAAAACTGCCCTCGAACCTGTTTCACAATCAATTCAGCGTCTCCTTTCACAATCAGCTTTTTG
>MU224123.1:524266-557046 GCA_018584345.1 Thuja plicata
TTGTCAGGGTATGCGGCTAGGACAGCCTGGCAGTCTTTGATCTGACCCTTTAATGGTACTTCTTTACCGTCCATAGAGTAACAATGGCCGAAGGTTTTGGTTAAGGGTAAGTCCAAAGCCTTAGCTATGGGTGCAGGCATTATGTTGTCAGAAGCACCAGAATCAATAATACAATTACTCAATTTTTGACCATTCAATAGGAGAGAGACATAAAATGGATTTGGCTTTTCCTCTTCGTACCCAGTTTCTATGGAGTTTGTGGACCGACATCCTTCTAGAATTTGGGGAGTATCTTGGGGTTGGAAAACAAAAGGTTCTTGAGTAGTGGAGGTTTCTCCTATAAAGGATTTATCTGCTTGAGGATTTGTATAATTTTCCCCTTTAACATATTTTACCAACTTATCCAGTTCTCCAGGGTTCATCTTCAAGAAATCAAGAGAAGAGATAGAAACTATGGAAGACTTACAGAACTCAACAAAATCGAAAGGAGATGAAGGGGTAATTGTATTTCTGGGAAGAATTTTTACCTCCGAGCACCTGAAACTTGTGCGCGTTTCTTCACCAGTAGGCTCCTTTCTTTTTGTGTCTGCACTTGTAGCAGCTGCACCTGGAACAAACTTCTGAGTTCATTGATTTCTTGTTAATATAGTGCAGGCTGGGTCCTGTAGGGTTGCCAGTACACTTCCTCCTTGCTCTGCATCGGGTACATATTCTGAGTAGAAAGAACCTGATGAACCAATGTCTGGAGAATCTTTTTCTTCATGAAATTGTTCGTTATTCATCTCATCTCTGGCTGCATTGAGTTGCAAGTATCTTAACCATTCGGTACACGTATCTCCATCATGATCGGTGGTTAAGTGGAATGAGCACATAGTTTCTTTGGGAGTAGGCTCTATTTGCAACCTTGGTTGAGGGCCAGGTAACTATAGAGCTTTTGTCTACTGTTGGGGAAGTTGCCTTTGACTTATATCTTGATAAGGGGGTTGATAGGAAGTCATTCTATTCTGCTACCTTTTTAGCATCGCTATGTCATTCATAAGTCTCTGTATCATTGGATCTGTAGTCGCAGCTGCTGAAGAACTACTCAGAGTTTGTGCTTCTCTCTTCCACTTGCCGACAGTTATGAGAGTGTCTTCAATCTCAATCGCTCTAGTTTGGGCATCTTCAAGATTTGGCACTCCGTCTTTCAACAAATGGAAGCTTATATCCGGCGGGACTGCATTGAGGAAGTAAATCCTTTTGTTTTTATCACTTGGAGCAGCGGTCACGGGAATTCTTTCTAGAATTCTATTAAATTTGGCAACGAACTCTCTCATTGGTTCGTGAATCTCTTTTTTTAACTGACTGAGTTGTATCAATAAAGAGACTTCATTGTCAAGGGTTTTGAACCTTCTTTCGAAAGCCCACTTCATGGTGTCCCAATTCGTGATAGATCCATTTGGCAAGTGACTGAACCAATCGACAGCAGCGTCTACAAGAGTTCTGACAAAAAGTCTCACCGCCACATCTTCGGTAGATACACTCATGATCCCACAAGTGGTTTGGAAGGCATTAAGATGATCATCTGAAGAGACCTTATTGTCTCCATTGAACTTAGGCAAAATTTGATTGGCTCCTTTAGGTAAATCAGCAGGTTGGTTAACCCCCAGGTTCAGAGGTCCAATGTGTTGGCCCCAAGGTCGATTTCCGGCCATGAATGGAAGCTGGAAATTCAAAGGGTGGATATTTAAGATAGTGGGAATTATAGTACTCGGAGAAACAATGGCTTGGACAGTCAAAGGGATAGATGGGATTTGCGGGAGAGATGAGGGTTGGTTGACAGTTTGAGCCTTCCTTCTTCAGGAAAAATTTAAATCTGATTTGAAATTTAGGCTTTCCAACAGTTCAAAATCTTCATCCACCAATCCTCGGCTGCATTCCCCCCTTGTGTATCTTCTGGTTGCCAGTTCAAGTATCTATTCAAACTTAGTTCTATTGCCGACCTTGTGCAATTCTGTTAACTATGACAACTTCTGTAGCAACAGGAATACCTCTCAAGTGTTCACCAATTTCTTCTTCTCTCTCAAGCACTTCTTGAACCCGGTGGAACTCTTGATTACTTTGTCTGAACCTCCAAGCAGCTGAAGCAAGATCTGAGATTAAATCCTCCTATGTGTCTTCAAAACCCAAATTTGGCTAGAGCACAAGGAACACATTATCATTAGGTAGCACCATTATGTGGCATTGTGACGGGAATTGGACTAGCGCACTTGACTGGCCTTTCCCCAGTAGAATCGCCAAAATTTGTTGGTTAACAAATTTGTTCTCCTTAAATCTTGATGTTTATCTTCTGACTCTATGCCTTTGAAAACAAATCATTAAACAACAGTTGGGTAAGCATTCACTTTGCTCCCCTCTGAATTTTACAAAGGTACAACTCCCTTCTTAATATTTTCAATGAATGAATATTGTAATCTAAACACATAACCTTTTAACTGAAAAGCAGGAAAAGATCTCTCAACTGTTCTTAAACATATGAGGTATAGCATGGAAACTCGTAAAACTTAGAAAGAAGCGGGAACTACTTTGCAGAAGAAATTTAAACTAACTAACTGATCAAGAAATTCAACACAGCTAAGTATTCATCTACGAAAAACTGGAATTCAGAAATCTAAAACTAAATGACTGAAATGGAATAACGCATGCAGAAGTTCAATATATAACTCTCTCAAAGTAGAACATATATATTTCATCATCTGATTCAAAGATCAAAATAAAGCCACGCATGAGTATTCGGGCATAACTGGCTCAAAGTCCAGATATCATCAGTCACTTAAACTATTGAAAAAAAAGAAAGAACTATTCTAAATTCTATCTTCCCTCTATTCTATTCTAACCCTTAAAAAGTTTTAAGCTCCAGCTTATATAGTTTAACAGTCTGAGAAAGCCTCCCGAGAAACCCGGCTTCTCGGACACAATCAAAGAAAGAAACAGTTACCAGTTACAACAAAGTTCTCAGAAAAGATCAAAAGCAGGATAAATTAAGAAACTAAAACTGAATCTGGTTTAGTTTTCCTGGGTATCTACTGACGTGGCCACCTTTACCAGCTTCCATGATCGGAAGACACGGAGCAGCTCCTGAGTAGGCGAGGCGTGCAGATTTTTTAACGCGGCCAACTTGACATGCGTCGCGTTCTTCTCCCACCGCATTTTCTAGATTTTCTCTGCCTGCTTCAGCAGTTGTCCCCGGTTCAAGATCAGCATAGCCTCAATGTTAATGGTTCTAGTGAGGTCATGAACCATTGGAGCTTCACTCTCTTTGAAAGCATTCATTACACCAACGAAGGACTCAACCATCGCATCGACACCCTAATTTCCATCTTCCAGTTGGAAGATGCCTAAGGGGTTATCTACTTTGATATCCTTTAAGGTGTCAGAATGAATCTCCTGCACTTCTTTTTCCATGGCTTGCATCTGAGAAATAGCTGCTTCGAATAGTGTGTTCTTCCAGCCAAAGTTTTTCTTTAAAATGAATAGTATACACGGGTCAACTAACTTCATGGGATTTTCTGTTAAAAACTGTTTTACTCCATAATCTTTAATTTCCTGTACTTGCTTCACAATCTTTGCACAATTTTCTGCGTCACTTTCCCATATTGGGATCAAAGTCTGAATCTCCCCCAGGAGTACTTCCCCGTCCATGCGGGTGCTCATGAACTCCCTTATGAAAGTGCTTCCTTCTTCTATAATGCCATCTGTCCATGCCTTTATTACCTCTCTCCAGGTCCTAGCTTGCTGTACCTGTTTGACCAACTTTTGATTTTTTGTCAAATTGGGGTCGAATCCTTGGTGGGCCTGTGCTAAAGGTTGCGCACCATTTTCAGCCAATGAAGAGAGAAATTCTGCCATGGTTGAAACTATTTGTTTCAATTCACGTTTCTCCCTGCCATCTTTCTACGACTGTCCTAACATATGATCTGCGGAGAATTTAAAAATATGATCACGGAAGTCTTTATTCAGCACCCCTAACTCCATCTTTGTTATTTCATAATCCTCGGGCTCAGGATCCTGTGTTTCTCCCATAGACTTTACTGTGGCGATTTCGGCGGTAATCTTCCCTGTTGATGGGTCTGTTGTTAACCTCACATCACTTTTCATTCTTTTAGCTTTCAGAGTGCGTGCAGCATACCTCGTAACAATCTCTTTAACTGGCATAGACAACGGTTTAAAACTTCTCCTCTTGTTAACTGATTTGGTGAGCCATGGTGGAATTGCACTAGACATAATTCAGTTATCGGGAGTCTTTACAGGTGTGTCTATAACCTGAGATAGGTCTTGGCCATGTGTGAGAACTTCTTGAACCTTCCCTTTGTGATTGGGGGTGAAGGAGAGATCTTCATCATTTAGCCCAACGACATCCAAATAATCAGGTTCTTCTGCAGCCATCTGAATCTTCCTTTCTAACCTCGTCCTTACCCTTGATCTTGGTGCAGTTGGGTGTTTCCCTGAGGTTGTCTTCTCCTTCAATAATATTATTTCACCTGCATTTGATAACAAAGGAGAATCATTAGCCAGAACTTGCTTTACACTCTTAATAGGTGACCTGGTATCAAGGCATGTATTTGTAAGGAGTTGAACTCCTTTCTTCCTCGCCGTAATCCAATTCTCAGTTTCTTCAAAAATGCTGTGGGCCCGGAGTCTGATATCACTGGATTCTTTTCTGTCCCAATCAATAATTGGGACACCTTCTATTTCAGAAAAGGTGGCGGATGGACAAGGAACCTCTGAACTGTCCTCTTCTATACTTCTGATATGGAACTTCAATTGCAATAGCTTGATCTGAGATATAGTAAGCCTGGTTCGATCCCGCTCCCAGATCATTTTCTCATCACCAAGATTTTCCCATAGATCCTCAAGATGATAACTTGGGGAAGGGCATTTTATTAACCCTAGGGTCTGCCTGGCAAAACCTTTGCTATCAAATCCTGTCCTTGGTTCATAAAAGGGCATGTGGAAATTCAGTAAATTGCTCCCCACAACGGATGCATCCAACATGCTGTTACAGACTAGATGGCCTAATTTCACGGGGAACAAAGAGTTCCACTTGTCTTCCGGGAGAGCAGTTTTAATAACAATGAATAGCTGTCTACAAACTTCTGCTAGAACAAAACAATCGAAAGTGTACCTAGGCAGCTTCAAGGGTTCGTCTTCGAATCCACCTACCCGAATATAAGTGAAGCGGGGAAATTGAATGTAGAAGCTACCAAATAATTTTACCAATTTCTGAGCATTGTCTGAAATCCTCTGGTTTGGCTTGCCAGCAAGCTCTTGGCGCAATTTCCCCCAGAACACATCATGTACTGTCCTATAATCCTCTAAAACTCTATCTTTTCTCAACAATGGGCAATACTCATAAATAAACAAGCTTTCATTCCAAGGAACTTTCTGGATGGGAGATAGATTTTGAGTGTAGGCCAAGCAATACATTAGGTATGAGGACATATAAAACCCTTCTTTGGTCATTTGGTTTTTTCTTAAGCTGATCCCTAAGAGATACGGCTATGATCTTGGCCCAGTCTATGTGCTGTATTCCTTCTAGAACGATCTCCACAAAATGGAACATCCATTTGTCGAAGTACAGGGCCTGTTCTGAGCCTTTCAATCGGTGGAGGAGGACAACTAGATCATGTACCAGGGGGTTCATGTGATCCTTAGTGAGGGATTTGGGCAACCGCGACCCCCCTTTGTAATTGGTTTTTGTCCATCTTCTTGCTATGTGGCTTCTTTTTCTGTCAACATTTTCCCTAAATTGGGCCAGAGACTAGGTGGGGGTGAAATTAACAAGACCCTCATCAGGTATTTTGAAAACTGCTACAATGGTCCCACGGTTCACAGGTATTAGGGTTTGACCATCCGCATTTAAAATACTTTTCAATTTAACATCATATCTGTTGATACATTCCTGTACTAACTCTGGACAAACAGCGGAAGGTGGGAATGCGGCCGCTTCTAATAGACCACTGGCTAAAATCTCTATAAAAAACTCTTCGTCAACATGAGATGAGAGTTTTGAAGTCATGGTGTCAACCGAAACCCCTAACAAATCTGTATCTGTTATGACCGGAGCTCTGCATTCTAGATTCTTTACACTCCCAAAGAAATGCATAACAGACTTCATATTTGTCTAAGAAGATGAAAGTCTACCGGCTTACTGCTCGAAATATTGAATTTTAAGGAACAACCAGAAATGAGGGGTAGAGCTCGAAAAAGCTACCTATAAGATTTGAACTTGACCAGACCACCTTTCCAGAGCCAAGATCCCGCAACGCATAATATGGAAGAATGACTTACCCAGCTCCTTTTTATTTTCTATTTGAAGCGCGGGATATACAGCTTTATGTGAGCATTAATCAGACATTCAATGCCAAGTGGCGCTAAAAATGAATGTTTTCAAATCAAAATGATCTTCGGGACCTGCCACCTTCTTCAATCATAATTACTTGCCATCAAACCAAATATTTCCCACCTGTGCAAGTGATTTCCTTGATTTCCGTGCACTCACTTAACAAATAGAATCATGCCACGTCAATCGGCTCGTCTCATCAAACATCACATCTTTAAGAACCCCGCCTGCATTCCTTTCTGAACTGCTTCGAACTACTTTGAATCAGAGTTTGAAGAGGTTCGAAGAGGTTCAACACCTCACAAAGGGGAAGTGCCGCATACTTTCCTACATTAACACATTGTTAGCAATAAAAGACTTAGGCCGCTATTGAACTGCTTTCAACTACTTCAAACCGGAGTTTGAAGAGGTTCAAAGTGGTTCAAATGACTCGAAAGTGTGAGTGATTTGGTTTATGACAGACCGGAACTGATCCCAACGACGCCAAAAGCTTAGATTTGACAGATTCAAATGTAAAGGCTTTGGGAGGACCAATATGGTAGGCAAGTGAACAAAGTGAAGCTTTGACCATTATAGACACATGAACTTGGAAAGTTCAAATAAAGGCGACTCTTAACCATCCAACACTCCCCAAGTGGCTCAAATGTTTTCGACCACTCAAGAGTGAAGAGTTCCTAAAGGTGCACTCAACACCAAAATCAATGATCTTTAGGCTTCATTTTCTTGGATCTCATGTGAGGTATCAACTAATAATTAGGTGCTATGAGATCAAGTCATAGAGTCCTATAATAACCTATCTCAATTTTGGGAGATTCAATTTCATTTTCATTTGGCAACCCAATCTTGGTTGATGCCAAAACTTGCAATGTTGCCCAAATGAAAGTTTCAACATTGCATATCTTTCCAACCATTCGTCATGGCCTTTAACCATCTTTGTTAACACATCTGGTTGGTCATGTAAAAAATAGGAATGGCCTCATTTCTCTCCCTAAGTGGCTTGAACGGTGTTGACCACTCAGGAGTGAAGTGTTCTTAAAGGCGTACTTAGCACCAAAATCAGTGATATTAGGTGACCATTTATCGGAGCTCGTGTGAGGTTTTGGAGAAATATTAGGTGATACAAGATTTTTTTGCGAAGGCCTCCAATAACCCATCTCATTTTTGGGAGATTCAATTTCATTTTCATTTGGAAACCCAGTCTTGGTTGATGCCAAAAATTGCAATGGTGCTCAATTGAAAGTTGCAACATTGCATATCTTTCAAACCATTTGTTGTGGCCTCAAACTGTCTTCACCAATAGCTATGGTTGGCTGGGAAAATTCTAGGAATAACCTTTTTAGGCTTCACAAATCACTCAAAAATTCTAAACCACACCATACCAGTGTGTCCCTTAAGGTTCTTGTAATGCCCTAAATAGGTCAAGTTGGTCAAAATTCTCCAATAGGACTAAAATTGGGTAGGATTGATGTTCTTGATCTTGTATGACCTATTTAAACTTATTTAATGTGTTAGAATGGAAATTACGAGTCTAGATTTATGAAATGAAACATACATATTCTTGTAAAGTATGAATAATACTATAACAATATACATAGATACACGTGCAAGCATAAATATAAGGCACGAGCAATTTACAAAGCATAAGACATCCACATAAACATAAAGTAGTATACATCAATACACATGACACATGAATTGCATACTTAAAACATAATTTATATATATTCATAGGGCATGAAGAAAAATATATATGTCCAATAATGTCATACATCGAATATATTTAATATAGTTAAATTGGCTCGGTGAAATCCAAATGGATGTAGAATGTGTCACTTATACAATATACAAAAAATATGTCTAGTAATGCCATATAGGTGCACAATGTATATTCCTAATCTATTCCTTTCCCGCAAGGGGAAGAAAAAAAATCTCAGACTATCTTCTATTGTCATGTCGATGGAGATGCAGTGGATGTTGTAGTCTTCTGAGTGCACTCTCTAGTCCACCTGTCTACACTCTTCTACAACTCAAGCTGATAATGATGACATAAAATAGAATATTCACTTACCGCTAGCAAAAATATTCACTACGTACATCCACTGAAGGGGCACACTAAGGATCTGGAGTAATAAATCCCTACAACAATGATCAAAATAATATTTAAAATACTTACATGATTATCATTAAAAATTTCAATACAAAC
Organism: Thuja plicata; assembly: GCA_018584345.1. Classification (NCBI taxonomy): domain Eukaryota; kingdom Viridiplantae; phylum Streptophyta; class Pinopsida; order Cupressales; family Cupressaceae; genus Thuja; species Thuja plicata. The sequence goes on from MU224123.1 coordinate 532,852, forward strand.
TATTAAAATAACAATTAAAATTAAGTAATCTCTTTCATACCTTGGTCAGGGCTTCAGAACTGGCTACAACTACAACTACAACTACTCCATGATCCAAAGTATCATGAAACTTAGGAGGAGTCTCTGTTGTCAATAACTGAAAATGAAACAACATGAGTATTATGTAGTTATCAAGAATACCTATAATTTTTTACAACCCCACTAATAAATAAATGGTACCTCCATGAAGGTGCCACTGTGTCCTTCAGTGTGCAGTGTCAATATCATAGCTCCAGCATTAAACTAGTGCACATGTATGGTAATTCATAAGACAACTGTTCATATAAGAGTGTACTACTGGCATGTTAATTATAATGCATTATTACATATATACATGTGGACTCAATGGTATTGTCACAAATCCAGGTGAAGGAATGTGATCACTGCCATGACCACTTTAACTCTAGATTTTGATAATAATTTGTCCACTAATTTAGTTATTGATTCATTTATTAATTAAATATAATCAAGTACATCAAATTAACATACAAATAAAGATACCTCAAGGAAAGTGGCATGATTCCCTTTGTTGTCTAATGTGAACATCGATGGTCCAACAGTGAACTAATGCACATGCATAATAAGTTATGAGACAACCATTCATATAATTACGTAATAATCAAATGCATTAATTAAAATTCTTTATTCGATACATACTTCTGGAGGTGATGATGTAGTGTAAAAGGGGGCCAGGGGATTGTTGCCACTGTCGCCAACACTCTTGCCTTGAATTTTGATCATAATCAATAAACACTAATTTAATTATTCATTCATTTATAAATGAAATATGATCAAATAAATTTAATGAACTTGCAAATATTTACCTTTTTATCAATGTAAAATATCGCATTGAGAAAATCATCAAGCATCATTCCATCATCTTCTTCCTCTTTGTTGGAAATACCAAATATGAATAGGGATCCATAGGCCCGACAAATATGACCCCTCAACGACTGACCATGGTCACCCTCGACCAAAGGAGTGGCACACTGAATGAGAGTCTGTGTCAGAGCACTAATTGTGCCTAGTGTGTCCACCTCCACATGTTCCTTCACAATGGAAGGAATACTAACATGATCCACCTCTGGCTTTCCACTGGACACCCTAGGTGCATTAGGGTCATGATGTTCCATAGGTCTACCAAATGATGACCCCTTGCCTCTACCTTTAGATTCTAGAAAGCCAAAATAATTTGGCACCTCCTTGAGGAAAAAATCACTGTAGAGTTTCCTCAAGAAATATATAGGAACCTCATGATTGTTATGAGGGGAATCAAAGACCATCCACCATTTATCCCAAAAAAAAAAAATTATGTCTTCATTCAAGAACCAATGAATTGAGAACCTCTTTGCTATAGTTCTAAGAGTATCAGTTTCCCATGAATTTTGAAAGAGTTTGCATATGTCATCTTTTGTGATTTGTTTCTTTTTTATGTCCTCATATGACAATTTATTTGCATAATATCATTTTTGTTCTTCTCTTTTGTTGTGCCATAAGTTAATTTGTCCACTAACTGAGCCTACGTGGGTCAAGATTGATTCTAATAATTTTGCAAGTGTTTCCCTTCTAGTATTTGTATCAATAGAATCTTTTAACCTCCTAATTAAAGATTCTAATTATTTTTTTCCTCTTTCTATTTGGTTAATCAAAATTTCTTGTGTTCCAGGAGGAGGTTTCTTGATTGGTGGAGGCAGTTGGGGTTCATTTTCTTCATTATTTTCAACATATATTTGTTCATGAGAAGAATATGGAGGGTTTTGTTGAAGGTTTTCTTCAGGGATATTGTTCCTTCCTAGCAATTAAAACAAAATCTATTTTAAAAAATTAATTAAACTTAAAATTTAAGAAAAGAAACTTTGATAATAAAATTTGATTGAAAATTGAAATTAAACTTAAATTTAAATAAAAATAAGAGACATAGGCTATAAAATCATTTACTTCTTTTTTTTGGGTTGACCTTGACAACGTCGTGGAGCCATTCTTTGTCCAATTTGATGAAACATAAAAGCAAAAGTGACTACGTACACGCTTTGCAAATTTTCTTCTTTGCTGGAAATGCAGGCGTGAGGGGAAGAAATGAGCCTTTTTTGGTTTTTTGACTTTTATGTAAGGTTTTACATAGCGCATGTGTACTATATTGCACACATGCTATGTTTTGAATTGCCCAAGCCTAAGGCTTGGACAATCCAAGCCATAGCGCACACACACTTTAGTGTGTATGCACTATACTCTTTGGGGGACCAAAAAGGAATTTGGCACCTTTTCGGTCCCTCATCTTTGTGTACTTACCCATCTTAGAACCTTGTACTCTGTTAAACCCATATACCATACAAAGATGCACAAGTCACTTTCTCTAATTCCATTAATTAGCTCCAAAAAAAATTTGTTTCTATGATGCGCTAAATAAGAAAAAATGAAGTATGAACTGTCTATCGTAATCCTTGTCACAGGTTGTGAATCAATAATAATCAATCCACCATACTTTAATATTAAATTTTGATATTTTCTTGTTTGATTAAATTTTTATTTCTCTTCTTGTCCATACTTTCTTCTCCAAATCATTTTGATACTTTTCACTGTCTTGTTGTTTTCAATTGATTTTGCAAAATGATTTCTGTAAGACCTTTTATATCCAAAATCATGATATTTTAAATCTTATCTAACATAATAGATTCTATAAAATGACCAAGATGATTACAGTTAAAAAAAGTCACATTACTCTCTCTATATGCTATCTCATCTTTCTTTGTAGACATCAAACATTTTCTTTCTTTATGACCATAATTATGACATGAGTAATAATATCCATGAAATTTAGTGTCATTGTATCTCATTGAATGATTCTTTCTCATAGAAGAAAATTGTAAAATTTTATTTGTTCTTCGTTTAACCTCAACAACTTTGTCTTATAATTTCTTATTAGCTCCAGTCTCAAAAGTGGTAGAATAACTTGAATCTAAATTTCCTTTTGATGCATTTTTAACTTTAAAGTTTTGTTCCTTACAGTTTGTTTTTGATGAAAGAAAAAAAATCTCATCCTTTGACTCATCTTGACTTGAACAAGTTTGATCAACTTCATATCCTAGCCTAGTCGAATCACTAGAGTGTTTTTTCTTACATAACATGTCATTCAGAGCATTAATACTCTTCTCATACTTTTTATATTTATCTAACTGAAACTTATGATTTTCAAGATCTCCTTTTAAAGCAATAATTTTTTTGTCGAGTTTAAAGAAATCAATAGTTTTGACTTCAAGACTAGTCTTAGTATTATTTTCTATCTTTTTAAACTCTTCTATTTCCAACTTTAGACTAATGACAAGTTTATCAAATTCTTCATAATCTAAAGAAACTTTTGAAAGATTTGAAAGTACCTTGTCACTGACATCTCTTTCTTGTTGAATCTATTGTTCTAATCTCTGATTCTTTTTCTTGAGTTTCTTGATTGTATCTAGAGCACTCAACAGTTCACATTCTAAATCAATCACACATCCCTATTCATAGTCATCTTCACCTAAAAAAATAACTTCTTCTTTATCAATAGATAAGGGTGGCTCATTCAACACTTCACTATTTGTCTTAACAAGAGTGTGTTTTTCAACCTTTTGTTTGTCATCCTTTCTTTCTCTGTTTCTTTTACTTTTTTCCATACCTTATACTCCAAGACCAGGAAACTCCTCAATTTTTTTTTTATCAAAGGTTTGGCTGTTATACCAATTATTGGAGTGTAGTAGACACTGAGAAGGGGGGTGAATCTGTGTCTACTCAATCTGAATTGTTTTAGAATAAACTTAGGAAACTTAAAACTTTCAACATATAGAGAGGATTTACTATTATATTTATACATCTTCATAGTCTTTGGTTGATTGAAATGTGTGTCAAGAAAATCAATACTAATATCACAATATTGAAGAGACATCAACACAATACAATGAGACAAACTATGATAAACATTTGAAAGATATTCTCTCAAATATAGTGTAGTGACTAACCATGATTGATATAAGCTTAGACAAATACATATATAAAAGTTAAGCACATAACAATGATTACTAGTAACACAATATTTTCTTGAGTGGAAAACCCTTCAGATAAAAAACCACTCGAAATGCCTCACTATCTTATATCAAATATCTTTTACAATGTCTCACTGGATTTTAGTGCCTCACTAGTTTTTTGTGCCTCACTGGCTATACAACTTTGGTCAATTTTCTTACATACAAAGATCATAAAATTCAATTTTCATGAACCTATAGTTCTATATCATGGATTTTTAAACATCATACATGTCTTTGCATCTAACAATACATGTCATATCAACTATAGACCCTATACTAATCAAAAGTTTCTATGAAACTAATTGTGCACAAATATTATGGATATGATCAATTACAGGCCCAAAATTTCTTCTTTGTTTGCTTATCAAAAAAACAACTCTGTATGTATATATAAAATGGTATGTGCACCAAGTTGTGAACCAAAAAAGTGGACACATGTTTTAAAAAATTCAAATTTCATACAACCCGATCGGGTTATTGAAATTTTGAAATTGTACTAGGCTTGGTAACCAAGCCTAGACAATATTATTCAAAAATTCTATCTTTCTCAGAACCTGATCGGGTTTTGAGATGTTTCTAATAATCCGATCAGGTTCTGAGATGTTTCTAATAACCCGATCACGTTATTAGAAATATATTATATTTTGGAAAGCCCACGGCTTAGGCCATTTCTAACACCTAAACTACTGAGCAGTAGAGTGGAGGAGGGAAAAAAACATCAAAAGCCGATCGTGCTTTGAAGAAAACAACATTTCTTCATCAATTTCTACATTTTCAAGCAATGGCACCCCACAGAAAAGGTATGTTTTATTGTTTTTTTTTTTTTTTTTGCATTTGTAATCAAATTAAGTTATGATATTGATTTTTTGTTTTATTTTATTAATTTCATATCATATTCATCAAACAACCCAAGTAGAGGAAAAAGAAATGAATGACCACCCCATGTAAACCCTCCTCAAAATTCTCCTCGTCCACCATCACCGCCTCCCATAAACCCTCCTCAAAATTATCCTCGTCCACAACCACCACCACCCGTAGACCCTCCACATCTGCCATTAGATAATGTAAATGCAACACAAGAGGACCTCGTGCAACACCTTAACCAAAATAGTACACAAATTAATATATTGGTCAATAGGTTGAAGGCTTCCGATCTTCAGCATCACTCTACCCTCGCCACTACATTAGAAAAATGTCCAATAGTGCAAATGAGGTGTCTAAAGAGGTGACAAAATGGGGTTCATGGAGGGATAGGTGTCATACATATTATGCTGATGGTTTATCATATGAGGATGTGAAAATAAAAGGCATACAAAATATGGTTCGACATCCCATTCATATGTGCATTGCGGGTGAAGATGTTAGGCATCCACTACTAAAGATATGGCCCTCACAAATATCTGTTATCAATGGTGTATGGTACAAAGCTGACACAGGTTTGTTTAAATTTGTGATTTGACACATGTTATTTTAATTAATTACTTAAATCTATTAAAAGTAAATAAATTTTTATGTATAGAAGAATCTAAATTGATACATGAATAATATGCATTGCAGGGTGCAGCTGGTGATACGAGCACACCAAGGCATATTACCTGGTATTTGAGAAAATTTAAATCATGTGAGTTGTGACAACAACCTTGTCCATCACCTTCAGGAATAAAAAATTTAGGATCAATAAGCAATAAGTGGAAAATGAAGGGTATAATAGTTCAAAAAATATATCAATTGATGCTTGATCTTTGATTTTTTCTTGTTAGAGAGGTTATTGGAAAGTATTAGTCTTCATCACAAAATGTCAAGATACTTGAAAGAATAAATGCATTGGAAATAACTTAATTGAAAACCTTCTTAGTTCATGTTTTCTAGATTGAGTTGTATGCTTGCAAATTATCCACAAGTTGTTAAGGTTGATTGCAAGTGTTAGGAGCTATTATATACTACCCTTGAGTTGTACACCATTGGTGGAATAATATGTAGAGCACATATGCATTTTGCATTTTTATTCTCATATAAATGTTTCTTTAGTAGTAACTTGTTGTTTGACTTGTTTGATGCTTCTTTTGATCTTTTTTTAGATTTGTTTGAACTCTATAATGAATGTTAATGTTCTGAATGAACTCTAGAAAAAATTTATATTATTAATTATCATTAGCAGAGTAGCCTATGTTTGAAGGGTTTCTATCTAAGAGTATTCATTGTTAGTGAGCTTGTGGAAGGAGATGAATATCCTCCTCATTTGTAGATCATATTGGTACCAGAGTAGGTTTTATTTGCTTGTACAAGTGGAATTTGTTAACTATTTAATGATTCTTTCACTTATGTCATCGACAAGAATGAGTAAGAAGTGATTTTTTCCCTTTTGAGCCTTAAATGAGAACATGATAATAATTAAGGATGATATGATGGACAAACATCTTCCGATAGCTAGAAAGGGATGTTGCAAGGATTACCAATGCTAAAAAGAAGCTTCTGAGGCTTGAGAGCGTCATGCTAGCATTGATATGGAAGATGAGAATCCCAAAAGAACATTCAAAATAAGATCAACTTGAGAAGATTGATCATGAACAAGGAGAGACATCATCTAAGGGGTTCTTTACATTTCAAGGAAAAATAGATAGTTAGCATTACATTTGCAATCTCAATCAATGATAATTGTGTACTTATGCTATGCATTTGTATATTTGATAGGATTCAAAATTATTGTCTAATTTTATTTGTCTTGTGCTTTTATTGAAGATACAAATCTTGGGTGACCACCTCCATAGCCAAATCTTGTGTGGTATAGAGCATTTTATACCTACTCTTAAGATAGAGAGCAAATAAGTCTATGTTTGATAATATAAAAGTTGAGTAAAAATGTTTGTTATGAAATAATCTCTTCAATTAGGTAAAACTATAATTTAAAGTCTTTAACAACACATGTATCGACACCCTCACTATGAATAAATCCACTAAAGAACTTGCAACAATATTTTGATGGACTAAAACCACCATACAAAAGAAATGATATCCTATCCCACAAAACTCATGGAAAAAAAGTAAATGACATTCCATTATTCATCTATATAGGAAAAATGAAAGATCAAATGATAAACTGATAACCAAATGACCGAAACCATCCATATTCCATATTTTATCTATTTTTTTTTAATCTTCAATTCTAATATGGTGAACTCATAATCACCATGGTATTCCTTCATTTTCTATGTATTCAACAAATTTACTATGATATATGACATGATCATCATAATCGAAGGGAGTTTACCACTATAGATGGTAAATTCACCACATTTATAAAACAACAATATTGTGAAAGAATGGTAAGGTGAATTCAAGCTTTCTATCGAAAAAAACAACTCTGTATGTATATATATACAATGGTATGTGCACCAAGTTGTGAACCAAAAAAGTGGACACGTGTTTTAAAAAATTCAAATTTCATACAACTTGATCAGGTTATTGAAATTTTGAAATTGTACTAGGCTTGGTAACCAAGCCTAGACAATCTTATTCAAAAATTCTATCTTTCTTAGAACCTGATCGGGTTCTAAGATGTTTCTAATAATCTGATCGGGTTCTGAGATGTTTCTAATAATCCGATCACGTTATTAGAAACATATTATATTTTGGAAAGCCCACGGCTTAGGCCATTTCTAACACCTAAACCACAGAGCAGTAGAGTGGAGGAGGGAAAAAAACATTAGAAGCTGATCATGCTTTGAAGAAAACAACATTTCTTCAACAATTTCCACATTTTCAAGCAATGGCGCCCCGTAGAAAAGGTATGTTTTATTATTTTTGTTGTTTTTTGTTTTGCATTTGTAATTAAATTAAGTTATGATATTGATTTTTTGTTTTATTTTATTAATTTCATATCAGATTCATCAAACAACCCAAGTAGACGAAAAAGAAATGAAAGACCACCCCATGTAAACCCTCCTCAAAATTCTCCTCGTCCACCATCATCGCCACCCATAAACCCTCCTTAAAATTATCCTCGTCCACAACCACTGCCACTCGTAGACCCTCCACATGTGCCATTAGATAATTTAAATGCAACACAAAAGGACCTCATGCAACACCTTAACCAAAATAGTACACAAATTAATATATTAGTCAATAGGTTGAAGGCTTCTGATCTTCAGCATCACTCTACCCTCGCCACTACATTAGAAAAATGTCTAATAGTGCAAATGAGGTGTCTCAAGAGGTGACAAAATGGGGTTCATGGAGGGATAGGTGTCATACATATTATGCTGATGGTTTATCATATGAGGATGTGAAAAGAAAAGGCATACAAAAACATGACATATGTGCCCTTTTTACCGATCCTAATACTAGCAATTCCCTAGAAGATAATACAAAACAATTTCCTATACATTGGTGTGCCCATAGGGGGATGAAATCAGCTGTTTGGGATAGGTGGTACATGGTATTTGACCAACCACCTTGTAATAATAATGAGGTTCATTTATATTTTTTAAGGAAGCTATACTGTGAGTTTATCCTCAACGAGAAGCCAAATTACTTTGACTTTCATGAGTTCTAGGGTAGAGGGAGAGGCTCTGCGTAGGATATACCTATCACACATAGGATTACCCAACCACAAGAGAGGAGGCGTACTGCGAGAAAACCCCTCATTCATGTTGTGGTCCCAGTAGTGGTGAAGGAGTCTATGGATATACATACTCTTCATGCAGCTGCATCATTGACTAATGTCATTATCCAGCATTGCACTCAGTTAGCTGGAGGAGAGGATGGATCAGTGCCCGCGCCACCTCCATCTTCATCAGATGCGCCATTAGGATCATACCATCCCGCACCAGCTCCATTATCATCAGATGCACCATTAGGATCATCTCATCCCGTTCTAGCTCCATTATCATCAAATACAGTTGTAGGGTCAGCCTAGCCCATTGAGCATATCTCCATCAGTTGTAATGGTATATGTGATGGTATAGATAGTCAGGCAAGTGCGGATGGTTCGACATCCCATTCATGTGTGCATTGTAGGAGAAGATGTCAGACATCCACTACTGAGGATACGACCCTCACATATGATCTATTGTCAATGGTATATGGTATAGAGCCGACACAGGTTTGTTTAAATTTGTGTTTTGACATGTTATTTTAATTAATTACCTAAATCTGTTAAAAGTAAATAAATTTTTATGTATAGAAGAATCAAAATTGATACATGAATAATATGCATTGCAGGGTGTAGCTGGTGGTACGAGCACACTAAGGCATATTACCTTACATATTTGAGAAAAGTTAAATCATGTGAGTTGTGACAACAACCTTGCCCATCACCTTCCTAAATAAAAAATTTAGGATTGAAATAAGCAATAAGTGGAAAATGAAGGGTATAATAGTTCAAAACATATATTGATGCTTGATCTTTGATTTTTGCTTGTTAGAGAGGTTATTAGAAAGTATTAGTCTTCATCACAAAATGTCTAGATACTTAAAAGAATAAAGGCATTGGAAATAACTTAATTGAAAACCTTCTTAGTTCATGTTTTCTAGATTGAATTGTATGCTTGTGAAATGTCCACAAGTTGCTGAGGTTGATTGCAAGTGTTAGGAGCTATTATATACTACCCTTGAGCTATGTATACACCATTGGTGGAATATTATGTAGAGCTTTGCATATGTATTTTGCATTTTTATTCTCATATAAATGTTTATGTTGTAGTAATTTGTTGTTTGACTTGTTTGATGCTTCTTTCGATATTTTTTCAGATTTGCTTGAACTCTATAATGAATGTTAATGTTCTGAATGAACTCTAGAAAAATTATTATATTATTAATTATCATTAGCAGAGTAGCCTATGTTTGAATGGTTTCTATCTAAGAGTATCCATTTTTAGTGATCTTGTGGAAGGAGATGAATATCCTCTTCGTTTGTAGATCATCTTGGTACTATATTAGGTTTTATTTACTTGTACGAGTGGAATTTGTTAACTATTTAATGATTCTTTCATTTATGTCATCTACAAGAATGAGTAAGAGGTGATTTTTTCTCTTTTGAGCCTTAAATGAGAATATGATAATAATTAAGGATGATATGATGGACAAGCATCTTCCAGTAGCTAGAAAGGGATGTCGCAAGGATTACCAATGCTAAAAAGAAGCTTGTGAGGCTTGAGAGTGTCATTCTAGCCTTGATATGGAAGATGAGAATCCCAAAAGAATATTCAAAATAAGATCAAATTGAGAAGATTTATCATGAACAAGGAGATACATCATCTAAGAGGTTCTTTACATTTAACAAAAAATAGATAGTTAGTCTTATATTTGCAATCTCAATCAATGATAATTGTGTACTCATAGTATGCATTTGCAACTTTGAAAGGATTCAAAATTATTCTCTAATTTTATTTGTCTTGTACAATCATTGAAGATCCAAATAGCCAAATCTTCTGTGGTATAGAGAATTTTATACCAACTCTTAAGATAGAGAGCAAATAAGTCTATGTTTGACAATATAAAAGTTGAGTAAAAATGTTTGTTATGAAATAATGTCTTCAATTAGGTAAAACTATAATTTAAAATCTTTAACAACACATGTATCTACACCCTCACTATGAATAAATCCACTAAAGAACTTGCAACAATATTTTGATGGATTAAAACCACCATAGAAAAGAAATGATATCCTATCCCACAAAACTCAAGGAAAAACAATAAATGACATTCCATTATTCATCTATATAGGAAAAATGAAAGATCAAATGATAAATTGATAACCAAATGACCGAAACCATTCGTATTCCATATTTTATCCTTTTTTTTAATTTTTTAAATCTTCAATTCTAATATGGTGAACTCACAATCACCATGGTATTCCTCCATTTTCTATGTATTCAACAAATTTACTATGATATATGACATGATCATCATAATCGAAGGGAGTTTACCACTATAGATGGTAAATTCACCACATATATAAAACAACAATATTGTAAAAGCATGGTAAGGTGAATTCGAGCTTTCTAACATTATTTTAAAGACTCAGAGTGGTCACATGTAGGTTATATTCATCTCTAACTATTATAATAACCAAACACATATCTAACTAAGAATTACGAGCTCCTTGTCAATTTTCTAACAAACTTTGAGTACTATTGCCTAATGGTCCAAAAAACTTTGACAAGATTTTTTGGACTAGGAGAAATGTCTATTTTAAAATATACATTGTTTTCATAATAAAAAGATTTCATATATTGCATGTGATTTTGTACAAACTCTTTAAATTTTTAGATTTAACTAAATGTAATCCAAAATATTTATTATAAAAACAGAATTTAGAAACACATACGTAAATATTAGGAAGAGGTCTTGAAAAATAGGGTGTCAGCACTACATTTAAAATGAGGGTGACCATAGCACTTCCAGACAGAATACACCAAATACAACAACCAAAAAAAAAAGTCAAATATTTTTTTTCCTCAAATTTTTGAAAACACACTGAATTTTTTGCAATTTTTTTGTGGTTTTAGACCACAAAAATTATGTAGATCATGAAGTATAGATGCTAAATTTTTTTAGAAAATCTATTGTATTTTCGAAATTTTGAAATTTTGAAATTTGATCAATAGTATATTTTGTAGAGAGCTTAACCACATCCCACGTCCATAACACCGTAGAGTCCTCCCAAGCTGTGAACCATACAATGAAAATGAGGGTGACCATGCGTTTCAAACATCCGTAAATCATACGTTTAAAACAGATGTGATATTTTGGCATACTTTTCTCATATTTTGTCAGTCGGTGACGAATGAGACATTTCAGACAGCCGTGAGGCATACGTTAAAAACAGGTATACTTTCGAGTTCGTGCAGGAAAACGAGAGCGCAGGTAAATTATGATGAAGCTACCAGACTTGCCGTAAGTCGTGCGTTAAAAGTAGAAAAATTCAAAGGATCGCGTCAGTAAGAAAAATGTAGAAGATAATGACAAACATACTTTTCCCACTGACTCGCCGTGTTAAAATTGGTTTGGACTCTGGGTCAACACTGCAAAACAGGCTACAGATTTCATGAGACGTTTCTTCTGAGAAGATAAAATTTAGGGATTCAATACTTTGCAAATCTAAGTTTCAAATTTCTATTTTGTAATCCTGTGAAACAAATTTAATATTCATTTTTCTTTTGTATTCTTTAATATAAATAATATTCAGATTATCAAACAGAAATTTTAATATAACAATTTTAAATAGATTAAATTCTAAATTATATAAATCTTTACATGTTTACATCAGAAAAATAAATTGCAAAAATGTAAAAATAAAATTCACTTTCATATAATAAATATGATAAAGAAAAATTTGGGAAAAGACCTATTAAATTTATTAGGAAAGACTATTGCAATTTTATATTTTTGACATTATACACATGATCATGCATAAGTCCTGGAGTTGTTTGATCACCTCACCTCACATACGAGCTCCAACCACTTCTAAAATTTGGTATTAGGTGTTGTCTTCTATGGAATAGCATTGCTAGTCCCCTTCCGAAAGAATTCTTTTAAAATTATATTTTCTACAAGCTGTCATGTCTAAGAGTGCTGCTTAAAATTCATCATTATTATTTGTATCTTTAGGTAGCTTTTTCATTACAATAATAAAAATATTTCCATCTTGATCTCTCAAAATGCACCCAACACTAGATTGTGTAGGGTTTCTATGAGATGCTGAATTGAAATTTAGTTTTATACCCACTTGAATTTTTTTCTTAGATGACACTTGTATCAACCCATTGAATCTTATAAATGTGGGAACAATAGATTGAACTATGCCATTTCAATTTATTCATTAAAACAAAAATCAATAAAAAATTTACTTATTCACATATTATGAATATTTTGACATCATTTTTAAGATAAAAAAAAAACTCTATTTTAAACTTTACATTATTTTTGTAATTAATTTTTTTCATATATTGTATTTTGTACAGCTCTTTAAATTTTTAGATATAACTATTTTGAATCAAGTAAAGATAGGAAAATGTAATCCAAAATATTGATTACAAAAACATACATGTTAATTTAGAAATACAGAAATATTAAGAAAAGGTCTTGGAAAATAGGGTGTCAGGCTGTCAGCCATACATTTAAAATGAGGGTGAGCATACGTTTAAAACAGATATGATATTTTGGCATACTTTTCTCATCACTTTCTATAATAGTTAAAAAACATGTGATCAGAAACATTAATTACAAACACGAAGTATCACTCATACATTTAAAATTACAATAAACCATAATTTTTTTCCAAACTACAAATAATTTTTAAAAATTTCACAAATAATATACAAAATTTTAAGAATCCTTTGAATGTGTTCATCTAAATAAATCTGTCAATAGTATAAGAAGACTATACAAAAATCTAAATATCCGTTTGAATCCATGTTCTTCTAAATTTGTGAACAGTATTATTTTAAATTGAGAGAAGAAGACTAGTCAACAAGAAAAATCAAATATAATCGAAGAAGAGTTATTTATGTTGTGATATTTCAATGGAAGTTTCACAACGTATCCCTCAAATCCGCCCCTCCTTTATAATCAGCTGCCCTCTCCTTTCCTGCCAAATCATTCAAACTCATGGCATCCACAACCAACTTGTTTTTGCTGTCCACCATTATTCCCCTCTTTCTTTTCCGTTTCTGCTGTGGATGCATTCACTCAGAACATGAAGCTCTCCTTCAATTCAAAGCCGCCTTCAACTACTCTTCTAATCCCTATCTGAGTTCGTGGGAGAAGGGAGGAGATTGTTGTCTCTGGGACGGCATTTCCTGCCACAACACCACCCATCATGTTGAGGCTCTTGTTATAGAGGGTTATAATGGAATGGAGGGAGGCGTGATATCTGAGAGCTTGTGCACCCTCACTTCTCTTGCATCCATTAGCCTTACCTACATGGGGTTAACAGGTACTCTTCCTCCCTGCCTGGGAAATCTCTCCTCTCTTTCTGTCCTTGATTTGTCCGGTAACAATTTGGAAGGTGAAACTGTCTTCAATAATATTTGTAAGCTCAGCAACCTCAGTTATGTTGACCTTTCTTGCAACCAGCTCAATGGGAACTTACCATCCTGTCTAGGAAGTCTTTCTTCACTCACAGAACTGCATCTATCTGATAATAGGTTGAGTGGGAATATTCCATCGTCTTCTTCTCTTGCTGTCCTTGATTTGTCCAGTAACAATTTGCAAGCTGAAACTGTCTTCCGTGATATTTGTCTGCTCAGCAACCTTAGCGTGCTTTATCTTTCTGACAACCAGCTGAATGGAAGCTTGCCGTCCTGTCTAGGAAGTCTTTCTTCTCTCACAGAACTGGATCTACATGGTAATAGGTTGAGTGGGAATATTCCACTGTCTTCTTCTCTTGCTATTCTTGATTTGTCCTATAACAATTTTGAAGGTGAAACTCTCCTCACTACTATTTGTCTGCTCAGCAACCTTAGCCAGATTTATTTTTCTTACAACCAGCTGAGTGGAAGCTTACCAACCTGCCTTGGTAGTCTCTCTTCTGTGATTGTTGTAGAGATTAGTGGAAATCACTTGACTGGTAAGATTCCATATTCTCTAGGGAAGATGTCCTCACTGAAACATTTCGATGTTTCTAATAACTCCTTAAGTGGTTGTGTCCCTGATTCCTTTGGTAATCTCTCCTCGTTGTATCGCTTGGATCTATCCTACAACCAACTGAGTTCTATCCCAGATTCCTTTGGTAATCTCTCCTTATTGTATGGCTTGGATCTATCTTACAACCAATTAAATGGAACACTTCCCTCCTCATTTTCAAAGCTCTCCTCCCTTACTAGACTCTTTGCTGATGGGAATGCATTCAGCCAGGGCATTGCTTCCTTGGCGCTACCTTCTTCACTTCAATATCTATTTCTATCACTAGACGGCCAACAGGGGATTTCAGAGGCTTTCTTTAACAACCTTACCAAATTGGTAAGTCTAAGCTTGTCAAATTGTGTACTTAATATCAGCACAAGTTGGATTCCCTCATTCCAGTTGACTTGGTTATCTATAATATCATGTAAGGTGGATGGTCAAATTCCGTTATGGATTTCGACTCAGTTCTCACTTGGAGGGTTGGAATTGGTTGACAACAATCTGGTTGGAGAAATTCCTTTCTGGCTATTGGGTATGAATATTCCCTTCATCAATCTTACAACAAATCATCTCCAAGGTCAACTTTTTCTAAATACATCAGGTGCAAATCCATTGACAGCCTTGGATGTGTCAAGAAATGCGTTCTCTGGTCAGATTCCATCAATATGGCCTCCTAATATAGCAGTATTGTTGCTCAATGACAATTTGTTGACAGGAAATATTCCTCCAAACATACAGGGTATCTCTTCATTAGAGATTGCAAACTTTGCAAATAACCATTTGAATGGAATCATTCCTCCAAGCTTAGCCAATTGTTCCAAGCTTCAGAAACTTAATTTGGGAGATAATAATTTGAGGGGAATGATTCCTTTTGAGTTTGGTAAGATGAGTGAACTGCAGTCACTACTGATAAAGAATAATCAGCTGAGTGGACCATTCCCTCCCTCCATATCAAATTGCACAGAATTATATTTGTTAGATGTTGGACAAAATTTCTTTAGAGGCCACATTCCAAAGTCAATTGGAAACATTTCACAGTTGAAAGTGCTAGCAATGAGGAAGAATAATTTTTATGGTAGCATTCCTGCTGAGATTGGGCAACTGAAGAACCTACAAATCTTGGACCTTTCTTCAAATCAACTTTCAGGTTTGATACCACATAGCATTTTTAGTTTACAAGCATTGTTGGTAGAAACCCATGAGGAATTTTCTAAGGTTGAAATTGAAATAGTTGCACATCCCTACGAGATTGAGTACACATATAAGAATGGATTGACTATATATTCCAAAGGCAGAGATGAGCAGTACACATATATTTTCCCCACCATGATGGCCATAGACCTTTCAAACAATCAATTGTACGGGCATCTTCCATATGATTTAGGAAAATTGAAAGGATTGAAGCTTCTCAACATTTCCATGAACAATTTTAGTGGTGTTATTCCAAATAGCATTGTACAAATGAGTTGGCTGGAAACATTAGACTTTTCTGCAAATCATTTTTGTGGACAAATTCCTGCAGATCTTGGTTCTCTGAACTATTTGGAAGCCCTCAACTTTTCCAACAACAATCTTACAGGGAGTATACCACAAGGAGGACATATGGCAACATTTAGTGAATCATCATATTTAGGCAATCCAAATCTATGGGGTTGTCCACTTCCAAAGAAATGTTCTTGGCCAGAATTTTCTCCTAGTCCTCCTCCCATCACTACATCTGTTAATGGAGAAGAGCAAAGCGAGGAAAGTGTCTGGTATGATATTGGAGTGGGACTGTCATATGTAGCAGGTTTTACAACAGTGCTGGTATTTATTGTGTTGAAAAGGAAATATTTTGAAGGAGTTGATAAGATTTTGAAATTTTTTTTTCCATGGATCCGCAATTTGACATTGTAAAACTTCTTTTTGCTAAGGTGATTCAGTATAAACACAGCATACACCTCCAATGGTTGAAAATGCCTATAGCCATAATCGCTAAATGTCAATAGTCAGTCTGTCGGGTCTATCTTAGACTATTGGGTATAACATGTAGGTTTTCACAATAAGACAAAGCACAATGAGCTTTGATACCATTTCATCCAGACTATTTCTGAAGAAGGGATGTTAAAGTTGAAAAAGATACATACTATATTTTTCCCAAAGAGAAGCTGGAGTTCTGCAAAGCTTCTCTTGGTTTGGTGAAATTGTGATATTAAATCTGGAAAGGCGATTGACCTCTCTGAACTGCTGCATGCTTTGTACAACTTGGACATTTTTCGATATCTGATGTCCAACGGGCTTTGCCCCTTCACTTTTCTTATCTTTTTAATTCTATTGTTTCCCAAATTAAATTTATACATTGGGGGTTATTGATTGTAATCTACAAGATGAAGAGCTTGTATTTGCTACTGTTCAACGATAAAGATATTGCACCCACCTTTCCAATTGATGTAGCAAATTTGAAAAATCACATAATCTGTGTTTTCTATTTTTTTGATCCGTTTGTGATATTTTCTTTCTTTCTTTCTAAATCTGCTCAATTCTTCTATAAAGACTCCACATTTTACATGAAGACAATTATAAGATTGCAACAATTTGCAATCTTATCAAATGTCACACATCTGTTCTTTCTAGAAATCTCTGGTTTTATTAAGGGTTTTACTTTAGACATTTCTCTATCATTTTATTTATTTTAAAATGTTTCTTATAATCTGTTTTGCATGTTCAGAAGCATCAATTTAGACCCAGTGATTGGTGACAGAAGCTAATATACACAACTGTTTGGACTAACATTCAATTTTTATTTATCTCTGAGAAAGCTCATAGATAAACTCTATGTTTGCTATTTTGATTAAGAAAAACATCTGTAAATTCAAAATTGAGTAATAATTGAGCTACGAATTGAAGAGAGTTTTTTCACTACAAGTTTTTCGCTTTTGTAACTGGTTGACATCCACAATCTAATGGCAGCTATTTGCATTCTATAGACAGGAATCTATTTTGAATATTCTTTAGAAAGTAAAATATTAATTACACTTGTTATGTGTGAGGAACATATAACATGATGTAAAAATGATTTTTTTTGCAATTCCACATAGAGCAGTGCCATGAAAGGTGTGGATGAACTGAGAGATGATGCATAAATAAATGGAGCGAAAATTGGAGAGAATTGCCGAGGCTTGGAATCAAAGACAATCGTTTTATATAGAAAATGGGTCAAGATGAAATGCATATGAACAAAGTTGTCAAGAACTACATGAGCTCTTGACTCAAAATCAAATGGGTCATATTATATTATAGATTTATTTTTTCTGGTTGGGTTGTACTTATGCACTAAATCTCATTTTATATTATAAAAAAATGAAATTACCAGGCTGAGATATAAAAGAAATTTGAGTAAAGGCCGGTAAATCCAATGGTTAACTGTATTTACTTGAGAAATTAAGAGGGAAACCATATATCATTAAAAGAGTTCGCCAAGTGTTTAAAGTGTCTCCCCTTAATCTTGTGCTTGTCCATCATAAACAAACGCTTGATGAACAATTTTGTTTCAGCAATTTTGTTTGTTCATCATAACACTTTTTTCATTTGAATTTGGGAGTTTTTGTGTTGTTTCAGCAATTTTGTTTGTTCATCATAAGACTTTTTTCATTTGAATTTGGAAATTTTTGTGTTTCAGTAATTTTATTTTCGTATTGGTAGATTACGATTCCATGAACATGACATCCAGTGGCAAGTAGTGTTGTAGAATGGTGGTGTTGTAGAAATATATTTCTGTTCTTATGATGGACATTTTATGCCTTATAAATTCATTTAGTCCACTTCTTGTAAAGTTAAGTACAATCATTTACTTTTCTTCTTTTTGAAATATCATAATGTTTTCTCTCTCTTTTTTCTCTAATAAAGAGTGAATAATTCTAATCTCTCATCATGTATCCAACTCAAACATTCAAACCTTGTTTCATTTCTCTTGTGTTTGACACTGAACATTTAGACCCATTAAATATATTTATAATCTTTTGCTAATTGAATACATGCATCCATCTACAATTCATATGTAAACATTCTTCTATATGTTATTTAGTCCACATTTTGTTGGACTTTAATTTGTCAGAATGCTTCTTTAATTCACAAATAGTCTAAGAATAAGGATCCCAACCAATTTTGTTTTGTATTTTTGTCTATGAGATGATAACATTGCACTACATGAACTAACTTGTTTGTAAATAAATTATCTAGAATAACATTTGTATTTTCTTTATCTTTAATATTTTGTAGATTCAAACATTTCTTATTTTTAGTTTACACTTTATCCAAAGAAAATTTACCTACATCAACAATATTAAACAATTCATCAAACAAAGAATACAATTCATTTGTATTACATGAGGCGACCCATATTAAAGACACATTGGATACTCATTTCTCTTTCCATGCTGAAATAATTGATCTAGCTAGTTATTTTATTTTATTTTTAACATTTCATTCTTATGAGAAATATTTTCTTCTATAAACTACTTCAATTTTTCTTCCAATTCTTCATTATTCTTTTTAACTATTATTTATTCATCTTTGAAAATATTATTTTCAATTCAATTCTAGAATTTTCTTTCAAATACTCTAATTTTTCTTAGCAACTTCCTCCAATTTGTCTTCTAGTTTATCTACAAATTAAAATCTACAACCTAGCTCTCTTTATTATATTCACTTGCTATCTTTGATTGACATCATTTTTTAAATAACAGTAATAAAATTTCCATTCATACATTCAAACTAACAAAAACTTACAATCTTATTCCTTCTAACTAAAACTTGAAAGGCCAAGAAGTTCATTTTTTTCATGATTGTTTTTTGGATGACTTTAAAAATAGTAAGAGAACTATTTACATAGATTGCATCCCCAAGAAGTAGACACTAAAATTGGAGTGGCTTTTTTTTTTCAATAAATTTTGTAGGTTAAAGTTATATCACTTAAAATAAAGCTTCTTAAAAAGTAGAATGTTTTATAAAATCTAATGTAGAACTCTTAAAAGTAGCCATCCAGAAATATTTCCAAACATCCATTATGTATATCTATGAGGGATGAATAATTTATCAATACTAGTCAAAGTCAATTTTTTTAATTATATACTATTAGCTATATATATCATAGCTTAGCTACATATAACACAAACAAATCCCTGCTAGCAAAACAATGCTGGAGAATTTTTCAAGAAAAGAAGGAATGGAATACTATCCTCAAGAGAAAGTACCACTTATCTTCTTTGGAGGAAGTACTAAGGGACCCTTCGGAGATAAATGGATCTTTCATTTGGAATAGTATTAGAAAAAGCAGAGATTTAATCAGTAAAGAGGCTAGATGGAAGCTGGGAAATGGCAGGAAAATAAACTTTTAGACTGACAATTGGCTAAAGGAAGATGCTCTAAGTGAAAATCAGGAATGGAGGCCAGTGATGGCAGATTGCATTGATATTGTTTGAGAGAAGGTTTCTGATTACTGGATCAATGATAAATGGGTTGATCTTAGCTCCTTTGATGATTCTCTACACCTGGTTAACAAGTTTTTGTCCCACTGGTTTATTAGACCTAACAAAGATGATTCTTTGATCTGGGGGTTGGAGGCTAATGGTAAATTTTTTGTCTTGTCTGCTTTAGCCCTTCTGCACCAAAAGGATATCTTCTCTCCTAGCTATAAGGTATGGAACAACAACCTTATTCCTAAAATTAACATGTTCTTCAGGCTTCTTGTACAGAATAAAATCCTCACAATGGATAATCTTCAAAAAAGGGGCATTAGTATGCCTAATAGATGTATCCTATGCTGCTCTGAAGCTAAAAATAGTAATCATATAATGATACACTATCCCTTCTCCTCCAAAGTCTGGAACTCAGTTCTAAAAGGTATCAATATGGAGTGGGTCAATCCTTTTAACTTCCAGGACATGGTTAAACAATGGAGCTGCCCCCTCAAGGGTAAGGAAGCCAAAGATCTCTAGAAGCTTATTCTACCTCACTTCACTTGGAAAATATGGAAGGAAAGAAACAATAGAATATTTAGAGGAAAAATCTCTCCCTTTCAAACTGTGGCTAATGGGGTTTGTAGAAGTATCCTAGAAAATTTTAAAAATCAGCTTCCTAGTGATTCTCCTTACAAGAACCTTCCAAGTATCAGTGAAATTCTTATGAAGGCTTAGGTGCAGAAAGACAGAAATCAAAATTTGAGGGAAAATACTAGATGGAAAGCCCCTCCAAATGGCTAGGTAAAAAGGAATTTTGATGGGGCAGTGAAAGGGAATCCTGGGTCTGCTAGAGTGGGAGGCATCATAAGGGATGCGGCTAGAAATTGTCTGGGAGCAGTGGAAGCTCCGTTGGGAAATCAGACAAACCATATGGCTGAAGCCATGGCAGCCCTCCATGTGGTCACTTTGGCTAATGATATGGGAATCTCCAAACTTTGGGTGGAGGGAGATTCTCTGAATATCATTAACTATATTAAAGGTACTTATAAGGCCTCATGGACAATAAGCCACATCATTGAAAAAATTAAATCATTATTATCCAATTTTGAAGATCACCATATTAGACATGTTTACAGAGAAGGTAATATGACGGCAGATGGATTAGCAAACGTGGGTGTGTACTCAGATGTCATGCAATCCTAGCGAGGTGAGGCGGACTTCAAAATGGAGATGGCTAGTCTTATCAAGTACGATAGGACGAATAGCATTGAAGGAGCTATAAAAAACTTAATTAATGATGAGGTCATTGTTAATTATTAAAAGTAATGTGTGATGTCATTCAAAGGAAACGGGTTTAATAAGAATAGTGACTCCGCACACTATCTGGGTGTTAAATTTGAACTAGATTAATCATAACGGTAGAGCCAACCTGAACTCTGTGTTCAAAATTGCAAGGGACTGACATTTCCAAGAAGAAACGAGAAAAATGGGAGGAGGTCTGAAGAGAGAGGAGTCGATTGACTGTACAAAATAGAAAGAGAAGAGGAAAGATTGGAGAAGATTGAGAAAAGGAGGTGTATCTCAGTATCTGAAGAAGCTCCATGGTTGGGATACGAAGATAAAAAGACAGTTTGCAAAGGGTTGGAAAGATGGGAAAGTGCATATGTGGGGGAAATATTTTACCCTCTCCATGAGGGTTATATCAGAAATTACGGGTTTGCCTTGTGAGGGCATGAAATTCTATAGGGATAACAAGAGGGCTGGTACTCAAGCCTACAAGATCTTCTTGAAAACAAAGGATAAAGAAGCCCTTCTCAGTAAAGGTACATGGGATTATATCAACATTCAAAAAATTCAGTCTCACTGGGAGGACATTCTCACTATCATGAGTGAGTACTTCACTCTGGATGACAGATACGCCAAAATCTACAACCTGCATTTCATTTTGGCCAACCACTTCAGGCATGGTAAAAAAATCTCATTCCCTTTCTATCTTCTAAGCTCTGTGCATAATAGTGTGATGGAGCACAGAAAGAAATCGAGCAACCCGGTGCTCCATGTGGGCCTCAATCTGCTTATCTCTGAGTATGCTCGCAATCTTCCTGAGCCATTCCCTAAGAGGGTTAAAGGTAGTGCGAGATAGGTGAAGAAGGAAAGTGAAAAATAGAGTCAGAAAAAAAGGGCTAAAACGAAGAAGAAGGCTAAGTCGGAGAAGACTGGTGATGAAACCCTACAGAATCAAGGAAAAGATCAAGAGGATTAGCACAATGGTGAAAATGAGAAAGATAACATGGAAAAAGAAAATGAGGAATAGCTGAGAGAGGATAACTCTCAGATGGAAGAGGAGGAAATGCCCATTTCTGATGAGGGCATGGGTGCTGATGAGAATTATGATGAAAAGGAAATTGAGGGAGATGGAAAAGAGGGAGATGAAAGAGAGGAAAATAAGAATGAGGAAGAAGGTGAGGAGGGTAAAATAGAGCAGCAGACTTTAAAGGTAGAGAAAAGGAACAACAAAAAAAGGAGAATGAGTCCTGATGTGGTCGGGTTTGAAAAAGATGACAGAATCCCAAAAAGAAAAGTAGACTATGGGGCTAATATAGAAGACTGGTTGAATGAGGAGATGATGTTAATGAAGAACTAATTAACCGAGATGCAGGAGGCAATGGAGCCCTTTAAAGCCAAGGTTGAGGAAATGGAGAATAAGTTGATGATTAAGGTTAAAGAAAGCAACAGAGAAGAGGAATTTTCAACTAGAGTGAATGAGATGGTGGAAGAAAAGCTAAAAGAGATGAAAGAAAAAATTAGCCACAATAGGTACATGATACGGATTATCCTCAAGCATAGCAATGAAGGGCTAGAAGTATCGATTCAGAACCTGAAAGCGTTATACGCTTATCTGGAAAGAAGCCTGCTGGAAAACACCACTATCACAATTGAAGAAAAGGTTGGAAGCTCGGGCCCTGGTTCTAGAACCTGAAACAGAGTTAAAAGAAAAGTCCCTGAGATCCCGAAAGAGATGCTGGAGCTAAAGGAGTCCATTGACAAAATGGAAGAAATGTAGAAGGAGGCTGAGGTAGCCTACCAGAAAATGCTATAATGTAAGAGCCTTTGATGTCTATCCTTAGTTGGTCTTTGTAAAAGGTTTCAGGGTCCTTTCAAAACCTATTTTTACCTTAGTCAAAAACATAGCTTAGCTACATGGATAGTGTTTGGTCAACTATTATTTATTATAAATAGAAAAGTTAGCCTGAGATTTTTTTTGAAAGATAAAGCTTCAAAATGAGGAAAGAAATAAAAGAAAATGTATCTCAATATGGAGTAATATGGAAAGAAAGAAAACATGAAAGGGAAACAAGCAGAAGAAAATGTTTTGGTTCATATCCAAATCCTACCAAGAGGATTGTGAACCCAAACTGAGCACCACGGTTCAATGGAGTGTCTGAACAATATTAGAGTTTACGGTAGCTGGAGAATTAACAATGTAAAGTAAAAAATAAATGAAAAGCCTAAAAAAAAAAACCCCAAGCAAGCTTAAACAAACATTAGTCAAAGGGAGAAGTGGTGTCATTCTTTGTGGTGTCTGTTGAGTTTTATTTTGGGCTACCTCTCATGCTAGGTGTGCCACTTTCCTCTTCTGTGTCTTATTCCTTGGAGTCTGATGGGAGCATCTCTTCATCTTTTCCTTTCTCATCCTCTTCTGCATCCTCTATTTCATCTTCCTCTTCTTCATCTTCTTCCTTGCTCTCCTCCATGTCTGAGGAATTAGAGCTCCCCAACCCGTCCAGCTTTTCATCCACTAGTAAAATTTACCCTATTTTTCGACGAGGATTAGTCAAATTTTTTAGACCCATTAGTCGAACCGACGAAAAAAACTATCGTCAAACTTTTCTCATCACTTATTCAACAGGAAAAGAAATCGTCGATATATCGACCTTCTTAATGGTTGAATTATCGACTGAATCTTCGTCTAAAAAATCACTTGAAGCTGGAAGAATCGTAGATCATACCTTTTATCTAGCGACCAAGGTTCA
>MU224123.1:562646-581969 GCA_018584345.1 Thuja plicata
GGTTACTTCCATATGGATAAATATTACTTTAGCTTTTTATGAGACCACTCAATGATAATTTTGGTGGAGTGATCAATTATTTTGATGCACTATGAAATAAGATTAAATCAGGGAACTACCCTATCCAGCAATTATCTTGATGTAGAGTGGTGGAAACTAAAGCTTAATAGGCCCAATCTACTACACAACCGATTGACAATGTCACTTTAAACTGTGAACAATGGTTTCAACTAATTCTGATGAATTCCTTAGTCTTCGAATACCTCCAAATTCATGGAACTATGCTATCCACAATTGCCTTCTAAGAAACTCTGTTATTCCCTATTGCAACTAATTAACATAGAATACTCTGATAATACTCCCCAGTTATCTTTTATGTTTTGGTCTCAATCTTCTACAATCACCACCTCACAGTCCAAACAGTGAGTGACCGATTCTATCTTGGCAACTTCAAACTAGTTCAACACAAACCCTAAGTGATAAAGCTAGATTCAGGTTTAATGGATTAGTTTGAAGTTGGGCATTTGGAATAGTCATAGATGATTGGAAAATTTTCTGCGGCCTTCTAATGTCTGGGTATGGTCGACTCCTTGACCTCTATCCACCACTGATTGTAGATTTTTGTTCCTTCTTTCTCCCACTGGCTAAACATGCTAAACTCGATTAGCCTAGGGCATCAAACTTGAAGCGGTTTGGCAACCTCCACAGCTTTGAGTGTTGGATAAATTAAAGCATATTTCCCTAATTTGATTTTCATCCAGCAGCATGGACTATCCAATGGTGAAAATACAAACTAGGTTGAAATAGATTAAATGAATTCGGGAGGACAGTGTGCATCAATGGACTGGTAGTGGATGTTAATTCATCTAATAGTTCACGGTAGAATAATATAATGAAACACATAAAATTTTTAAATGAATGATAAATACCGAGGATGCATCGAAAATAATTTCACCACGAAGATGTATAAATGAATTTGTAGGGTTAATAAGCTATATGTTCATCACAAGAATGACAGTGCCACAAATAGAACAAGAGAAGACAAAAGGAACATACTCCAAACTGTGAATCTTTTGTATTCCAAACAGTGATTCCTCCTTCGTGCTTCACCCTTGATCAAATTCACCATGCTTCCCCAAATAGTGTATTCCAAATAGTGCTTCCCCAAATAGTGCTTCCTCCTTCGCGCTTCGCCCTTGATGAAATTTGTCGTGCTTCTCCAAATAGTGTATTCCAAACAGTGCTTCCCCAAATAGTGCTTCCTCCTTTGTGCTTTGCCCTTGATCAAATTCTCCGTGCTTCCCCAAAAAGTGTATTCCAAACAGTGCTTCCTCCTTTGTGCTTCGCCCTTGATCAAAAAGTGAAATGAAATAATGAAATGTGAAACCTTTTTTTTTTAATTTATGCCCGTGTTGGTCAAAATTTTGACCAACATGGGTATGGATTAAAAAAAAGTCAAATCTTTCCTTCTATAATCCAACCAAACAAAACCTTTTTATTTGTTGGTTGCATTGTTTGGTCGAAAAATAAGGTCAAATATACTAGTGATCATACTTGTATTGATACACCCATGGGATATTTTCATCCAAATGGTCACCATAGGGAGTGTGAAGTTCATCCTCTATTCCTAGGAATTTGGAGAGGAAATTCACTTCTCTCCGCATCATGCTTAGACGCATTTGCTGATCCTCCCAATCCCAACCCCATAGAATGAAGAGGTTCCTGTGAGGGCCAGCATTAAAGTTCCTCTGATGGTCAACCTCAAAACTGGGAAAGGGTTTCCTTGTAGTCATGACCATGGCCAAGTCCCAAGGAAGTGGAGTTGTAAGATCCGAGTCGATATTCATCAGTGCATTATGTAGCCCCACTATGAAATTTCCTGAAAAACAATTGATCACAAAGATCTTCATCAAACGTCTTGGAAGCTCCCGCAACAAAAATGTTGGCCAAAAATCCCGCATAGATGTCCAAAAGTAATTTGTATCTATGATTGGTGTTGAGGAAATTAAAACCCAACACCTTCATGACTGCATGAATTATGAGGGGGTGTTTAAAATTGTAGACCTTCATTATCTGATTGGAAGTAGTGGGGTTATCCAAAGCTATTTGCTCAAAATCAGACCTAAGCTCTATGGGCTATCCATCTATTTTTCTTTGTGTATGAATCTAGATTCTAAAGATAAAATAACCAATGAGCTCCTTCAAGAACAAAGGTTATGAATTTTTGAGCAAGCTACAAGGCTTTCAAAAAGGGATGAATCATCATTGATTTGACCCTGCTAGCTATTGCATACCTTGCTCAATTAAATTCATGGCTTGAAATACTCTTGATGAATAAGAGCTATCATCATTGGGGTGCATTAACAATTCCCAACTAAGAGAACTTTTTCTTTACAAGTACGAAATGTCAGAAGAACAAATACTGGAATTAGAGTGCAAAATGGGTGCCAAAATCCAAGGAAAAACCGATCCACTTTGATGTGATGTGTAGTTAATGAAGTTTTCAATTTTGTACCCTGTTAGGTTTATTCAAAAAAAATTCAAACAATAATTCCCTGGTCTATTTTTGCAAAAATTTCTTGTGAAGGATACTTGAAAAACCCTTGTTTCATGTCTCAAAGTATAAAATTTGGTCCTAAAACCCTAAGCGTCAAAATGGTTTCTAATTTCATGTCTTTTTGCCACTTAAAGTCATGTCTCACATGGGTTCCTTTTAAAATGTTCATATTTAGTAAGTTGTGAGTAACCTAACGCTATGGTCTGGTATTATCCATAAGTCTAAGTCTGCAAATGTTTTGATTAAATTCACTATCTATCGAGCAAACGTGTTTTGATCTAATGGCCTGCTTAATGGCTTATTCCCAAAATGAGCAAGATCTATCAATTAAGCCATTAAGTCATGATGCCACGTATCTTTTGTGGGTCCGATGGTCAGAAAGGCTTTTAGTTAAACAGTGGGTGGATCTTGTTTCATCGGGCGGTAGACTTAATCGCTTAATCCCAACATGATCGACATCTATCATATAGCGATTAAATCTAATCGACGCGTGTCTTTGGAATGACGTGGATCCTATCGTATGTAGTTTGATGGAGATTAAAGCATGAACAGATCTAATGGTGGAATTAATCACTTATGGCTAAGATGTGCAAGATCTATCAATTAAGCCATTAAGTGGTGTTGACATGTGGCAGATGGTGGACCCAGGTATTATGAACAACTATTGATTAAAGTGCAGATAGTTTTATTTTGATTCGGCGGATGACTTAATGGCTTATCTCAAAGATGCGCAAGATCTAGCATCCAAGCCATTAAGTAGTGGTGACGCATGTCCTGATGATGACTTGTATTCCACTAACAGTAAACATGACCGCAGATTAAAAGGTGGAAAGTTTGAAGAAGATCTAACAACTGACTTAATCGCTTAATAGAAGAGTGCACTAGACCTATCAATTAAGAAATTAATCTGTGATGCCATGTGTCCTATTGGGTCTGAATGAGGTCATAAAGAAGGGACTAAAGGAATATTAAGTATAGAAAGATTCGACAGTCAACTTAATCACTTAAAGGAAAAGTAATCGACATCTATCACTTAAGTGATTAAGTTGTGGTGACACATGGCAAAAGGAGTGGGCCTTGTACATCGTAGAAATGAGTTAAAGAAGATGCAAGTGCAAAAGAGATTAGATGGCTCGCTTAATGGCTTAAAGGAAAGATGCATGAGATCTAGCATCTAAGCCATTAAGCAGTGTTGACATGTGTCCAAGTTGATGAAGTTGCAGCCGCAGTTAGCAAACTCAAGGTAATATAACTTGTGGTTAGGTTGAGATAAATCTGAGGGTTGACTTAATCTCTTATGGAGAAAGTGACTGAGATCTAGAATTTAAGCGATTAAGTCATGCTGACATGTGTCCCAGATGGATAGTTATTTCTGGGAAGAGATGAGAGCCGTCCGATGAAGGAGACGTTGTTGAAGATCTATGGTCTAGATTCAAAGTTCTTAAAATGATCATCAGTGAGCCGTTAAGCTGCGAGTTTTGAACCAGGCAAATTGATTGTAGAGCGTGTGGCCACTTTAGTTGAATTCAATGTGAAAGACTGATTTGATTGAGGCGATATAATTCATTGCTTAAACTTGAAGTTTCCATAATTCATCAAAATCATTCAAGCAAAGATCAGAATTGTAGTGACATTGAGCTCTTTGCGACAAATTGCAGAACAGGTAAGTCTTCTATGACACAGTAGAAATTCATGGTTTTAGTGAAATTCAAAATTGAAAAGAGTTTCAAAATTGTTGATATAATTTGAAGATCATTCCCGTAAGAATCCCTAGATTAAGAAAATGGCCCCTAGGATTGAATTCTTTAGAAAGGTGGAATATAAAGATAGAGATGTGTGAGATGACCTTTTATAGAATTTAAGTGGGTCCATAGGTGATGCTACCCAGATTAAGAAAATTGTTCCATTACATCCCCATTTTAGAGTCGGCGAGGGTTTGTATGATATGGGTAGATGGGCTAAAGATGCAAGGACTAGCACAAGTAGTTTAAATTTATTTAAGACTGCTTATGGCCAAAGGAATCCTTCCTCCCCAGATTGCAACATACAGGATCTAGATGTGGGTAAATTGATAGTGCCTAGAGTACTTATGGATACAAACCTATTTACTTTGATAGCTAATATATATGACAGAGTATCTAGGGTTTTAAGAGACACAGAGGGAAATGTGCTATTGATTTTCATGACCGATGAAATTAGAAAGGTTTTTAGTTTAAGCGACCTCTCAATTCAAATGGATGACATTGATTTTGACCATTTCAAACAAGTGTACCAAACTTAGAAGGAGTACTACAAAAATGAAGCTTTGAAGGGATATTTTAACAAAATAGGGGATTTGATTGTTGTTGGCCCAAATACACCAGAGCCTTTTAAACTAGATTATTTCAATAGTAATGCTAGGAGAATGTATAGTGCCTTGTGCCATGTGCTAGGAGAAGATGAGGAAAAGAAAATGCCTATCCACCTCAGCTTATGGTTGTTCAGATTTTGCATGGACCCACCTGTCAGTAGTTTTTTATTATGCTTCCTACATTGTTGAATTAATGCATGAGGGTTTGATAGGCATCAAAGATAAGAATATACTCAAGCCAATGGGATGTTACTCTTTAATGATGCATATGATTTTGTTTAGCAATGCTTATTTCTTTGAAGAAGAAATGGACCTCACTAGATTTCAGGATGTAGAGGATTTTCCTGTTCAACTATGGAGTGTTGATTTGTCTTGGGACATAAAGGAGGCCAGCTACATAAAATTTGATAGATCTTTTACTGCTAGGCTTAAATCATTATTAAGTAAAGAGAACCCTAGAATTAGCACTTATATGATGAGACTCTTGAGACCTTTGGAGTATGCTCCCGAACTAAAAAAATTTCATAATTGGGGAGATCTTATTTTATACCCTATCTCCACAGTCATCAGATTTTATGGTTTTAGGGGAACCCCAAATGTTCTGCCTTATAGAGTGCCACTAAAGATTGGTATAGTAGAAATTATGAGGCAAATGGGTGGAATACATGAAGAAGAATTAATACACAAGATGAAGGGAAGCATTTTCCCTACCCTCACCAGAGCCCATCACTTTATCATCACAAAAGGGGGATGGACCCAATTTGATAAATACTTTGAGCCATACCATTTGGAAACATCTGTGGCAAGGTGTGCAGATAATGAGGGGTTCATAATTGACATGTTCAGAAAGAGGACTAAATGCCTGGCACTGGATCACCAGTTCAATTTTCCAGAGGACATCATAAGAAATGAATTTGATTTGGCTGAACAAGAGATTAGGAAAGAGAAATGGTTGGTGTATAAAAAATCTTTGGACTTTATTCACAATTTTGACAGAGCTTATGATCCCTTGAAGGTATTTTCACCTTTGGCTAAGAAGTTTGAATCTCTGATGACAATGTTTGAAGACATAATGTAGACCCTTGACTAGAAGAAGAAAAAGGTGATGGAAACCGAGCCAAAAAAGCTAAGGCTATTCTAAGGAAAATTACACAGGGAAGGGTAATCCCACCTGGAAATTATATGGTCTACAAATGAAGAGGGTATAGTACAATCATCCCTAAGATTGACAAGACTTCTAACCAAAGGGGGAAAGGGCCAGAAAATACCAGTGTTCAAATAATGCCATCTCCAAAGAGACAGAAGATGGAAGAAAAGGAACAATCAACTGATGTATACTCCCCTTCTCAGTCTCCTTTGCAGATGGATGATCAAGCCATTACAGAGAAATTGGTCCAGATGGGAAATACAGGGCATGTTTTTTCCACAACCCAGGAGCTACAAGAGGGAATTCCAAAGGCACCCAAGAATGCAACTCTAGATCTTACAGTAGCAGAGTTTGCAGGAAAAGAGCTGGACTTTGTAACTAAATAGGCTAGTGAGGAATTCTTGTCTGATGACAATTTTTTTAAGGCTAGGGCCTTCATTAAATTCTTGTGGAGAGTCCACATTGATTGATTTAAGGAGAAATGCCACAATTTGCAGTAAGCTCAACCTAACCATAGAAAAGAAGATATTAAAAAGGAATTAAAACAAGGAATGATGACCAAGTTTGAAAAGATAACCCCTGAGGAGGGCAAGGAGTTTGCGAAGAAAAAGGGAGTCCTCATCTTACCCTAGTGGGATTTGGATGGTGCCATTGTGTTTGATGTTGTGAGAAAAGAGGCCAAACCATTGAACACCACTTGGACATCAATCTGTGCCCAGTTTAGTGAAGATCATGCAGCATTGGCGATATGGTCCTTCAAGAGGAAAGATAAAAAGAGAACAAATGAGGATGACCAGGCTGAGGATAAACGTAGCCTCATAGTATAGCGAGTTCTAGATACCTCAGGGGTGGAAGAAACTAACCTTACTTTTCAAACTACAAAATTAAGCTTGAAGGTAGCTGAGAGGCAAGAAGATGCTTTTAAAAGCCTGACACAAAAATATGTTTTCTTGAAGGCTTACAATGATGAAAGGATAAAATCTATCCAAAAGGATGATAAAATTGCATTCCTAGAGGGAAAAAAAATAGTGCAAGTTGTGCCTCAGAGGAGGATTTCACAGGATCCCCATCAGCCTTCATCATCAAGTCCTATTATCACTTATCCTCCTTCCCGTGCACAATCAAATTTTACCACACTAGAGGAGGTTGAGTAGGAGAAAGAAAGACTAATTGCTAAAAGAGAAGAGCTGGAGAGGCAAAAGAAAGAATGGGTTGAACAGTCTGTAGCCTTCAGAGAAGTAGAGGCATGGGTGAAGTAAAATTATGCAGACAAGATACACTACACCCTTATGCATTGTACACATGAATTGGTGCCTACTGCCATCTATGCACAAGGAAAGAAAATTGTCAGCATAATGAATGAATATAATGCAGAAAAAGATAATTTAGACACATTGGTGAATAAATGGAAAGGTAAGGGAGGAGAATTAAAGTTTTTCCACACCACTTGTAAAAAGGAGAACAATGTTGACATTGTTTTAACTAGAATGCATAAGTGTGTAAAATTGCTCATGGACATGGATATAATAAGGAGCATTGTCATAAGAAAAGTAATGGCCCTGAAAAGGTAATATTCATAGGACATGTATGAGACGTTCCCAAACCTCTTCAATAAAAATGGAGATATCAAAGATGATGTGTTATGGCATCGAAAAATGAATGAAGCATTGGCGGTCAGAACCAATAGCATAATAACCTTGGAAAGTACACTGGTGTTTGCTCAAATAGTTGAGATATTTGGCAAGGCCAGAGCATTTTTTGGATTTTGGTCAGATGAGATTGAGAAGGCATATACCACATGGAAGGAGATTAACAACAAAAAGGATGAGGTCCTTAACTTCAACAAGCCAAATGATGAGGTGTACACCTCTTGGAAAGACAAGTACACAATAGTTGATCCAGGTGAACGTGATGAAATGCAGGTGGATGATGAAGCCCAAAAGATTGGTTGATACAGTTGAAAGTGAAGATCCTACATCACCAACATCAAAGACAACAGACTCTAGATGGCTCACACCGAACAACTTTGAAGTAATTGCAAGTACAAAGTGGTCAAAAGACAAAATTTGTCAAATATCTATTGCAACAAGAGTGGTTATCATTCCATTAGCTATTTTATCTTTTTAGTGAGTCGTTAATTTTGTCCTTATTCCAATTGATTTGAATCTTGTTGCAGTCCTATTCTATAAAAGGATTCCCAAGTTCATTGGAAAAAGGGCTGGAAAATTTATATTGTAAACATATTGTAAAGGTTTTCAATCAAGAGGGGAAAGATAGCATAATTTGTACTAGATAGTGTAAGAGGTAAAAAATAAAATCAAGAGATCTTTTGCAAGTTATTGAAGAGGTTATCTCTGAGTGCTTTTTGTATATTGATACAAGATTTTTTGAATTTAATACAAAGATCCAGACTCCAATCTCTCCTGTGTTATGTGTCATGTGAGTTATGAATTTTCTAATTCATTAGCATAGTTTTCTCTGTGTTTATGTACTTATTTGAGAGTTCTAATCCAGGATCAGATTAAATTAGGCTCTGATTTATGCATAGACTCATTCGACACATTGCAAGGATTCTATTAGTAGTAGGGGTTTTTGGGACAGTTGTATTATGATTTAAAATCTTGGGTGAATATTAATTTCAATATACTGTAACTGAGTCAGAAATTAGCCCAATGGATAAAGCACTGATCTAAAGCTGATAAGTTTTGTTTTATTTCACATCTAATTGCACATTAACTGTGTTTTCCTATAAGAAAACATTTTAAAATCTGTTAATTCTACGTTTGTGTAAATCTATTACAAATTCCTATCTCATGATCTATCTC
Source organism: Thuja plicata (assembly GCA_018584345.1). Taxonomy (NCBI): domain Eukaryota; kingdom Viridiplantae; phylum Streptophyta; class Pinopsida; order Cupressales; family Cupressaceae; genus Thuja; species Thuja plicata. The sequence goes on from MU224123.1 coordinate 571,526, forward strand.
ATGGTTGATGTTTAATGGGTAATTAGCCAATTATCTAGTATCTCCCGGTCATGTCAAGTCATTGTGAGACTACTGCTTGATAGTACCTTATAAGACATATCAAAAGGTATTAGAGGGTGTCCCCCCTTGGTGTAGCAGGACCTAAATAGTAGAAGTATTAAGAGAGTGCTTGTTATTTGGTCCTTTTCTTGCATGAATAAATATTTGGAGGTGGCTCCTCTATAAAAAAATAGTCATAAAGGGAAGAGGTTGTTGTAGTTTCTATTGCAACATAAAAAGATACCAACAAACCCCATGAGGCTGTACCACTTGAAGAAGAGGTGATTCATGAGAGAATTGATCTTACAACACAGAGATACGTATCATGTTTTGGATGAGAGTTGGTGTTATCTATTGCGAACACCAAAATCTCAACGGAACAGATAATATCATTAAACATGAAGTTATAGTCATTTTTATTGGTAGAAATTTTAAATATAAACAAAAAAAAATATGTTACATGTATGATAAACAGTTTGACTGTTAAACTTAATAATATTTAAAAATAAATAATAAAAGACATGTGCAATGAAGTTATGAGTCATTCTTATTGTTAGAAAATATGAATTAAAAGAAATGTTGTACATGAATGGTAGAGGTTTCAATAGTTTAGTAATTATTATTATTATTGATGAAAGAAATAATATAAAATTTATGTTAATATAAGTGATGAGACAAGCATAAACTCCACACAATAAAGATCTGGGTCATTGTTGAAACATTTCAATACTAATAAAATAAATTATGTGAATGATAGATATTTTAACTGTTTATGTATAATCATCTTACATTTTCATTGTAGTTCAATCTCATATTATATATTTTTGTTTTGGTATTTTACCATCTAGGCTTAGAATTCTATGTATGTGAGATTATTAAATATAGTCCTCACATGCTTATTATTGATTGACATGAATTATGGGAACACATCAAGTTCCTACAGTCTAATTTGTAGAATAAAATCATATATTTTGTTATTTAATTATCTTAGTTTTAGACGTCTATGTAGGTGAACCCTAGAAAAGGGAATGCCATTTATAATTTGAAAAGGTTTATAAAACACGAGAATTGTATTTCTTAGAATTTAACCTTTAATAAACCCTTCATAAAACTTGTGATGCTTATGGTTGAATGACAAGTAGCTTTGTTGAGTTATATGGTCAATGGTAAGGTTTGTCTTTCATAAAAGACCAAAAAAAATATTTCTAAATTGATTATAAAATGAACTAAAATAAAAAAGAATCATATAATTATATTTAAATATAATCTAGTTGATTGTATTAAGGTGCATTATATTATATTTATATATGGAAATAGATAAGCTTTAAGTGTATAATGAATCTTAATGCTGGCTTTTTATTATGGTAAAATAAGTTTTTAAAGGGCCTCAAAATCTTGTACAAACATATTTTAGTGAGATTTGAACCCTCATAAAAAAAAAGTTGCAAATGATATAGAACACAAACAACAACTCCATAAATAGCTAAAGAACAACAACCCAAAGGAAACTAACCATACAAGGCTTAGGCTACAACAATAACATGTCAAAGCTCTAAACTTAAGACAAGTTTTTATAGGTTCCCTTAACCTTGTACATTATCTAAGCACTTTTTCAAAATCACTTAATCTATACAATGGGCTTGAACAAGGCTCCCATAACCTTAGCTTCCAAAAACTTAAAGATGAACCATGAAAGATTAACAAGAAAAAATTAAACCTCCCAAGCAACCAAGACCATCGCAAGGAGAATAGGATTTTGAAAGGCTCCTAAAACCTTTACATTGGGTTTTAAAATGGCTTCCAAAACCATCTTTCAAAAAACAAAAAAATCTCTCCAACAAAATTTCATTACCCCTACTTCAAAACCCCTTTTTCACCTTAATAGAAAAAAAAGCCACGTCAATAGGAATAACAGACGAAGAGACCACTAGAAGGAAGAGTCATACTTTATTCAAACCTACATCAAAGTGGCCAAATAGAAGACAAGACCACATAAATAAATTTCAACCTCTTCCACAAGGAAAATCTCCACCTTCATAGGGGACACTACCACCTCAATGGGAACTATTAAAGAGGAAGAAAGGAGCAGAATGAGAAAAGCCCTCTCTTTATCCACAACAAATAATTGCCACATCGAGAGGAGAAGTTTTCATCTCCATAGGAGCCATATGGGAGTGAACCAAAAGAATTATTAAACTTATGGAGTCATGTTTAAATTTTCAACACAAGAACACCACAATCAAACAACCAAAAAAGAACACCTTCCACAAGGAGGGTAGAAAGAAAATAATTCATACATTTCTTGAGAAAAAAAGAATACACAATTTTCAGATTATGATTTTAGGATAAATTACAATGAATACAATGTAATAATTTTATAGAAAAGTATGTTTCTAAAAATAGAGAAAAAATTTGAAAAATCTAAGATATGAAAACAAGTGCATGATACAAAAACTAGAGCTAAAAATGAAAATTGGACCCCAACTAGATTGAACTAAAGTAGACTAGGATTAACTAAGTGAACTTATGATAGGTATTCATGTGTAAAAATGTGCCCAAATATGCATCGGAATTTTCTTTTAGGATGTGCACAATTAATTAAGGAAGCATATGAATATGTACCTAATAAAAAATAAATGCATTCTCTAACAACTCTAGTAAGTGAAACTTAGGGAGACAAAAAAATCTAATCATGAAATTCATGATTGGGTCCTTGACAAATGGGCCTAATTAGGTACCTATGTACAAATAAAACATGTCAAAGAAAAAAAAAAGATAAAAATTATGTGGGAGGAAACTCCTCTCCAAAAGTGAGAGATGTGTTGCATGAAAGAAAAATGAAATGAAGAATGAAAGACTAAGAAGCCTCTAAGATAATTTATCCCAAAAATAGGAACATGAAGAACATCCTTAAGAACAAATAAATTGTACAGACAATTGTTGGATGATAATTACTATAGTGTTGAATGAATAACCTCCTCGAAAAAACATGATCAAGGTCAAGAAGAGAACAATGTACATGAATAGTCCCAAGGACACTACTCAAACAATGAATAGATGACAACTAATAGAAAAAATTTGTCAATCAAAGAAATAAATGGAACATGAATCAGTATAGTTGAACCTAACAACACTACTCAACCATGGAAGAAAAAATTGCAAGATCAAAATAAAGGTTCCAATAGCTTATAAAACTAATCAATTGAGGATAATTCATCTCCACAAAATTGGAATGAAAGAGTTGTTGAACAACTTAAATATTGAGAGGGGGTGAATCAATATTCCCTAAAATGTCATATATTTATTCTTTTCACTTATATAATTCTACTTTACTTAGTTTCATTTGGGGGAAGTAAAGAATCAATAGACTAATATAAATGAAATCGTCATCCATAGAAAAGAAGAGAACACTAGATTTGTATTGTGGAAACACTGTTAAGGGAAAAACCACAGTGAGGTTCAACTCTCAATATAATATAACTAGTTATATTATATTACAAAATTATCACTGTGCAAGTCTCACTATTGCAGCACACACTACCTAAAATATGAAAGAAAATATAATTATAGTTGCATCTGACCAATGCATGTATTTAGTTTCATTTAGGCTCACTATAAAACTTTGTAAACTTATCAATACTGTTATAACTTGCATTTGATTGTTAGTGACAATCACATATTATCACAACATATCATTCTTAACCTTTTTCCTCATACCTTATCCAAAGGATTATATATCATTCTTCATGTTGACCATACACGCTTCAATAAATAAGTTGGCTCCAAAACATCTTACACACTTCCTCTATAAAAGTTCACACATTTCAACCAACCAATTTTCCCAAGATGCAATAAGAATAAGTATCAGCTGAAAATAACATGTTACCAATAAATCTTAACCTTACCCCAAAAATTGAAAGACCAAAAACCATCACATGTTGAAATGCATAAAATCTGGTAAACTAGATTAATCTAAGAGAAATAGGGAAAGTAAAAGACTGAATTATCGAGTGTTATATGTTATATTTTATACATCCATATCATAGGATAAATTGATTATAGATACATACAATATTCACCAATATGTTGTTCAAACCACAAGACCATGTCTACAACTATAGAGCAATGTAAACCCAAACACAAAGAGAAAAATTATAGAGTTACCAAAGCAAATATATCATAAAATAACAAAGGTATGTTGACATCAATAACAACTAGTATAGGCTATGAACAATATGAACTCCTTCAAATGTCATCAACAAAATCATCAATGAAAAAACTTTATCAATCTCCTCCTTTGTCATTGGTAGCAACATGCAAAAAAAAGTTATTCTTGAAAATTTTAGAGCTATTACCTTTGACAAATGATGCAAGAGAATTCACCCCAAAATTTTTGTTTTCTTTGTTTCAAGTTTTAGTTATTGTTTTTTCATGATTTGTAAAGCTTTAGCTAGTTTTATTTTGTTGTAGTTCACGACATCGAAAACACAATGTGTTTTCTTCTCTGCATCTCTATTCAAATTTTGTAGTAATCTATGGCATCAAAAAGATGATGTGTTTTCTACATTTGGAAGATCGACGGTCTCAACCATTCAGACTCATTTGATAAGCTAGATATTTTTTCTATCTACTTAATTGTCCTATATCATCAATGAATGGGGGTTGAGTTAGGTTGGTGAGGTTTTGCATCAAAGAGGAAGATAAAAGCATTATTTTAATGGAAAAGAAGGTAGAGAGGTTGGGTAAAGGGAATTAGTAGTGGTGTAAGAGTGATTCTATTCTACAAATAAATAATTGCACATGAGAAATGAGGGACAACAAAGTACAAAGTAATAAGGTAATATTAAATGTTTCCCATGCTTAAAATAGAGAAAAGAGTGCATAAAGAAGGAATAAAGAAATGAGGTAACATAAGGGTATGAGGGAAGCCTAATTTTGATTGATAATGTTCACAGGTTTATGTGAAGAAGTTTGTATTCCTCAACCTTCATCAAGTGTCCAATTATACATAGAGATATTATACATATTCTTGTTTATATTGAAGTTGTGCAAGGTTGAGCTGTGTATTGTAGCCATGCAAATTTTCATGCAGATTATTATCAAATGTATTCTATTTATTACTTTCTTGTGGTTTATTGTTGAAAAATTTGAATTACTGAAAGGAGGCGTGAGTCATTTATTCAAAAAAAAATTCTTTAACTTTAACCTGTAACACTGATAAATCATTCAAATGATTAAAACATATGTAACTAAGAGAAACACAAAATAACACCATGCACAAAGAACACTAGATTTTGACATGGAAACCCAAGGTGGAAAAAAACATGAAGAACTATTTTCAAGTATAGAACACTGATTAAGGTGATTTTTAGAAATGCTCACTATAGGTAAGGCTCACTACTAGTCGGGCTAACTACCCTTGAATACATAATAACTATCATAGCTAATAGAAAAATGACTAACTTCCAATAGGAGGGTCACTACTGACAAGCACTGACTAACTACCAAAAGAGTACCGATAACAATAAATCCACTAGTGAAATAATAAACACCAAATGTACACAATTATTGTTGCCTCTTGTAACACACACTCATACAAAGAGTAATATTTTCTAATTTATAATCTTTTTTTGCATGCTCACATACCATATCCTCCATCAAAAAAATTATCTTCTATATATATTGATTATGTCATCATAGAACATCCAAGTTAATCTAACATAATTTAAAATTGGTCACACTAGGTCATTCTCATGGTGTTAAGTGTTAGAGGTTTAGGTGACTCTACAACACCGTCAGGATCAAATGAAAGACCAAGATAATTTCAACAAGATAATCACAATACAATTACAAAAAGATGAAAGAATGATATTAATGCTAATGGACATAATTAAAATATACATAATGAGAATTCTTATATAGGCAATACAATAAGAGACTATGATAAGGAGAATATAAGTTGCCACCCACACAAGGTGGAATCACATGTCCACCAAAGGTGGATCATCCTCCATTGTGCAATGAAGTATGTGCAACATGTAGAGGTGATAATGTTATAAGAGCACTATAGGTGGATCTCATACATAAAGTAGAATTTGATAACAACTATCACCACCTAAAGTGAAATTTCTCCTAGACCATGTGCAAATATAGAAAAATCCTAGGTGTTTTTATCAGATACTGTTAGGTGATGCATTATCCTAACTAAGCTTAAGTAAAGTGTAATTAGTGAATTAATTAATAATACCAACACCCCCACTTAAGTATAACTTAGGGAAATGCACTTAACCTCACAAAGCAAGATATGTCCTGACTACTAGGCCATGTTAGGTACCCATGTACAATATGTAATGCAATGAAATCTCTCATAAAGCAGAGAAAGGGATAAAATCACATGACACAAAGCTCCCCTCCAAAATACAGATGAAAATACACAAAATGCATGGATGGGGGACTACATACATCATGTATATACAATCAAGTATCCCTCCATAGGAAGGAAAGTAGGAGAAAACATAGCCCCCTCATAATGAACAATTTCCTATAAGTATGGTGAGTGCTTGAAGACAAAATATAATCCAATCCCTACAAACAATATTTCTTCCCTTGGGAAGAAGATATACCAAGTATAAATCTAGGAATGCTTCTAATTTTAGATAGTAACTAGGAATTATAATCCAAATTAAGTATGATGATGATGCCTCTAAAAAATTTTCATGTGTCGTCATGCCCTTGGATAATGAAGATGCCATGAACCAATCAGGAAAATTCCCATCCAAGATAGAATTTCACAAAAAAGGAACCACTAGAAATTGATGGTGAACAAGATCTAAAACAAAGATAAAGTGACAAAATTATTTCCACAACTATCAAAAAACATGATATATATAAATTAAAAATGATTGGGAGTCTCCAAGATTCAAGAATAAATCACATCATGAAGATCAAATTGAACAAAGAAATGTGAAAAATCAAGTGAAGGTCGAGACTCATTAATGCCAATATCCAAAGAAGGTGAGGAAGTATCTCCAACTGTGATGAAGTTGTTATCAAAGAGAAGAGAATTTCCCTCAAATATGTCTCCCAAATCAAAAATATGAGAATCCACAAACAATGCACCAATGTATGCTAGGTAGGAATCCCAATCAAGAAGAAAAATATATATCTCTTAAATTGACTCACTAGAATCATCAACAAGAAATGAATGTGTGATATCAATTGAAAACTCAAGAACCCTTGAAGTGTTTGAAATATCCTCCAAAATATTATAACCATGGGTTAAATTCCCTGAAGAATGAAGAGGCACATTTGATTTGGAAAGAGGAGCATCAACAGGTGGTGAAGAATCACGGTCTTCATATACCTCCCGAATTTAATTCCAAAAAGAATGAGGATCCCAAAAATCAACAAGAGACTCCATAAAGTCATCATCAATATGATAAAAAATGACAAGTAAAACTTTATCCCTAAAACCTTTCCAAATACCATAATCCCAATCATTATCAGGCCAAAGAACTTCATTATACAAATAGACCAATAGAATTTTCTCACTAAGGTGAGTGAGAATGAGATCACTCTATTACTAATGGTTCCCTTTCTTCAAAGTGATTAAAAACCCCATTATTACATGAATAATACTTCTCAAGCCATGAATTGAGATCAACAAATGATTACAACCCACAATCAGACTATAATAGAGTTAGATCACTATACAAAAGATCGAACTAAGGTCTATGCATTATAATTGAAAAACTAATAAAATTTATGAAAGTAAAATTTTTGATCATAGTCATTATAATCTAATAGCACCACTGTAAAAAAGAGAAAAAAAATTATACAGTTTTAAAAAAAAATTGCACCTAAAGAGAAGTCCATATGAACCCAAACAAGGCCTTGGAAGTTGCAAAAAACATGATTAATTTTTTTTTAAAAACTTTAGGTATAGGGATTAGAAGCCACCCACACCATTATGTATATCATGAAATTATAACCCAAAAAAAAAAAAAAAAAACCTCTAAAAAAGGTCTCCGAATGATTGAGATATTGTTGTTTGAAAATCACCTGTGTAATTCTTTTTTCTGAATCACCACCACCGCATCTCCAAACTTCAAATGTTTCTAGATTTCACCTTATATGTCTGATTTTGATGATAAATAAGTTGATTTATGGGATTTAGGACCTCCTTAATATGATGCCAACATCTTGTTTTCACTAGCAAGCTCTAATTTTAACCTGCAATAAAAAGCCACAAATTGCACCAAAATTTTATCCAAATAGGCTATACAATGGTGATGTAAAAATAACCTTATTCTACACTCACAATTGAATCAAACCAAATTTAATACTCTTGAGAAAAAATATTCACACTTAGAGAGCTATGATACCATGTTAGAGTTTTAGGTATCTCTACAGCAACCCAAGGTTCAAATGAGAGACAGATAATTCCACAAGAAAATGAAAATACAATTGCAACAAGATGCAAGAATGATATGATTGCTAATAGACATAATTAAAATGTACGTAATGAGCCTCCTTATATAGGCAATAAAATAAGAGACCATGGTAAGGAGAACATAAGTTATCACCCACACAAGGTGGAATCACATGTCAAGTGGATCATCCTCCATTGTGCAATGAAGTGTGTGCAACATGTAGAGGATGATAATGTGATAAGAGAACTAAAGGTGGATCTCACACATAACATGGAATGTGATAAAACTATCACCACCCAAAGTGGAATTTCTCCTACACCGTGTTCAAATATAGGTGCAAACTCTTAGGTGTCTTAATCACATACTAAGTTAGTGGATGCATTTATTGAAGATAATTATTCAATTGTGTATTTCATTGATGTTACACATGTATATACACTTATGTAGTGATTCTACATGAATGTCTACATCTAGACCGAGTACTGTTGGTGAATTGAAAGATTTTTTTAGTGTTGACTGAGAATAGTCAGGTATTCAAGATGTTTAGTGTTGACCGAGTCACTCGAGCATTTCAATCATGGTCGGGCATTAAAGAAACATAGTGTTGACTGAATTGATTATTCAGTGTTAGTTGACTAACAGTGGTTTACATTTTATAATTAATTGGTTATATGAGGCTGACTTAATTATGATTTTTTACTTATTTAGAAGTGTATTCAAGTCAACTTGGCAGGGCTTATCATATATATGAAAGGTCAAGTTTGGATTGAATAAGATAAAAGTGTGAAAAAGTGGAAGATAAGAAGTGTGGATTTCTGGTGATATGAAGAGTGAAGGTGAAATTAGATAGGATTCTGATTGAGTCAACAGTACATTTGACACCTCTTTTCAATGGCTATGCATTACAATTATGACACTACACCATTGGGAAAGTGACATAGACCGGTGTTGCAGTTTTGGTGTCAGAATCATCGACAGTAGCTATGTCCGTCAATATTGTGACGGTCATGACCGTCCGAATATGCACCGCTTATGAGGGTTAGTATGTCATTGTTACACATTATGAGTGTTTCCATTATGATGGGTATGTGATGGACATGTTGTACATGTGACATCCAGATATTAGACTATTATGACATCTAGACATCACGTGTAGTGTTTTGGCATCGGTCATCCACTAAATACCATCACAATTGCGACGGTATGCTATGTTTAAAAAATAATATTTGTTGTGTGCATGGAGTGGGACCTTAAAATATTGATATTCTCTTTGTTTCAAGAATAGTTTAACATTCTCTACTTAACAGGGCCAACCACGTGAAGGTGGAAGCTCATCTGGCCCCTCCTAGGAGCCTCTTATGACCCTTTACGACACTTTAAGATCTCTAAGATGTAATCTTAGGGATTTTAAAGGGTCATAAGGGATCCTGGGACACAACAGTTGAGAAACATAAATGTAGGCATCATGGTCACAATTGTTTGGAGACAAAACATAATTGAGTGGTATACACAGACGATCCAACACAACCACTACTCCTCCACTTCTAAGTTGGCACTGCAGGATCTAAAAACCATAGATAAGGAATAAATTTAGAGAGTAGAAGAGGAGGGACATAACGAAAAAATTAATATAGGGATCCTGTATTATTTTGGTCATTATGGCCCTCCTCTGCTCTCTAAATTTATTCCTTATCTATGGTTTTTGGATCCTACAGTGCCAACTTAGAACTGGAGGAGTAGTGGTTGTGTTGCATCGTCTAAGTATACCACTCAATTATGTTATGTCTCCAAAAAATTGTGACCATGATATCTACATTTATATTTCTCAGCTTTTGTGATATCTATATAGACGTCCAAAATCGTCCTTATATTAATTTAATTAATATTCCAATAACATTATAGTTAATTTTAATTAATTATATTTGTTATATTCTTCTATCTATTTAATTAAATTTATTTAATTAAATATGATT
>MU224123.1:636012-651062 GCA_018584345.1 Thuja plicata
TTAATAAGGCATGGGAGAGACATAGGCTTAAGGTCTTCATATTAATGAAGGCATTAATGAAAGCCTTAAAGAGGCAAGGGAGGATGTAAGAGGATGGCTTGAGAAAATGGACTTTAAGAAAGTCCAGGTTGAGAAAGTGGACTTTCTCAAGTGGGTTGAGTTGTTAAGTATTCCTTAATGGAATGTGACAACATTAGGAGGTGGGTTAGAATTAGATTAGGTTTAGAATTAGATTAGCAAGGGGGGAATAGGTTGGAATGGGTTAGAACCCAGGGTAGAAGTGGTTGAGATAGGTTAGGTTGGGGTTTGAGGGAATATTAATAAATGAAATAAAATTAGTTAATTTATTTAGAAATATGGGAATTAATTATTTAAACAATTTAATTGCTTTTTAATAATTAGGAGACTATAGCCATTTTAATTAAATTAAATAGGCTAGGAAAATGGGTTAATTGCAAGTGGGTATTTGATTTTGGTATTTATTTAATTCATTTATAATTAAATACTATAGCCATATTTGATTTTGGTTTGATTTGATTGGTCGAAACTGATTTGAATTACATGGCTATAATAGTTAATATAAATCAGTGATAAAAATCACCTAGGACATTAAATTGATTTAAAGAATTATGCCAAGCAGTAACAGGGTCATTTGGAGATAATTGAGTGTATGATTACACTTAGGGAAAATAGGGTCCATAGTTGGAATAGACCAAATTCAGGTGGTTACATGTATCTTGCAAGAGTTGAAAAAAAAAAAGGAAAGAAACTGAAATGTCTTAGATCTGATAGAGGAGGAGAATTCATTTCTAATGAGTTCAATGAATTATGTAATGAAACAGGAATCAAAAGACAGGTATCTACCCCTGGTACACCACAGAAAAATAGAATAGCACAAAGAAGAAATAGATCCATTATGGATTGTGCCAGAACTCTAATGATTGAAAATAATGTTTCTGCCAAATACTGGAAGGAGGCCATCAATACTACAGTGTTCACCTTGAACCGAGTTCAACAGAAGAAAGGTTGTAATGAGACACCTTTTGAATTGTGGTATGGCTATAAAACTAATGTTCATTATTTCAAAGTATTTGGAAGCAAATGTTACATCTTGAAGGAAGAAAGAAATTGAAAACTAGATGCAAAAAGTGATGAAGGAATATTCCTAGGCTACTCATGTAAAAGAAATGCATAAAAATGTCCGAATCTCACTACTTATAAAGTCATAGAAAGTGTACATGTCAAGATTGATGAGTTTGCAGAAAGATGTAAAGAGCAGAGTAGTAAAGAGCCTGAAGACTACAGTAACTTTGTGTATCATGAACCTGATACTATGCCTATGACTCGAGCAATGGTGATTGGACAACAAAAGTGTCAACCACTGAATATACTAACAAAAACTATGCAATCAGAGTTGTAGACTGTGTAACCCAAGCTACTAGTAGAAGAGACTGAGTCATAGATAGAGGGAACCCAGTCTCAAACAGAGGGACCCGAGTCACAGATAGAGGAACCCGAGTCACAAATAGTGGAACTTGAGCATCAGACAGAAGAACAAGAAAGAATGTTTGAGAATGATAGACCTAGTGGATCAAGTCTAGAGTCAAGACTGAAGGATCTAGTACTTTCCAGATATGTTAGAAGGCATCATGCACCTGATAAAATAATTGGAGATCAGACAGAAGGTGTAATGACAAGGAACAAACTCAAAGGTACATGTTTACTTAGTGAATTTGAACCTAGAACTGTCAAAGATGAATTGAATGATGAAAGTTGGATAGAAGCGATGAATGAGGAAATTGAGCAGATTGAGAAGAACAAAATATACTCTTGTTCCTAAACCAAAGGACAAAAATGTGATTGGAACCAAGTGGGTTTTTAGAAATAAGATGAATGAAAATGGTGAAGTTTCTAGAAACAAGGCTAGACTATTTTGTAAAGGATATTCTCAAGAAGAGGGTATTGATTATGGAGAAAATTTGTCTCTTGTTGCAAGACTTGAAGGAGTCATAACTCTTCTGACATATGTTGCACATAAAGGATACAAAGTATATCAAATGGATGTGAAATCTACATTTTTGAATGGAATCCTAGAAGAATAAGTCTACATTGAGCAACCTGAAGGATTTGTTGATCCTAGCAAAAGGAATATGGTTTGCAAGTTGCACAAAGCATTGTATGGACTGAAGCAAGCGCCCAGAGCCTGGTATGAAAGACTACATGGTTGTCTAGTAAATATTGGATTTTAGAGGACCAATGATAATAGTAGCTTGTAGATAAAAGAAGGACCACATAACAAAATATTGTTAGCAGAGATATTTGTTGATGACATATTATTCACTGGATATGACAACTTATGCAAAGCATTCTCTGTAGCTATGAGTAAAGAGTTTGAGACCATGTTTGGTGAGATTAAATTCTTTGTTGGATTACAAGTTCATCAAATGAAGGATGGTATATACATTACTTAATCAAAATATATCAAGGAGATACTCAAGAACTTTGGAATGGAAGATTCCAAACTAGTTGGAACACCCATGTGTACTAGAAAAAAATTGTCTAAGGTTGATGATTCAAAAGAGGTAGATTAGACCAACTACAGATCCATGATTGGAAAATTGCAATATGTTGTTCCCACCAGACCTGATATTGCATTAGTAGTTGGTATTGTTGCAAGATTTTCAGCTAATCCTAGAGACAATCACCTAATGAAAATTGAAAGAATTTTGAGATATCTGAAGGATACTGAAGACTATGGTTTATATGGTATAAGAAAGATGGGAACTTTGATTTGAAGACATTCAATGATGCTAATTGGGATGGAAGTGTTGATGATAGGAAGAGCACCAGTGGTGGGGCTTTGTTTCTTGGAAAGAGGTTAGTGTCTTGGACTAGCAAGAAACAAAATTGTATCTCTCAGTCTACAGCAGAGGAAGAATATGTTGCTGCAATAGTGAACTATTCAAACATCATATGGTTTAAATAGATGCTATCAGGAATGAAGGAAGAAGTAAAAGAACCAATTATTATCTATTGTGACTATACCAGTGCCATTAACATTTCAAAGAATCCTGTGATGCACACCAAAACCAAGCATATAGCAATAAAGTATCATTTCTTGAGGTAATTGGTATAGAATAAAGAAGTAAGGTTGGAATATGTGAGTACTAAAGAACAAGTTGCAGACATATTCACTAAACCTTTACCTAAGGATGAATTTGTGTATCTTAGAGGAAATCTAGGGGTACTTCCCCTAACTGAATCTCACTAAAACACAATTTAGTGATGCATCAACCCAAGCCATAGTGAAGATCTATTAGTTCATGCAGGTACATCAGAGCTCATTGTAGATGAATCAGTACAGTCAAGTACATTACAACTTCAAAGAGAAATAGTATTGACTATTGGTATTGATATTAGTATTTGTAAAGATGGAGTCTTTGGCATTTGTTGTCAAAGAGGGAGAGTGTGATATAATACAAAATAAATCTTATTAGAGATAGAGTTTGATGAGAGAGGGAGTTTTTGGATGAGAATCAAAATGAAGCTAAGGGCATTACAAATTTTTTTTTGTTGCTGTACAATTATTTGTATTATGACATGTTGTGTTGTCATCAATGCCAAAGATGGAGATTGTTGAAGACAATTATTCAATTATGTATTGCCAATGATGTTACACATGTATATACACTTATGTAGTGATGCTACACAAATGTCTACATCCAGACTGAGCATAGTTGGTGAATTGAAAGAGTTTTTCAGTGTTAACCGAGCATAGTTGGGTATTGAAGATGTTCAATGTTGACCGAGTCACTTAGGCATTTCAGTCATGGTCAGGCATTAAAGAAACACAGTGTTGATCGAGTTGATTATTTAGTGTCAGCTGACTAACATTTGTTTACATTTTATAATTAATTGGTTATATGAGGCTGACTGAATTATGATTTGTTACTTATTTAGAAGTGTATTCAAGCTGACTTGGCAGGGCTTATCATATATATGAAAGGTCAAATTTGTATTGAATAAGATAAAAGTGTGAAAAAGTGGAAGATAAGTAGAAGTGTGGAGTTTTATGATATGAAGAGTGAAGGGGAAATCAGATGGGATCTTGATTGAGTACAGAACACTCAGAGCTACAATAAAATATTTGATCAGCAATGATCCATTTATAATTAGAATGATGATCTAAATCAGCAAAGACAATTGCTTACAGATATAGGTTAATCCATTGTTACTTTCTAACAGTTGTAGCAGTGATCTCAAATCTCTTAATAGAGTAGACTTAACAATATTTTTGTAAATCCTCTCACAAGGTAGCATTTCTATGTTGAAGTGTTGAAGACCTCTAACAAGGCCATTCCTCACAGGGTGATTTAAATCCTCTAACAGGGTCACGCCTAATAGTGTGTTTTGTAACCTTTAACAGGGTTGGCTCCTAACAGGGCTCACTTCAGAAGAGTGAAAAATAGTAACTAGTTACATTGGCAGTTTTTCCCATATTGGGTTTCCACATTAAATCTTGGTATCACCTATGTATATGTTATTTGTTTCATGCTTTATGTTTCTACACTTAATCACTAAAGTATAATTGCATTGGATAATATAAAGATTTCTTTGACACCTGAGTTATAGAAGAATATCTTAATTAACCGAGTAATAGTGGTATATTTTTTAAGACATCTAAGGGACAAGGGATTTGTTTTGGATTAACTGATTCACCCCTCCCCTCTCAGCTACTTGTCTCATTTCCAACAACATTATCCTAAGTTATCTTAAGTAAAGTATAATTAGTGAATAATTAATTAAACACCAATAGTAAGGAATAAAATGTAAACTATTGATGGGGTTTTGTGATGGCCTCACCAGCAGGGAGAGAGTTGTCACTGAATATCAGAGTACCAACCAACTTCTTTGGAAGAGGTTTACCAGAGAGTAGGATCTCCTAACCTCCAAGAGCCTGGTCGTCAGGTCATGATGGTGTGGGGTTAACTTAGTTAGACAAGTGACTTTTTTTGGGGGGGATAGCTAGTTTTGACTCATCAACCTCTGAAACTTCAATGATAATGGGTTTCCTGCAAGCATTCTTCATATTTGACAAAGAAAATATCAAAAGATAGGATAGGGTTAGTATAAATCTCTAACTAAAATCATGATATACATCTCCTTAAAATCAACAAAGTTCCAAATGAAAATAAGTAACAGATACCTAGCATACATATAACCATCAATCACATATATATCAGTATTGAGGTAAGATATTTCATCAAATTATTATAGAGCTAGAGCAAAGGACATAAGGAAGAATACAACATGAAAATAATTTGTTAACTCTAGGATTAGAAACAACATAGAACATGGTGCTAAATGGTGTTCCTCATTCTTTCACTAACTTCAAATCCAACATCATTACATTATATTACAATATTTATAGCCGGTACTACCTGCCCTGTCAGAATTAACATAATATAATACAATCATTTGAGAAGAAAAGAGGGGAAAGAAGGAAAGAAGCTCTAGGAGAGCCACCATTAGAAAGAGTGTCTTTATACTTGTAGATATGGTTCTCTCTAGGATAATAGGGCCATACGCCCCCATTAATGCATCTTTGATCCTTGGTCATTGAGCGGTGCTTCATACGCCATATATTAAATGCTAAAATGATGTCTTAAGACCTAGGAGACATCTGTAGTGAACTTTTGGACTAACATTGACCCCTCAGGCCATGAAGGAAGACCTTTGGTCTTATAACAAGCCATAGATAGTGATCAATGGGCTCAGGGGTGCTGTCACCATATCACAGTAAAGAATACAAAACTTGGGATCTAGGATTCTGGAATCTGAGAGCTTACACTCAAATAATAAAGAATCACCCCTTAAAACCTATCCTTGATGAAGGAATCCCTGAAGACTAAGAAATATTATTGGCCCTTGAACTTTTCGTATACTTCTAGTATCTGGAGTATGCTTTCTTCTTCTACATCCTTTAGGCAATCTCGTCGATCAACATAAATTTTGAAGTGATCATCGACGTCTTCAACTTTCTCCTTCAACTTTGCAGCCACCTTTGCAGCATCATGGGATTTTAGAATCATCTAGGAGAGTTCCACCATTTTGGTGCTATTGAAATCTCCATCAGGCTGGAATTGAGCCTCGACCACTTCATCAAACTTGATAAGTATAGAATCAATGAGAGTATAAGTCTTAAAGCTGAGAGGATAATCCAATATGATCTCCTTGATAAAAGAAATATATTGGTTCAATGGGGTCTAAGCCACCTAAAGTTGTTCCTCCAGTACCCTTACTAGTTGTTGTCAGTTTTGACTTTGAATGCAAGTCTGGAGTACTAGGTCCTAAGGAACCCATACGAATCATCCCCTAGGATGCCTTTCATCACCACACTATCCTCTCCAAGATTTAGAATCTCTACCAAGGCATATTTCCATTCCTCATGTTTCTCAATCTCTCCCTATCACTGAGGAATAGTGGCCTCCAATCATTTTACTGCACCATATGCCCAAAAGAAGTCTAGGAGAGACTCAAACAAAAAACTTCTTATGGCCCCAATCTGCTAGGCCATCCATTCAACCACCACTAGTGTCTTATTTTTCATAGTTCTCAGCATGTCAACATCACCCTAAGGGAGTGGTGTCCTAGAAACGAAAGGTCCACGTGTTTCAGAGGTGAGGGGGAACACTAACTCTATTAAGATTCTGAAGAGATTTGCATTGGTAACTTTCAACTCCTTCACCCTTTGGGACTTTTTTTCATATCAGGTGTGGATAGCGTGGCTTTCTTTTTTCAAGAGGTCCAATTCCCCTTGTTGATTTATTTTTCCAAGAGGTACCTCTGTGATCACATACTCTTCGAAAACAACCTTCGAGTCTTCCTTTCCTGCTAGAGGGGTGGCAATTGTTTCCACTACATATCCATTTGGGGCCTTTTGGGTGCTATGAAGGGTGTGAGCCTTCTTAGGATTCTTGGAAATTTGGCCTTTGGCCAACATTTCATCTAGTGATAGTGGGGCCATGATGGTCATTACAGGTTTTCTTTTCTGGGACTCCACTAACCACTACGGCAGGGTGACTGGCCTGCCAATTATCTTTCCCGAGCTTTAGTTATCCCTGGGGTTCAATTTAGGTTCTCCCCTAGACATGTTTCCTTCTATGTTGATGGGGCCTTCACCTTAATTTCCCTTCTCATTTATTGCACCATCTTGTAGGATATCATCCATTAGCGAGCTAAGTGGTGGGTGCGGTAGCGGCAATTCATTTATATCTACCTATTGGAATATGGCCGTAACCTTGTCGGATCTTGTATCAAGTGGTGTTAGTGAACTTTGATGACCAACTTAGCTTAGAAGCACTACATCAGAGAGTATGATTGTTCCCTAAGGTCCAGTTTCCTCTTTTGCCAATAATTTCTCCCTGGGAGGATTACTTTCCTTCTCTTCTTGTATCCATCTTTCTTCTTTAACCTCTTCTAGTTGGGATACATCTCCTCCTTGGGACATTCTCTCTTCAGCCCTTGTTAATCCCTGCATGGGAACCTTAGTCTCTGGTTCCATCATTTCTTCTATTGTGTTATCAATCATATCCTACAATTCCCCAAGATCACCCATCGGGAAGAAATCATCAACGTTGATCTGTACTATCTCTGGGGGACTCTATAGATGATCTTATTTTTTGGAGGAGGAGGAGGAGAGTACTTCAAAATTAGGTATGTTCCTGGGCTCAGGATTTGGGTTTCTATTTTGTGGGAATCACTCTACCTTTTGTTTCTTTCTTCTCTTTAGCAACAACCTGGGGTCTACGACTACCGCAGTTTCTTCGGTCTCTGCTTTGCATGCCGCACTCAGCAAAATGGAAAAAGAGGGGGAATCTCTTCATGGGGGACAAGAGCCTATCAGGGTATCTCTAAGACCAAAATTCATTCTAGAGTTTTTTGCATCCAATATTTTATGGGAGTTTTCAAACTTCTTACCCAACTACTCCATCAAGGTGGCCAAAATAGGGTTCGAGACCTCATGAGGTGTATTGAATTTCTTCTTACCTTGGGCTTTGGATTTCTCTGTGGCCTGGGAGCCTGTTTCTTCCAGAAATTGGTTGTCCAATTGGACACTCTTCAGAAAAACCTTCATGAAATACGCATGGTTGCTTTGAATAACTATTCTTGATATGGCCTCAATACACAAATATTTTGGCATGTCCCAATCTACTAGAGGGAGGTCCATCTTGTCCTTGCCTATTTATTTTTACTTGGGGTCCTCAAGTGACCCGATGTCTAAAAAAATTCATGGGAATTCTTGGAGATTTAGATATTCCATCATTCCCTTCAACATCCTAGAATACTACCACTTCCAGACGTCAAAATCATCTTGGAAATTTGCCCAAAAATCCTCCTAGTGTCACACATGAGGGTTGATTCCCCAGGGCATCAGCCTTTCTACTTGCCCAAGTGGATCATAATCTTTGTCACTAAATGAATATTTAGCTAAGTTCAGGCTACTTATCTCATTTTGTGCTTCATGGGCCATGGCGAGGGAGAAAGTGTTGTTTCCGCACATAAATGGAAAAGAAATGAAGGTGATTTTCTTAGCAATAGTCAAAGCATGTGCCTCCAAAATCTATCTACAAAATTCCATCAAAATAATCCTATCCCCACAATGTTCAGGCAATAGGAAAGGTTTACTAGAAAATCCAAACACCCGAATATAGGTGTGCTAGGAGAACTGAATGAAGTACCATGCCCACACACCCATGAAGGTCATGGCTTGTGGGGACATTCTGAAACCTTGATCACTAATGATTTCCTTAATCCCATGGAAGATCAAGGCATCATTGACTCTATAGAAATGGGGGAAACCCTTATCCTACTAGATCATGGGGAAATAGTCTCATGGGGTGGAGTGAGAAGCTCTATCCATGAGAACACCAACTATAATTAAACCCCTAATCCCCAAATTTTGTCAGGGAAGTGGCCAAAGGATGTAGGAGGTCATCTAGAATTTATGTTCTACCTTGACCTTTATCATCTAGATGTCTACATGCTTGACGATGATGCTAGACTAGTTGAAGTGTGCCTTGTTGGTGGTCATACCATATAAAAAGTAGTACATCCAAAGGGAGAATTCCTGAGCATGGGGTTCCCTAAAAAACCTCCATAAGAATATAATACTGGCCTAGATAGGATCCTTGAAGTAGGAGTGAGGGATATCCATCCACATTTTATTGAAGTCCCAGCATCTTCACTTTAGCCACTCGGTATTGAGGTGGCACCGACCTAGTTCAAGAGCTTTCTTGAACTGGTCAAGTGAAGTAGCTTTGGTGAGAGTACTAGCATCCAAGAAGTGCAGGATGCCTCACCCTGTGGTGGTGGCATCATAGTCAAAATAGATGATGGGCACCAGGTAACCAAGGGTGTTGGGAGAAACCAACATAGTAGCCACACTATCTGGATTGTAATATCTGGCCAACATAAAAATTAGCTCCAGCATGTTGGTGTTTAAAATTGTTATGCTATGAAAAGAAACCAATATATCTTAAGATTGATATTAGGAGTGGTTATCTCCAAGTTTGAAAGCTCTATAAGATAACTGGACCAACTATAGGGTCAAGACTGTCCTCTACACTTCTAGCTCTGCAAAACCAAGGCAAGTCCACCTAATCCAGATTGATATTTAACTCTTTACAATTCCATAGAACTTTAGATTTTAACAAAAGATAAAAGGTAAGAAAGTATGAAATGATAACCACTCATTCAGTGACTCTTCACTACCATGCAGGACAACAAAAAACAACTACAAAAATTAAAAGTGACTAAAATAGTTTTGATATTTTTTATAGGGAAGAGTATAACCAAACATATTCAGATATGTATCAATGTAGAAGATACTAATTATTGATCAGTGCTTTATCCATTGGAAAATGTTTATAGTTCAAATACATGACAGAGAAACTAATTATTGTCAAGGACTCAGAACCATAAATAAATGTAATTCCAGATCAAACACTTCTTCTTAATCCTTATATAGACAAACCTAAAGATTATGTGTCTTATCCAAAGAAGGATTTAATTTGATCCTTGATCAAATTTATGGACTAAAACATATGCATAAAGAAGTTCTATGCAGTGAACCAGAAGATTTAAAACTCAAGAGGCAAGCAAAAAGGAGATACTTGAATAAGAAATGTTGTATTAAGTACAATTAAGAGTCCAATTTCAATTCCAAAATGTTTCAAAACATACACCACTTCAACAAATGAAAAAGACCTACAACTTTCTATTCTATAATAATAGTCTCTAGACATACATCTTCTATACTCACTAGAAATAGTAAATAGCTTGATGCCTGTGTTAATTCCCAAATTTTCTAGCCTCTACTAAATGATCTTGGAAGTCCTTCTATAAGCCAAGGACTGCAACAAGCTTTAGATCATTTAGGGTTAGGTATTAACTCATAAAAAAATTAAAAGAAAGGAGAAAATAATTCATCTCAACAACTAAGCAGCTCTGTCATTAGTCAATTTGAAACATTTCATGCTCCAGTCTTCTTAATAAATCTGATCTAGCCTCTATCCACCTAGGAAATTGCAGAATACAACCCTGTCAAAGGAATAATAGATGGAATGTCTAGTCTGCATTAATTATCTCAAGAATACTCCACCTTTTAGGACCGCAAAAACCCAACCATCTTCTCTTGAGAAGCTCAGGATATTTAAGAACATATCTAATATACATTTAAACAATTCTAGAAAGACACCTTATTGATGGCAAAGAGTAGGGAAAGATTGAACTGATTAAAATTAATCAGAAATCCTAAAGAGATAACCTTTTCATAAAAGCATTTAGTGTTGGAAAGATTGCTACAATGTAGACAATTGTTATTTTGTCATTGATGTGAAACCTGTATTGGTGAGACTATCACTGTATGTTTGATTACCTTATCCATTGATTGATGAAGATTTGAAAAGAATGGGATAACAAGAAGACCAAGGAAATGGTTGAGTTACGAGTATAAACTAGGGTACTTGATCATTTGGCACTTTGGAAAAGTGATATGTCATTAATCCAACACTGACAGTTCACTGGAAGGTCAATCCAAAACAAAGAAAAGTTGATGCCGAGAAAAGAAAAAGGTGATGCCAAGCAAAGCAAAGATGATGTCGAGTGCTAGTGAAATGCCGAGGGAGACAGTGAAATGTTGAGCATCAATATTTTGTTTATTGATGAGATTTGAGATCTATGACCAACATAATTGATTTTATTGGGATATGGATTATTAATTAAGATTGGTCCATATTCATTTAATGCACGATAAACTGTTATTAGCACATGGATTCAATGGTTAATTAATGACTGTATTGGAGAAGTAAATTAAATATAAAGATGGAAAGATCCGTTGGATCTGACCTAACCTAAGATCTATGATCTTGGTTAAGCGGAAAAAGACTTATCTGACCTAGATGAAGAGGTATAATATAACCTACTATGGTAATTTTTAATGTATCAAAGTGGAATGAAAAGTGTTGCATGGTTAATTGACTGATTGGCAAGACCTAAGCAGTGAAGGCTGAACAAAGAAGCAGAGAGAGATTGCTTGACGGATTTCCAAGCAGATCTAAAGTTGAAATCCTTTAATGAGGTTGACCTAATAGTCATTGTATAAATCCTTTGAACAAGGTGACATTCAAGTTGAAATTTTCTAAGTCCTCTAACAAGGCCACTCCTAACAGGGTGATTAAATCTTTTAACCAGGTCACATTTGACAATGTGTTTTGTAACCTTTAACAAGGTTGGCTCCTCATAGGGCATTACCTCAGAAAAGTAAAATTTTGGTAGCATGTTACTGGTGGTTTTTCCCATATTGGGTTTCCATGTTAAATCATGGTGTCAAAATGTGTGAATTTTATTGTTTTGTTTTACTGTTAAGTTTCTGCAAGCTTATTTCATTAGTACTGTAAACTGCACACTTTTATTGTTTATTTCCGCCGAGCAGATCCGAGTTGTTGAAGTTGATTTAAGGTTTTATATGGGCACATCTAGACCTGAGGATAACTAATTCACCCCCCCTCTTAGTTATTCTAAATTCATATTAACAATTTGTATCAGAGCTATTTTCTCTTGAAATTTTTTGAACGTACTTGGAGATAAAGATCAAGATGTATAAAAGAGATGGACCAAAGATCAACAAGGAAAACTTTCCTGCATGGCAAAGTTTAATGAAACTTCATCTGGCTGGTATTGGTGATTCTGCTAAATGACATATTGAAACAAAATATGTAGCCCCTACTGGAGTTCTGAATGCTGCACAACAAAGAGAGAAGCATGAACATAATCAATCAATAATGGAACTTGCATCATCTTTGAACTATCATGAATCTGAGGACATAAAAGATTGTACAAGCATAAAATAGATGTGGGATGCCCTTACAACCATCTATGGAGGTGATACGAATGTACTGAGAGCCAAATTAGAAAGCTTGAGAGGTAAGTTTGATGATTTAAAAATGCAAGAAGGAGAAAATATAGTGCAATACTATGATAGGATAAAGGAAGTTGTAAATTCTATTAGAGGAGATAAGGGAGTCATTGATGATGATACTATCATGAGAAAGGCATTGAGAACACTCCTTCCTATTTATGCTATTAGAGTATCTGCAATTCAAGAACTAAGATGTACTCCTAATAACAATTTAACTCTGGAAAGTCTGGTAGGTAGACTTACTGCATTTGAGATGTCAAATTTTGACAACTATACTCCACAAGCTGTTGAATCTGCATTCAAGTCACAGATGGTCATCAACAAATCTAAGAAAGGAAATAAATGTGTGGATAGTGATAGTGACACCTCAAATGATGATCTAGAAGAGCTTGAGGCACTTATGGCAAGAAGAATAGCAAGAGGAAAAGCAAAATTCAAAGGTAAACTTCCTATTATTTGTTTTTCTTGTAACAAAGTTGGTCATATTGCTGCTAGATTCCCTGACAAGAATGAGAAGGATGAAAGAAGGGACAACAAGTATAAAGATAGAAAGGATGACCGAGACTACAGAAAGTACAAGGACTATAAAGACAAAGGTAAGAAATAATGCTATATAGATGAAGAAGCTTCTGAAAATGAATCTGACAAATCTGATGAAAATTATATAGTAGTGTATGTTGCAATGAAAGATGAGTCTGATGATGATGATGAGAAAACTATACTAATTTATTATATGATTAAAGGTGATCATTGGATTATTGACAGTGGTTGTTCACATCACATGACTAGTGATAAGGATAAATTTGAAACATTAGATCAATGCAAAGGTGGATATGTTAAATTTGGTAATGACACACCTTGTAGAGTAAAAGGGAAAGGATCAATTCAATTGACTAATAAGATTAGATGTGATGATGTATACTAGGTTGATGATCTTAAGTATAATTTTTTGAGTGTTTCACAACTAAACACTTCTGGTTACAAAGTTGAGTTCCATCACAGGAAATAAAATATCTATGATAAAAATGGAGAATTAGTTGGAGGCAGTGAGCAAAAAAAAGGTAACTTGTTTTATCTAGATTTAGTTGAAGAGACATGCTTGTTTGCACAATATAATGATGTTTGGCTATGGCATAAGAGGCTGTCATGTTAACTTTGATAAGTTGGTAAGCATAAGTAAATTGAAAAAGGCTAGAGGGCTTCCTAATTTAAAGAAACCTGAGAATTTAAGGTGTAAGCAATGTCAGTTGGGAAAGATGACTAAATCTAGTTTTAAAAGCAAAACTCATACTTCTAAGAATATTATGGAATTAGTTCATACTGACCTTTGTGGACCTATTGGTGAGAAAAGCTACCGTGGAGACAAATATTTTATTCTATTTGTAGATGACTACTCTAGGATGATGATTGTTATGTTTCTCAAAGAAAAATCTGATGCATTTCAGTTATTTAAGTGGTACTTGGCAAAATTTGAAAAGGAAACAGGTAAGAGCCTGAAATGTCTAAGATCTGACAGAGGAGGAGAATTCATTTCTAATGAGCTTAACATGTTTTTCAATGACCGAGGTATAAAAAGACAGATGTCACCATCTAGGATGCCACCACAAAATGGTATAGCTGAAAGGAGAAATCAATTTATCATGGATTGTGTCAGAACATTAATGATGGAGAAAAATGTTGCACAAAAATATTGGAGAGAAGCTGTAAGCACAACTGTTTATACCCTAAACAGAGTAGAAGTCAAGAAAGGTACAAATTCTACACCTTATGAGCTGTGGTATGGATATGCACCTACTGTAAGTTATTTCAAAGTCTTTGGGAGAAAATGTTTTATATTGAAGGATAACATAAATGGTAAACTTGATACTAAAGGAGAAGAAGGCATATTTCTTGGATATTCTACTAAAATTAAGGCATACAAATGTTTGAATTCTAACACTAACAAAATTGTGGAAAGTAAAAATGTTAGAATTGATGAATATGCAGAAAGAAATGAAGTTGAAAGCATGGTTGAGCTTGAAAGTTATAGATCATTCACATATCTTGAAGAAAAGGATTCTAATGAAATTGAAAATGAAGTTGTCGAGCAACAGTCTGCACCTGCCGAGACATAGGATGACATTTCCAGGCAATAGGAAGTGACTGTTGAGCTATCTGATGGAGATGTCGAGTCATAGTTTCATCCTAAACTGAACTTGAATGATCAAAATGAAGATGAGAAAGAGCCTACTTTGGAAAAATATGTAAGAACACACCATAAACCTGATCAAATCATAGGAGCAAAGGATTCTGCAGTCATGACAAGAGGCAAATTAACAGAAGACACATGCTTGTTGTGTGATTTTGAGCCTAAGACAGTAAAAGATGCTCTGGATAATGAAGACTAGATTCAAGCCATGAATGAAGAGATAGACCATATTGAAGAGAACACAACATGGACAGTAGTACCTAGACCTAAAAACAAAAATGTAATTGGTACTAAGTGGGTATTCAAAAACAAGCTGAATGAACATGGAGAGGTCACAAGGAATAAAGCAAGACTGGTATGCAAGGGTTATGCACAAGAGGA
>MU224123.1:651525-669693 GCA_018584345.1 Thuja plicata
ACAATCAAAATATATCAAGGAGATACTAAAAACTTTTGGTATGGAAGATTCAAAACTAGTGAGTACACCCATGGCTACTGGACAAAAGTTGACAAAGAATGATGATACAAAAGAGGTAAATCAAACATTGTACAGATCAATGATTGTTAAGCTGCAATATGTTGTACATAGTAGACCTGATATTGCATTAGCAGTTGGAATTGTTGCTAGATTTTATGCTAATCCAAAAGAGACACATATTATGGCAGTAAAAAGAATTCTGAAATATTTGAAAGGTAGAGAAGAGTATGGTCTATATTACAAAAAGAATGACAAGTTTGAACTCAGAGTCTATACTGATTCTGACTGGGCTAGTATCTAAGAGGTAAATTAGGGGTAATTCCCCTAGTTGAGGCTAACTAGTACTGAATGGTACTGTTGCATCAAATGTTTTAATTAGAACACTTGACACATTGATGCACAATAAGTCACATTTTTAGGATGTTTCCTAAAAACTATGAAGTGGAAAATCAGAACTGAAAAGTAGATCAGTCATACACAAAGATGAGAAGAATAGCATGATACAAAGATTAGCATAGAAAAATCTGCATGATAAAGATGTCAACATCTTTGGCATTGTTGTCAAAGAGGGAGATTATTGCTAAAACAATAGATACAAGGGAGATATTATTGAAAGAGGGAGCTGAATAGTAACAGAAAACATCAGTGTGATTATGGACACAAAGGGAGTCAAAATGAAGCTAAATAAATTAATGAAGATTTTTTCATATCAGGAACACAGGCACTTTTGGATTGTATGGTAACTTTGGTTGGAAATTATAGTTTTATAGTTTAGTGTTGCCATCAATGCCAAAGAGGGAGATTGTTGGAAAGATTTTTACAATGTAGACAATTGTTATTTTGTCATTGATGTCAAACCTTAACTAGTGAGACTATCGCTATATGTTTGAGTACCTTATCCATTGATTGATGAAGATTTGAAAAGAATGGGATAACAAGAAGACCAAGGAAATGGTTGAGTTATGAGTATAAACCAGGGTACTTGATCATTTGGCACTTTGGCAAAGTGATAAATTGTTAATCCAGCATTGACAGTTCACTGGAAGGTCAAGGCTGAGAAAAGCAAAGTCGATGCTAAGCAAAGCGAAAGTTGATGCCGAGCAAAGCAAAGATGATGTTGAGCACCAATGAAATGCTAAGGGAGACAATGAAATGCTGAGCATTAGTATTTTTTTTATTGATGAGATTTGAGATCTATGGCCGACATAACTGATTTTATTGGGATATGCATTATTAATTAAGATTGGTCCATATTCATTTAATGCATGGGAAACCATTATTAGCGCATGGATTCAATGGTTAATTAATGACTGTATTGGAGAAGTAAATTAAATGTAAAGATGGAAATATCCATTGGATCTGACCTAACCTAAGATCTACAATCTTGGTTAAGCGGAAAAAGACTTATCTGACCTAGATGAAGAGGTATAATATAGCCTACTTTGGTTATTGTTAATGTATCAAAGTGGAATGCAAAGTGTTGCATGGTTAATTGACTGATTGGCAAGACCTAAGCAGTGAAGGCTGAACAGAGAAGTAGAGAGAGATTGCTTGATGGATTTCCAAGCAGATTTGAAGTTTGAGAAGAGAATGGAGGCCACTCAGTGAATTAGCATTAGAGTTGAAACTGGATCTAGATTTGCAAAGTAATTTGTATGAATCAGATCACACTTGTTGATTACTTTCTAACCATTGTATCAGTTCAAATCCTTTAACCATGTTGACCTAACAGTCATTGTATAAATCCTTTGAACAAGGTGACATTTAGGTTGAAATGTTCTAAGTCCTCTAACAAGGTCAGTCCTAACAGGGTGATTAAATCCTTTAACCAGGTCACATTTGACAGTGTGTTTTGTAACCTTTA
Organism: Thuja plicata; assembly: GCA_018584345.1. Classification (NCBI taxonomy): domain Eukaryota; kingdom Viridiplantae; phylum Streptophyta; class Pinopsida; order Cupressales; family Cupressaceae; genus Thuja; species Thuja plicata. Next base: position 653,450 of record MU224123.1, read on the forward strand.
ATAGGGTTGGCTCATCATAGGGCATTACTTCAAAAGAGTAAAATTTTGGTAGCATGTCACTGGTGGTTTTTCCCATATTGGGTTTCCATGTTAAATCATGGTGTCAAAATGTGTGAATGTTATTTTTGTGTTTTACTGTTAAGTTTTTGTAAGCTTATTTCATTAGTACAGTAAACTATACACTTTTATTATTTATTGCTTCAGAGTAGATCTGAGTTGTTGAAGTTGATTTAAAGTTTTATATGGGCACATCTAGACCTGAGGATAAATGATTCACCCCCCCCCTCAGTTATTCCAAATTCATATTAACATTTAGAAACTACCAGATTCTTCTTCATATAGCATCCAAAAGGTGTTCAGATAAAAGCTAGAAAATTAAATTGTTTCATTAAATGCTCTGTTAGAAGATGACACATTTCATCGCTTAGAAAACCTATAGAATGCATTTGAAAAATTGAAAATACATTGCAACAGCTACACCTGGCACAAAAATCTACATCAACAATCTAGATTCAAACTTTATCAAGCTTTAAAACATAGCCATTGATCTTACTTAAGTCACCCAAGCTTCAAAAATATGATTTGACAGGTGGCATGTAGGCACGATGCCTTAATGGTTATATCATGATCATCTTACTCCTAAGGATTTGCACCAACCATTAGATCAACATCAACTTGAATATACATTAACTTTACCCTCTGCTTCAAATTACAGGTCCCACAATCTTGGATAGGACACATGGACGCCAAGCATAATGCCTCAATGGATAAATCTTGCTCATCTTCTTCATAAGGCTTTATGAACATTGCACGATCTTACTTAACTTAACTCTGCAAGATCTCTTAAAACCTACTAACTCTTTAACTACCTTAGTGACTCCATGACCATGAAATCAATAGTGATATATGTCACTTTAGCATGATGCCTTAAGGAGTAAATAAATTTATCTTTACATTTAAGGCTTCACGCCTGTCGTCCGATCTAACTTTGATATGAACTTGACCTATAACTATCCTTTTAACTTTGATCAGTGATTTCATTTGTATCTCCAAGTTGCCAAATGATTTATCTAACCCTAGTCACATCTGGGGATCTAGCGACCACCACAAGATCTATCTGCCCTTGGAATATGCAGTGACATCATATTGAATCTATGAGTACAATACTTAACCCAAGCTTTAGCTATAGATTCATTGATTGTGCATTCTCACAAGCTCTATGTGCTTTTCCTAACCTGAGTCTGATTCAAAGATCTAGAGATAAATTATATCTTGTAATTGTTAAGTATTTGTCTTGACCCTTGGTTTATTTTGAGACTTAGCTCAAACCCTCGATCCTAATCTTGATCCATGACTCTGATCCTTCCTCAGTAAACTTGACTTGTCCTTATCCTAACCATGCTTGAATCTAATTCTGTCTAGAGATTCAATGACAACTAAGTCTCCAAGTCATTGAATACTTTCCTTGACCTGAGTTATATTTAGAGATCAAGTGTAGTCTGTCAGATCATTATCTTAATCGATGATTATGATTTGATCTTCCCTAAACCACCCTAACTTAATCTTAACCCAAGCTTTATCTGGAGATTCCAAGATAACGTATTCTCTAGGTTGCCAAATAAATCTCTTAACTTGAGTTACATTCTAATTCATGCGCTAGTCATAGATCTTAATCTTAATTGATGATTAGTGTTGAATCTTTGAATTATCTTGTACTTTCTCATCTCTTTCTGAGATCACGTGCCAACCCTCTGATCAATCATCACATCCATGACCCTCCCTAAATCTCCTAATGTTTGAGCTAACCTCATCTTTATCCAATGATCACACACCATGCACACAATGTAAACTGGATCTACATCCTGCACTTGATTGCTGAATGAAAGCTAATACTTGAACTTGATCTAGCGACTCAGTGCCAACCACAATATTAGAGAAAGGACATGAATAGATCACTAGTGTGCATGTAATCTCTAAAGGAAAAGGAATATTTTATCTTCATTTGGAGATTGTGCAAAAAGGAAAAGTAAAAGTGCACATGACTTAAAAAGATTCTTAGTGGCTCAGAAAAGGTAACGTCAAAATAGAACAAGTCTTGAAGGTTTAGGTTTTTTCATAAAAATAACTCAAAAAGACTAGGTTTTAAGGCTAGAGACCAGAAACAAAATGCATAAATAAGAGAAAAGACATGGAACCATAAATATTTTGACAAGTGCTAATAGTGGCTCTAATTGGGGATGCATGTCTCTTGCAAGCATGACAAGATTCTAGAATTCTGAGTTGAGAACACCACCTACAAGAAAAGAAACTATCCTACAATAGATAGAAAAAACAAAGAATATGTACAAAAAACTTATTTACAACTGAATGTTCATGGATACAAAAAGAAAGTTCATGAGAAATTAAACTTCAAAAACTGTCCATGAACCGGAAATTCCAAAAAAATTCCAGTTAAATATTTTAAAATATAAGAATCAGAACCCCATGTACTACCAATGATATATGGTCCTAACCATATAGGATCAAACTTGTCATGTTTTCCTTTATCCTCCATTCTTTCATTCCACATCAAGACAAAATCATTAGCTTCAAAACTTCTTGCAATGGTCCTTCTGTCATACAGATCCTTGTATTGAAGCTATAAACTAACATTTATGTCATGTGCTTCCCTTCTTGACTCATCCAACTATATCAAATCATCCATCCTGATCTTCATCTCATCATCTAATTCATCATCATATTTCTAGATAAATTTTTACATTTGTAATAAATTATTCTGTGACAACCTAGAATGTATGCCATAAACTAAATCAAAGGATGCACAACTAGTGGCTTTCTTCACTGTTACTCTGTCAGCCCATAATGCTTGTTGCAACTTTGAATCCCAAGCCCTTTTATTCTTATCTATCACTCTTTTTAAAATATTTATCAGCCTCTTATTACTATAGCTAGCTTGATCATTTCCATGTGGGTGATATGGGGAAGAATACAAAACTTGGATTCCATACTGTTGGCAGAAGTCACTAAACTCTGTAGATCTGAAACACATAGCATTATCTACCACAATATTTTTAGGACAACCAAACCTAGTGAGAATATTTTTCAGCATAAAATCAATAAAACTTTACTAGTATCCTTTTTTGTGGGAATTGCTTCAACCCACTTAGTAAAGTAATGAGTTGCTACAAAGATCCATGAATGACGTCCACTAGACTTGTTAGGAATCTCTCCAATGAAGTCCATTCCCCACTTTTGAAAAGGTGCTTCAACTATGACAGGCCTCAAAGGTAAGTTCCCACTAAACTTAAGCTTACCTGCAGACTTTTGTAATGCATGACATTTCTTGACATAACTATGGGTATCCTTGGAAATAGTAGGTCACCAAAAACCATACCTCATAATTTTATCTGCAGTAGTCTTAGCCATGTAATGGCCTCCTCATGCACCATTATACATTTGTTCCAACAAGTTCTTGGATTTATCATAGTCCACACATTTGATCAATACTCTTTCATTGCTCCTCCACCATAATTAACCTTGTATTATTTCATACTTAAGGGCATGCAAATTAACTGTTCTTTTTATGTTTTCATCCATTTCAGGAGGAAATATCCTTTTCTATATAGATCCAATAATGTCTTTATACCATTTACAATAATCCATATCACAAATATAAGGTCTTTTCTCTTCTTCTAGTATATTTACTTGATTGGCATCTAAATTTCTCTGGGCCTTTAATTTTGCAAGTCTTAGGCCTCTAACCAATTTGTTGATCTCAATGTTAATATTGAACTCTTGGATTTTATTTATCCATCTGCACCTCCTTCCTGAAACTTCCTGTTGAACTAGAATGTATTTCACAGCAACACTTGGCACATAATAAATAATAGTTGCTCCTACCAAATAACATCTAAAAAGCTTTGACAACTTTAACCAGAGCATATGCTTGTTTTTCCATAATACTATACTTCAACTCTGTTGATTGCAAGGACTTACTGAAAAAGGAAATGGGTTGTTCAAATCCCTTTGAATTCTTTTGCAACAATACTGTAACAACAGTATTGTATGAAGCAAAGCATAAAATTTGCAAAGGTTTATGATAATTAGGTTTTCTCAAAATAGGAGCATCTTTGATAGCTTGTTTAATACCTAAAAATGCTCTAGATGCTTCTTCACTCCATTCTACCTTGTCTCTTTTCTTCATCATCTTTGAAATGGGAATACTTGTTTCTGCAAAATTTGTAACAAATCTCCTTAGGAAATTCACTTGTCCAAAGAAATATTGAATGCCCTTGACATTCTTTGACTGATGGATTTTATCAATTGGAACAACCCTTTCAGGGTCAATTCTTACTCCATCTTTAGATACAATATATCCTAGGAGCTTTCCCTTTGTGACTCCAAAACAACATTTCCTTGGGTTGCAAGAGACCCCATATTCCAAATCCCGAACAAAAATCTGCTCAAGATGAGATCACAATGTTGATCTTCTTTTGCTGAATAAGTTGTTAAATCGTCTTGATAAACAACTAAAAAGTTATTTATGAAATCTACAAACTACACATCCATGGCCCTCCAAAAAATTTCTCTAGCATTTGTTAAGCCAAAATGCATTCTCACATAGACATAAGTACCCCGTGGTGTGGTAAATGCACTCTTGAATTGCTCAAACTCCTTAACCATGACTTGGTTATATCTTGAGAACCCATCCATCATAGACATTAATTTGGACCTAGTAACTCTTTGTAACATGGCTTCCATATTTGGTAAACAACAATTATCCTTCAATGAACTAACATTTAGATTTCTAAAATATACACAAAGTCTGATATCTCCATTTTTCTTTCTCACTGGTACCAATTTTGATACCCATGTAGAATTTCTGATGGTTTTGATAATCCCAGCATCTCTCATCTTTCTTAATTCTTCCTACATTTTTGGTACTAGGGTGGGATTAATAGGTCTCAATTTTTTTCTAAAAGGCTTAGTGCCTTCCTTTAAAAGAATCCCATGTTGAAAAAAATCTTCTCTATAAGCCTTCAAATCATCATAAGACCATGCAAAAACATGTCTATACTTTCTAAGAAGATCAATCAACAAATTACTAATTTTAGGAGATGAATTTTTATGAATATACACATTATTAGGGCTCTCAGTTGTTCCTATGTTTTTTTCTTCCAAATTTTCAAGTTTACTTACCTTATTTGCAGAAAAAGAGTTGTCTTTATTATCAAAAGCTTTTTCAAGAATAACCAGCCCCTTGGGAACTCTATTTGATTTTAATCGAACCACCTCTTTACCAAAAATGGTCTCTATATTATCCAAGGTTTCAAAACATCCACTAAAATCCATTTCTTTTTCTAAAAGGGTTGCTTCACAATTCAAAAATCTCAGAATATCTAAGTCATCTTCAAAGACTTGCCAATTTTCAATATTGTCTGGTATTGAAGGCCTAGATTGAATCTCTATTTTAGAAATTCCTGCAAATGTAATATCCTTGGGTCTTAAAAAAATGTTAGCTAATAAATATTCCATTTTGTTCTGACCTCTATCTATCTAATTAATACAAAATACATGAAATTTTTCCAATTCATCCCATACAACATTTCTATACTGCTTGAATCTTTGATTTTTTGAAACATACTTGGATTTAATTTGAGATATTATCAATTCAGAGTCTCCAATCAATCTGAGACTTTTTATCTTATTTTTTGAGGCTAATCTCAAACCTATTAACAAATCCTTATATTCTGCTACATTATTTGTGCATGAAAACAACAATGTAAAATAAAACTTGAAGTTCTTACCACCAGGAGCTATTAATAGGATTTCTGCACCAACTCCTTCTTTAGAACTTGCTCCATCAAATTACATGGTCCATAAATCATATTGGTCCACTAAATTGTTTTTTCATCAGACAAAACCATAAGCTGAGTTCCTTCTTCAACCCTACTATCTTGTACTTGAAAAGATCCAATATCAGTATAAAAAAAAAGACAATTTATATCAGCATCTTCACTTATTTCAATCATGTGGGGAGTCCCTATTTCCCAAGACACCTTGACATTATGACCATCAACACTAAAAGTAGAAAAATAAAAATCACATCGGATACTTCTACCCATTGAAGCACTCCATTTTCTTGATATAAACATTCCATAATGAGGTGGAGTATCAACAACCAAGACACTCATTGTTAGCATTTTGCCAAGACATATTGCTAACCTATAAGGCAAAGCCTTAATAGTACCAATGACATGGATTTCTCTAGAGTCCATTTCCTGACATCTTCCATGAGGAGTGTCAACTTTTAATCTCATTGAATTCATTATCTCTATAGGCATAATAGTGTTAGATGCTCCAGAGTCTATCATACAATTTTTTAGCATCTTACCATTAATAACCAAAGTTAAGAAAAAGGGATCAACAACTCTTGAGGAAGTGTTTACATGATTTGTATTCAAATAAATTTGAGGGATTTATAAAATCATTCCTTTAGACTCTTTTCCCTTTCTGTCTGACTTATCTTGTACATTTTTCATCTTTTCAACACCTTCTATTTTTTTTAAAATCTTGTTGGGGAAACACCATCTAGCAATGTGAGGACCTTGTCCTAATGTTCCCCAATTCTCATCATTTCCAAAAGTGGAACTTTAATAGTTATTTGCAACAATAGATGCCCCATATCAATATGGGTATATTTTTCATCAGAGGGTCCTTTCTTTTCAAGATTAAGATTACCATCCTCAACTTGAATGGTCAGGGTTGGCTCTTTTTCCTTTGATTTCTTATTGTCCATTTTAGGAGGAGAACAACTTATTTCTGGTGTTTTGACTTTTACCTCAGATACAATGTTTGGACCACTTGATTTGTTTACACTTTTAACTTTTACCTTACTTACATTCTCAGTAGACTTTCCTTGAAGGTGTTTATCATTAGTTGAGTTAACACTTTGCTTGTGTTTATTATCTTCTTTGGTCTCTTTGAAAACAAAAGTAACTGGTTTTCTTTATGTACCACCAATAGTTCTATTTCTTAAATCATAATTACTTCTTGATTTGGTGACCAAATCAGTTGTAATCTATGTTATATCTTCATCAAAGGGTCTTCTCAACACTGTGGTTTTCTTACTACTCTGAGCATTACACCCTACATTATTAACTTCTTCTCCTTCATCATCATAAAAAACTTGTTGATCATATGCTTCTACTCTGCTTTGTGAGTTATAGACATCATAATTCTCAATTTCATCACCAGAATCTACTTTGAGATATGAAAAATGAGTAAGTCGTAGCACAACCATTATTATCATATGACTCACCTTCCTCATTTCCTTTTTCCTCATTTGCATATACACTTAGAGAAATAGTGTAATAATCAGGATTATGGGGAGATTGACAAGCCTCACACCAATAAGCATCATTACACATGTTGACATAATGTTTTTGTAGAGGATTAGGTGTTTTATTATCATTCTTATCCTTTCTTTGTGGGAGAATAATTTTACCATCTTTGAGTTGGGTACCATAGGGATGATTTTGCATCCTAGCCTGCTGACTATAATTATTATGGGCTGACCTATTATTAATTGGAGCCCTATAATATCTATTTCTTATTCCTTTTGATTGACCCTAGTAACCCTCATATCTTCCCTTTTACCCATTTTCCTTGATACTCTCCTATTCATTTCTATATTAACAGCTATCTTATAGCCTTCACTAAGGCTTCTAGGATTCTTATCTCTAAGATGATATCATGTTTTTTTATCAAAAGAATTTAAATAAGTAGCAAGACATACCTCCTCGTTAAGCCTTATTTTTTGAAAAAGTCTATGCATAGCTTTTTGGAATTTGGTATTGAATTCAACAATTTCCTCATTTGAATTTTTCTTTATATTGTTAAACTCATTAAACAAGAATCCCTGATTGGTCTTATCACCATATTGATCCTTAAAGTGACATTTTATCTCATCCATTGATCCCACTAAATCATGAGGTAATGCATTAAACAAATCCCTAGCATCCTCAACTAGACATAGAACAAAAATCTTCATAAATACATCCTCATGTATAATATCATAATCATCCATGGTATGTGTGATTTTATTTAGATGTTCCTCACATGTGATTACATTATTTCTAGCAAATTTTGGAAGTTTATCCCTAATTTCATTTGGAAATGCATTAGGATAACTAGGAATACCAATGAAAGAAAATTTATTGTACCTTTCTACATGAAATGGTCTCCTTTGGAATCTATCATCATTTTGGAATGTAGAAGATTTGGCAATTGATGTTGTAGCATTTTCAACACCATCATAAGAAGGCTGAGTAGATTTCCTGAGGAAATCAATCTTCTTTTTATTTTCCAAATCAGGAGCTTCTAATTATGATTTTTCTAGCTCTCTATCTAAAATCTCATTCTCCCTTCTGATCCTTTCAAGGTCAGTGTATCCTTTATATTATGTATTGTATAGAACTTTGTGACTTTTGGGTTCATTTATTTCAATACATGTGATGTAAGTGTTCCAATGGGTTTGCTTGCACAATTCACTAAGAAGATCTTCTCTATCTTCTTCAAGGATCCTAATCTCCTCTAGGTCCTTATTAGGATTAGATCATTAAATAATTCCTAATCTTACTCTCCTCTAAGAGTCTCCACTTGTGCTTCACCCTTTGAAAGACTAACACCCTATGATTACTTCACTTCTCCACTTCTCCTACTCACACTTAGAAGAGTCTAAATGACAATTTTCACTCTAACATTCTTAATCCATTTGTAGGGGTGTCCATAAACAAGTAGAAATAACATTTTATCAGTTTGGAATCCATCTTGAGGGGTCTCTTCACTCTTTTCAATCAAGTTCACACTTTTGGCTTAAGGAGGCCTAATTCCTTGTAGCCCTTTCCAGGGTGTTTTTCCCAATTAACTTCAAACTTTCCCAAATGACTTGAAAATATAAGACCATATCCAGATACCCTTTATCAACTTACAAGAAATTTTTAAGGTTTTAAGTCTAGTAGCCCTCTGTACATAGGGTTCCTACAAACTATGTCTTATAGAGCTAATAGGCCTAAAAACTAGGACAGTCTACAACACTATGTTAAACTTGTCCAAAACTTATCTTCACTAATTTATATGAACTCGACCAACTTAGTATGTCAAGATAACACAAAAACCTAACTTATCATGTACTTAGACTGTACAAATCTATCTTCCCCTACTCATGGAAACTCATTATTTCTCCACCAAACCACTAACTAGACAGTGCTTTCTCGCCTAGGGCTTGGTTCTAAAAATAGCTACTTGCCTTTCCCTTTCTCCTAACTCTATAAATATGTACACTAATGACTCCCCTATCATTTACATCTATCCTTGGAAGTTTCCCATGGTTAGATTTCATGGGGGAGTCATATTTGAACTAACTGGTCAGGACATGACTAGTGAACTACCTAAAACACAAAACAATTTAAACTAGACCTTAAAACACCTCAAGGAAAATTGGTCACTACATGAGAAATGTTCCAAACAATCCTAAGAACACAAAAAAACCATTAATTTGAAACTTTCAATCCAAAAATTATGACTGTCATAAGGAAATGCTCAGGATTTCTGGAAATGCCAAATTGCAGACTGTATTGCTCTTCTCCAAATGTTACAACCAATACACTAACTTCATGATTCGAGTCTCTCTTACACTAGATGCCTTCTTAAAAAATTATAGGGCCTTGTTGGTCAATTACCCACTCCTCTAATCAAGGATAATCTGATGTAACCATCTTGCATGCAACATTTGCAATTATTGCAAATATTGTCATGACAACAAAATAACAACTTTTGGCATCTTTTTAATTATGCCTCCTTCCTACATTTTAGGACCTCTATCCTCTCTATTTCAAGGATCCAAGAGCATTAAAAACCTTATGGCATCTCTATGTCCTCATTTATGATATTAGAACACATTCAAGACTCTAACCCATCAACTAACAACTAAGCCTAAGAATTTGAAAACTACAAACAATGGCTATTGATGTGACCTTAGTCCTAATGAATAACTCACTTAGCCTACATAGAAAAGACCTACTAAGGTCAAAATACAACTAACCTATCTTGACTTTGCTAATGTCAAGTACAAGCCAAAATGAACAAACATGGAGGTTAGCCTAGGTGCTCCTGCACCATCCTCCCCAAAACAAAAAGATCAATCCACCCTTGGATTGATGATGCTTGGATCAATACATAGATTATTGAACTCTGATTCTTTAACCCATACTGCATCTACATTTTTTTGATCATGTCTTTTGATCAAGTTCTCTTTATACTCTTTTGTTCTAGTCCTCTTGTAGATTCTTTTATCTAGTATTCTATCAACTCTTGTGACTGTATCAGATGGTAATTGTAGCTCCTCCACATCTTTGATGACTTCTTGAAGACTCTGATCCAAGTCTTTCTTTTGTCCTTTATAGTGGGCTAAATCTACAATGTTGAAGATAGGTGAGAATCCACTGTCTTTCGGGAGTTCAACTTTGAAAGCATTATCACCATACTTAGCCAAGATAGGACAAGGGCCTATCCTTCTCATCTGTAACTTGTGAGGGACTCCCTTCTGCAATCTTGATTTATTGAGATCTATCATTACCATGTCACCCACATTAAGCTCAACTTTCCTCCTACTTTCATCAACCTTTTCCTTTTGTTTCAAGGTGTTCTCTGTCAAGGTTTTCCAGACTATATCATGTATCTCTTGCATGGCTTGAGAAAAATCATCTACATATCCTATTTCTTTCACTCCATCCTTCAAGTCTCTCAACTCATAGAATCCTCTAGGATGTAATCCATACACTACCTCAAAGGGGCTCTTCCCTGTTGACCTATTGACGGTGTCATTGAAGGCACACTCAGCCTGTCCAATCAATTGATCCCATTGCTGTCCATACTCCTTTGTCAAGCATCTCAATAGATTTAGGACCTCTATCCTCTCTATTTCGAGGATCTAAGAGAATTAAAAACCCAATGGAATCTCTATGTCCTCATTTATGAGATTAGGACACATTCAAGACTCTAACCCATCAACGAACAACTAAGCCTAATAATTTGAAAACTACAAACAATGGCTATTGATGTGACCTTAGTCCTAATGACTAACTCACTTAGCCTATATAGCAAAGACCTACTAAGGTAGAAATACAATTAACCTATCTTGACTTGGCTAATGTCAAGTACAAGCCAAAATGAACAATCATGGAGGTTAGCCTAGGTGCTCCTGCACTAACATGTCACCTTCTTCTTTCCTTTATCTTTAGAAGCTTGAGCATCAATATTTTGGTGAGTGACAGTTTTCTCTTGATCCTTCTTAGTTTTTTCAGCATATTTTATGGCTTTCTATTTTAGGCATTGTTTTTGTTTTTTCTTCTTTTTCTTCTCTTTCTCTCTGATAACACACATCTGTTGGAGGAATCTATTATATTCATCTTCATCTTTGGAAAAATATTCAAACTCTGAGGAAGTATTATCAGATTCCTTTTCTCCTTTCTCACTAGGTGAATTGTACTCTTCATATGTACCCAATCCTAAGTATGGAGCTTCTTCATATTTTGATGTGTTTTCTTCATGACTATATTGGATTGAATCTTATCTTGTAGTGTCATCCTATTGTCTTCTTTTGGATGGAATGTATTTTTTCTTCTTTTCTCTACTAGGCTGAACAACCCTAGAAGTGGTTGAAAGTCCACCTTCCAACTTAACTTCAGGATGCTCTCTTACTCTAGATCTTGTATTTGAGAAAATGTGTATAAAACACTAAATATTACTCATAACAAATTGCAGATATTTCTTCAAGTTGCCACCCAAAATAAATTGGGAAAATACAACACAACCTGATATGAATATTGCAATATGGCTAAATAGGACTAACTCTGTTCTTTTAAAAATCAACTCCCTAGCAGAGTCACCATTTTGTTGGTGTTTAAAACTATTATGCTGTGAAAAGAAACCAATATCTCTTAAGACTGATATTAGGAGTGGTTAGCTCCAAGTGTGAAAGATCTGTAAGATAACAAAACCAACTATAGGGTCAAGAATGCCCTTTACACTTATGGCTCTGCAAAACCAAGGCGGGTGCACCTAATCCAGATTGATATTTAACTCTTTATAACTCCATAGAACTTTGGATTTTAACAATAGATAAATGGTAAGAAAGTATGAAATGATAACCACTCATTTAGTGAATCTTCACTACCATGCAAGACAACAACCAATAGATAGAAAAATTAAAAGTGACTGCAATAGTTTTGATGTTTTTGATAGGGAAGAGTATAACCAAACATATTCAGATATGTATCAATGTAGAAGATACTAATTAATCATCAATGCTTTATTCATTGGGCAATGTTTCTAGTTCAAATAAAAGACAGAGAAACTAACTATTGTCAAGGACTCAAAACCATAAATACAGGTGTTGCCAAATTTTAGTCTAGGGTCTTTAGGTCCTAGGGGATAAAATTGTTCTTTGGTGACCTACTTCTCATTCATCTTGAAACCTTCCCCTAATGTGCTTATTAGATAAATTATTTTCCCTGCCTATTTGAGCCTAGCGAGTTTTCAATCTTTCTACTTCATCCAGTGTTTAGGTTATTTAGGTATGTCGGGAAAGGGGTGTCATAACATCTTCCAAATGGGAAGTAGTCACCCTCGGATCTATAATGCTCAATGTGTTTTTCTAAAAGGTAAACATGTGATTTACATAAGTGATTGATAAAGATTTTGTTTGTAAAAAGATTTTTTCAACTCTCAGAGATATCAAGTTACGAAGTATTGGCGGTGATCATGTAGCATCCAGAAAAGTTGGTCTCAAAGGTGCAACCTTGACACAAGTGAAAAGAGAAAATAATAGGTTAAGTGCTCCCAATGAAAAAGAAGTTATTTAAGTGCGAAAAGGATAAAAGGTGAAGCCGTCAGGATACTTTTCCGAAATAAAGTAAACAGGCTTATGGGAAAAGTATTCGTTTATGTTTTATTTCCACACAAGGTAAAATGGTCTAGTGTTCATTCATTATGGCATCGGAAGGAAAGTATGTTCTTTTTCCACAAGACTAAGGATTTGTTTCGGCAAGTGGCTAATGAACATAAAGTTAAGTGTAAGTTTTGGGTTTTTGAGGTCGTTATGTTCTCTAAAATGGGAAGTTTGAATAGCTGTTGATTACCAAAATTTAATGCTAATCATGTTGTTGCATCTGTTAGGTCACCTTAATGTCATTCATGTGGTGCCAATGTTTGGATCTTAGCGGCTATTTCTTCAGCATTCCCCATCATTTTATGCTCATCGTATTTGTATAGCAAGCCATTCGTCTTCACTCATGTTCTCATTTTTATAGTAAATGATAGTTAAGGATTCTATTTACGACAGATTAATTGGTATTGAGAGTGAATTGAAAGAATTTTCTGACACATCTCTAAGATTCATTGATCTCAGAGATTTACATAGAAGATTGAGTTCTCATCCAATTCACCCTATTACACAGAAGCTCAAGGAAAACGGTCTAATAGAAGCTGTAGGGTTTCCAATGGCAGTTCAAGCTCCTCAGCTCGTCAGAGAATGTATAGAGAAATACAACCTGGTGACAAAGAAAATCTTGTTCCTAGATCAGTCCATTTTGCTGACAATTGATAAAATGCTAATCCAATCCACTTTCAGCATTACGATGAAAGACATGTATTGCGACATCAACTTCGGTTCATCTGCGTCTATGTTCAATGAAAAGAAGACTCTAAGGAGGGAAGACATGCAGAAGACCTGGTTCTAGACCCCTCAATCAAAGAAAAGTAAGATGTCAAAGGCTCTCTTTAGAACAACCCTAAAGAGGGAAATTGTTGATATTCTGGCACTGCTGACCAGATTGGACAGAAAACCTAAGATCCTCGATCTCGTTGAACATAATTTCTTCATTGTTCAAGTTGTCTACACAAAAAACATACTCATTGATTGGGAAGAAATCTTGTGTGATAAGCTAGCATCCTAGATGAGTTCCTATCAAGGATTCAAATAGTTCTACATTTCTTCATACTTGATCTATGCTCTGGCAACTCAGCACCTATGGCCCGGCTTACCAGCAATCCAGAATTTTGACAACAACACCAAAATATATGAGTTCTACCTGAATCTACAATTGCATTGGAGCTTTGAGGAATATACTGATGTGAATGAATAATTCACAATGAGAATATGTTGGGAAATTCAAGGTTTCCCAAAAAGAAGATTCTCGCTCGAGGCCATCTTGACAATTAGTCAGTATGGATGCTCTTTCATCCAATTCCTGAGTTTCTCTTATCTTTGGATAGGAGCCTTCTATGGATTCCCTAAGAGATTGCCATGATATCCTGAAGATAAGGTGGTCTTGGTGGAGCTCTATCGGTAGATATTGGAAGTGAACACTCTATGTCCAACTGTGAAGAAGATCGTTGGAACTTCCTTCCTTGTGGTTGTTGGTCCATATTCCTGTGCATCCAGATCTGATGCCCAAAATTTGGTAAAGAGATTTGAGGATAAGGTCAAGCTACTTGATTATGAGGTTCTTAGGCCTCAATATGATCCTATGGGTTTTGTTAGAGATCACTTGAAGCTTAGACATGCCTATAGACATGTCTCAAATATTGAGGATTTCTGGGCTGAATGTTTTAATGAGTATCAAGAACGGGAGAAATTGTGGTCCCATTTAAATTTGGATGAAATTGCAATGTATAATAATGTTGTTGATGTATCTGATCATGTAGATGATGGCCTCTTCATGCATCCTTCATCCTACATCCAAATCAAGGTGTTTCCCATTTCTTCCTCTCCACCAACTGGTCCAGTAATTGATTCATTGGAGCTTCTCATGAGAGGCATTATCAGGAGAACCAACAAGTGGGTGGAATGGACTAGAGCGTGATAGAAAAGAACTTCTTGCACAGGTTCATCTAGAGGAATGACTTTAGGTGCTGAGAAATCAACTTCAACAGTTACTTCTTCTATGGTGCCATCAGTTTCTTCAAGTGCAATGCAATCCATTGGGCAAGGAGGTGACCAGCCTCCAAAAAAGAATGTCCCTATCACTCTGACCTATGGAGATGGTTCACTCCCAAACATTGGAAACATAGAAGATAAGGAAAAGGAAAAGAAGAAAGAATAAGAGGTGTCTGTGACCAAGCCTCCCTCACCAATTCCAGTCATCGCTTTGGATAACATAAACCCCATGGATTGTGAGGACTTCTCTTAGTTGATAAACACTCTGGCCCTTTTAGTGACTAAGATTGCCTCTTTCCCTGTTCCACCTCAAGACAAGAAGACTCCTCTAGTGGCCCAGAAGCTCTTTGATCCTACAGCTCTTCAGTCTACAATAAAGGTGTTATCCATAGACTCATGGTTGGAAGAAACCATTGAGAAGAAGAAGAAACAACATGAGGAAGCCATTTCTTCAAAGGACTTGATCCTTAAGGAAACCTCATCTCAGCCATCGGTGAAGAAGGTGAAGAAGAAAAAGTCCTTGGTAGCCCTTTCCCATGATTCCACAACAGGGCATATGTTAATGGAAATAGTAGAGCCATAGAAAGAAGGAAAGTTTCATGAACTTTCAGCTCAAGATTTTGAGATTAAAACTATGGACCTAGGGGTGTTGGTGCATGACTCAGTGGTGAAAATCTAGAAAACCACCAATGAGAAGATTAAGGACAGGTCAGAAGAACTTCGAGCAAACAAGGAAGTCCTCAATTCTACAAATAAGGAGCTAGTTGAGTATATTAAATATTCTCTTGGAAGTACTTCATCTTCTCAATTTGACCCCAATGCGGAAGAAAATAAGAACTTGCTACTAAAGCTACAAAAAAAAAGACAGTTTGGCCAAATTGGAAGAGCATGGATAGAGGTGATGAAGGTTCTGTTAGCACTTTTTCTTGTATCTCAACCTTAAACTGATTATACTTGAATGAAAACTCCTTTTGACAAGAGAAAGGCTAATTGCTAAGGATTGGATAATATCCTTCTTCGTTTTCGAGCTCCACACACTCAGGCAGGTTTTACCTTTTGAAATGGTTGTTAACACAGTATTTGTGGATGTGGACACTGATTTGTCATGTATCTCTTTTGAACCAGTTTATAAAATACCTTGTAAATGACCAAGCATAATCATATACAGGTTTTAACCATTTAAATCACAATCTTAAATATGACAGAAAACCAGTGATACAAGGATTTCAATCCTTCTTCCTTT
>MU224123.1:687405-699653 GCA_018584345.1 Thuja plicata
TAAAAGTGCAGGTCCTTGAAGTAATATGGGTAGGGTTCAGCCTTGGGACCTACATGATCTCTTAACTCTTGTGGCATGTGCTTCTTCAACAAGCCCCTAGCAACACCAGGCTTGTTACTATATCTCTGTTCTTGCTTCTTCATGTCAATTTTGGTTGACATGGTGCTAAACAGACCAAATGCTTGCATGAAAGAATTTCTATTCAATACCAACAAGTTAGTGCCATCCTCCCTTTTGATGGTCTTTGTGAGGACATCATAAAGATTTTCCAGGTCTAAAAATAGGTCAACATCTAGAAATACATCAGGCACTAATAACCTACCCAGACCAGATATCCAAGGGTTTGAAACAGGGATAGGTTTATCAGAATTTTTATAAAAATAGGTAAATAGAGAGTAACCTGTTGTGCCTGGGGCTACAGCATCTCTGATGTCTTTGAAATCATGTTTAAACACACTTGCATCAATCTTTCTGTTCTGTGTCGAGCCTGGCAGAAGCTGGAGAAATTCATCTGAGAAGCTAGGTTTTCCTTTTTGCTCCTCTCCACTGCCTCCACTCGTAGATGCAACGCTCATAGCTGTACTCATCTTTGTAAGCACTTTGAATTCTTATCTAGAATGATATTGAAACAAATCTAGCTTCCAATATCAATTATCTTTCTGAGCATAACTCTCTGTAACTTTAGAAATTTCAATCACTTGAAAACGCTGCAACTGCCCACAATATCAATTTTTGCTGAAACAACAACTTAGCTCTGAAATCATAAAACTCGGTGAACAAGAATAAATGCACAATCCCCTATTTATAGCCATAGGATTTAGATTACATGGATCATAATTCAGAAACGTCAGTTCTGCCATTAAGTTTCTATGTCGTGAGCTTTTCAAAAACCTAGCCGTAGTTGCACGAAGTTGACATGAAATCAAAATTCAAATCATGAATCCTTGGTGCAATCATACAACGTTTAAGAAAACTGACATGGCATTGTCTAATTTGTTCTCTGTCACACATCTCAGCTACCTTTTATGCACAGTAATCAAAATTCAAGTATCTGATTGGCCGCCAAGAGATCCGTTCTGACATGTCATCCACTTGGCGCCGCATTTTAGATATCATGATCAGGCGACCTCACGACCACATTAAGTCTCTTTGTCGCGAGCACTTTTTCTTAACCATGGTCTGATCTCTAGACTAGGTGACAATGGTCTTTCTTTACCTTGGCTGACCCAAGTCCTTCTAGCGATCAGGCGACAACGGTGAAACTGAAGTCGCGAGGAGTTAACCCTAACTCATCATTCTTCTCCAGACTTGGAGACAAGCCGTTTATCATTAACATTCATAGTTATCGCTAAGTCGCTGGATGCTCATATTCTTTCTCAAGACTACATGACAACCTTAGTCGCTGAGTCAGGAGATAACTTTTAACTTGACCTTATTATATAGCACGTGCCTTTATTCTGTTCAGAGTGACTTTGTGACATACCTTAATCGCCAAGTCGGGAGGACTTTTTACCTGGGGCACTTTTATCTCCAGACATCGCGACCACCGTCAGATATTTTCATTTTTTCATTGCACGGTTGTCGCTTAATCGCCATATATTTCTTCATGCCCTTAAGTCATCTGGAGACTTCACGACTGAAGGTGAAAGCACCTTAGTCTCTTTATCACTTTCATTTCCTCCTTATGGCAACCTCCCGACAACCACTAGTTTCACGACAGATGTCATCTATTCATTCGTCCACCTAATACATTCTGAAAAGCTGAGTCATTACTCCTGTTCTGGCGACATCCCGACTGAGGGAAATTACTAACACAAAATAGTTAGTCACTGAATCAGGACTATTATCCCTTAACTACCATTTGATCACGAGACCACGCGACTGAAGAAAAACTTAACCATTTTCTATGGCCTGATCCAGCGATCATGCGACATGAAGTGAATCGCGAAGTCGGAAGACATTGCCTTGACTTTCTGACTTTTCTCGCAATCACCCGACTAAGCAGTGGGTCCCATTCTTATAAAGCTTTATGACATGAGGCTCAAGTGACAAACCAACTTAAGTGAAATCGCCAAGTCTTGAGACACTGCAAGAATATTCCATTTCTTAAAGAGACTATGCGACATGAAGGAAAAGCGAAGTCGGGAGATGATTTAGCATATTCGATCTTGGTAACGTGATTAGGTGACCTAATCTTAAAGCACATGTCTTAAGTGACTTTAAAAAAGGTAACGAGGGAATATAAGACATGGCATAGGGTTTCAAATGCTTCGTTTAACACTTGAGAACTTAGGGTTTATTCAGGTTTTTGACAATTTTAGCAAAGCTCAGACATGGCAACCTGAAAAATTTCAGAGGGTAAGAGAAGGAACCAGGAAGGGCAGCAAAAAATAGGAAATACAACCAACAGGTTCAAGGCCCCATTGTCATTGAGAGTTTGGGGAACCTTCTACTTGATGCAGACAAGTTGAAGGATACAACATCAAAGCACCAAGAGACCATTTACAATGCATCCACTGGATTGACAGAGCAGCTAGCCACCTTGTAGGAAGTAATTGATATGAAGACTAGTGTTGCAATCTCAAATGGTATCCTTAAGACCAAGAAAGAGCCATTGTTTCATTCGAGGAAATCTCTAAAGTTTTTGATTGAGAGCTTAAGCAGATTAGAAAATGAACTCAAGACTATGATTGAGTTAGTGCAAAAGGAGATGGACAAACATTTTGAGTTTTTGAAAGTTTTGCATAGGGAATCTCAAGTTTCTAGAAGTGACAAGTTGGTGAATACAGAGCGAGTGAAAGCTAAGTTTCTTTCTTTCATAGATGAGATTGTGGATCCATATAGCTTCCAAGTGTCAAGAATCAGTGAGCTCTTTGTGATAGATGCAATCATCAAAAAGGAATTGGAGAAGCTCCAATCCTGGATTGCCCGGTTGGATGAACTAACAGAAATGCATAATTTTTGGATGATCCAAGCTGACAATATAATCATTCTGAATGCTTAGGAATTGGGTAAGGTAATAGATGCAATGAGGGCTTACAAAGGAAAAATCATTACATAGAAGAAGGCATAGAATTTGTTGACATGTGTTGTCTTCCCAAATTTTGTATATTGTAGCCATTTTGGGCATTTTGTCAGCTTTGTCAATTTTTGTAACCGACCAGGTTCATTATTAGAATGTTCCTCTTAGAATATTGTAAAGAGTAAATCATTATTGTAACAAGTCATTTTTGAGAAGACCTATATATGTAAATTTCTATAAAGTAAATAAGATCGGCAAAAATTACTTTGGGCTAACCCCTGTAGCTGGGACTACTGTGTGTGACTCTGAGTTTGAAGTGATTTTTGTTGTTCATCTTAGTTAGCTGTGTGATGTTTAGAATGAGGATGCTAATACTGGAAATTGAATGAATAGTAATAAACTAGGTTTTGTTATTTTCATTCAGTGTATTGTATGTTTATTGTCTTCAGTATAAGCACTTAGATTTCTTTTCATCGCACATCTTAGTTCAATAGATTAATTCTTGCATAAGGGTTTGGGAAGAGGGTTAATAGAGAATGAGATCAAGATAATCTGGGTATTTTCAAAGTTTCACAATCTTATTAATCTAGTAATTGCATTGTTACACCTTATTTCTTCATCTCTGCTGGTAGATGGTAGTTTGTATTCATCCTATACTGCATAATAGTTTGCATGTCATTGAGTAAGTCCCCATTCATTTCCTAAGTTGTTTGAAGTTTTGAGCAACTTTGTTAGACCTCTTCTACTCTCCGGTTAAGAGCATACCCCTAAAAACTGAAAGACTAAATTCATTGCATATCTCTCACATAAGGGATACTATACCTTTCAATTCAGGGGTCATTGATAGATTCCTACCATTGACCTAGTCCGTGGTTACTTTTCATTCTACATAAGCCATCTTAGGGTATTTTCAAGATTCATTATATAAATCAAATTTAAAGTAGACAAACTGTAAACCAACAACAGGTAATTCTAGATCAAACACTTCTTATTAATCCTTATATAGACAAAACTAAAGAGTCTATGTCTTATCCAAAGAATATTTTAATTTTATCCTTGATCAAATTTATCGACTAAAACATATACATAAACAAGTTCTATACAGTGAACCCAAAGATTCAAAACTCAAGAGGAAAGCCAAAAGGAGAGACTTGAATCACAAATAGTGTATTAAGTACAAAGAGTCCAATTTCAATTCCAAAATGTTTCAAAACATTAACAAATTCAAAAGACCTGCAACTTTCTATTCTATAATAATGTACTCTCTATATATACATCTGATATACCCACTAGAAATAGTAAATAACTTGATGCTTGTATTACTTCCTAAATTTTCCAGCCTCTTCTAAATGATCTTGGAAGTCCTTCTATAAGCCAAATAATTTAACAAGATTTAGATCATTTAGGGCTAGGGCTTAACTCATAAAAACATTACAAGACAGGAGAAATTAATTCATCTCAAAAAATAAGTAGCTCTATCATTAGTCAATTTGAAACATTCCATGCTCTAGTCTTCTTAAGAAATCTGATCTAGCCACCATCCACCTAGGAAATTACAGTATAAAGCCTTGTCAAAGGAATAATAAATGGAATGTCTAGTCAACATTAATTATCTTAGAAATAATCCACCTTTTAGGACTGTAGAAAGCCAACCATCTTCTCTCAAGAAGCTCAGTATATTCAAGAACATATCTAATTTGCATTTACAAAATTCTTGAAAAGACACATTATTGATGGCGAAGAGCATTAAAAGATTAAACTGATTAAAACTAATCAAAAATCCTAAAGAGATAACCTTTTCATAAATGCATTTAGAAACTGCCATATTCTTCTTCATACAACATCTGACAGGTGTTCAGATCAAAGCTAGAAAATAAAATTGTTCAATTCAATTATCTATTAGAAGACGACATATTTCACCGCTTAGAAACCCTACAAAATGCATTTGAAATTTAGAAAATACATTCCAATGGCTACACTTTCCATAGAAATCTCCATCAATGATCAAGAATTAAACTTTATCAGACTTTAAAAAGCAACCGTTGATCTTATATAAGTCACCCGGGCTTAGAAAATCTAATTGGATAGGTGGCATATAGGTGTAATGCCTTAATGCTTAGATCACGATCATCTTTATCCTGAGGCTTCTTGCCAGAAGGTAGATCAACATAAAATTGACTATACATTACCTTTACCCTCTGCTTTGAACTAAAGGTCCCACAAAATTGGATAGGACACATATCTTCCAAGTGGAATGCCTTAAGCATTAGATCTTGTGCATCTTTGAGTTGAGACTTCACACCAACAACAAGATCTTTTAAAACCTACTGCCTTTTTAACAACCTCAGTGACTCTGAGACCATGACATCAGCAGTGACACGCATCACTTTAGAGAAATTTTTTAAGGAGTAATGTACTTCATCTTTGCATTTAATTCTTCATGTCTGTCATCTGATCTAACTCTGATATGAACATGGTTTATAACTATCCTTTTAACTTTGATCAGTGATTTCCTTTGTATCTCCAAGTCGCCAAATGATTTCTCTAACCCTGGTCATGTCTAGGGATCTAGCGACCACCACAAGATCTATCTATCCTTGGAACATGCGGAAGCTTCCTGTTGAATCTCTAATTACAATACTTAACCCAGGCTTTATTTGAAGATTCAGTGACTATGCATTCTCAAAATATCTATGAGGTTATCTCAACCTGAGTCTGATTCAGAGATCTAGAGATAAACTGTATCTCATAACTACTAAGTCTTTGTCTTGACCCTTTGTTTATTTGTCGACTTAGAGAAAACCCTTGATCCTAATCTTGATCCAAGACTTTGATCCTTCCTTGGCAAACCTGACTTGTCCTTGTCCTAACCACACTTGACTCTGAGTCACTGAATACTTTCCTTAACCTAAGTTATATTCAGAGTTCAAGAATAATCCATCAGATCTTTGATCTTAATTGACGATTCTAATTTGATCTTCCCTAAACCACCGTGACTTGACCTTAACCCAAGCTTTATCTAGAGATTCAGAGATAACATATTCGCCATGTCCCTATCCCTATCCCTATCCCTATCCCTATCCCATCCCATCCCTATCCCTTTAAAACCAATCTGATTTCGTGGGAGGGTGGAGGATATTGTTGTCTCTGGGACAAAATTTCCTTCCACAACACCACCCATCATGTACTCATTGTTCATATACTGAATTTTGGTGGACATGCAATGGATGGTGGCATGATATCTGAGAGCTTGTGCACCCTCACTTCCCTTGCAACCATTAGCCTCAGCATTATGGGATTAATAGGTACCCTTCCTCCCTACCTGGGAAAAATCTCTTCTCTCACAGAACTAGATTTGTCTGGTAATATCTTATCTGGGAGCATTCCATTGTCTTCTTCTCTAGCTATCCTTCATTTGAAATTTAACAATGTAGAAGGTGAAATTGTCCTCAATAATATTTGTAAGCTCAGTAACCTCAATTATGTTGACCTTTCTTACAACCAGCTGAATGGGAGCTTACCATCCTGTTTGGGAAGTCTTTATTCACTCACAAAACCACATCTATCTAACAATAGGTTGAGTGGGAATATTCCATCGTCTTCTTCTCTTGCTGTCTTTGATTTGTCCTCTAACAATTTGCAAGGTGAAAACATCTTCCCTTCTATTTGTCTGCTCAGCAACCTTAGCATGCTTTATCTTACTGACAACTAGTTGAATGGGAGCTTACCATCCTATCTAGGAAGTCTTTCTTCTCTCACAGAAATGCATTTATCTGGTAATAGGTTGAGTGGGAATATTCCACTATCTTCTTCTCTTGCTATTCTTGATTTGTATGATAACATTTTTTGAAGGTGAAACTCTCCTCACTACTATTTGTTTGCTTAATAGCCTTATCTTGGTTGATCTCTCTTACAACCAGCTGAATGGAAGCTTACCAACCTGTCTTGGTAGTCTCTCTTCTTTGATTGAAGTAGAGATTTGTGGAAATCACTTGAGTGGTAAGATTCCATATTCTCTAGGTAAGATGTCCTCACTGAAATATTTTGATGTTTCTAATAACTCCTTAAGTGGTTCTATCCCTGATTCCTTTGGTAATCTCTCCTTGTTGTATCACTTGGATCTATCCTACAACCAACTGAGTTCTATCCCAGATTCCTTTGGTAATCTCTCCTTGTTGTATGACTTGGATCTATCTTACAAATAATTAAATGGAACACTTCCCTTCAATAGCCAGGGCATTGCTTCCTTGGCACTACCCTCTTCACTTGAATATCTTTCTCTATCACTAGACAGCCAATAGGTAATTTTAGAGGCTTTCCTTTACAACCTTACCAAATTGGTAGGTCCGGACTTGTCAAATTGTGTACTTAATATCAACACAAGTTGGATTCCCTCATTCTAGTAGTTCTGGTTATCTATGATATCATGTAAGGTGGATAGTCAAATTCCGTTATGGATTTTGACTCAGTTCTCACTTGAAGAGTTGGTATTGGCTGACAACAATCTTGTTGGAGAAATTCCTTCCTGGCTACTAGGTATGTATATTCTCTTCATCAATCTTACAAAAAATCTTCTCCAAGGTCAAATTTTCCTAAATACATTAGGTGAAAATCCATTGATATCCATGGATATGTCAAGAAATGCATTCTCTAGTCAGATTCCATCAGTTTGGCCTCCTAATATAACAATATTGTTGCTCAATGACAATTTGTTGACAAGAAATATTCCTCCAAACATACAGGGTATCTCTTCATTAGAGATTGCAAACTTCACAAATAACCATTTGAATGGAATCATCCCTCCAAGTTTAGCCAATTGTTCCAAGCTTCAGACACTTAATTTGGGAAATAATAATTTGAAGGGAATGATTACTTATGAGTTTGGTAAGATGAGTGAACTGCAGTCACTACTGATAAAGAATAATCAGCTGAGTGGACCATTCCCTCCCTCCATATCAAATTGCACAAAATTATGTTTGTTAGATGTTGGACAAAAAATCTTTAGAGGCCACATTCCAAATCCAATTGGAAACATTTCATAGTTGAAAGTGTTATCAATGAGGAAGAATAATTTTCATGGTAGCATTCCTGCTAAGATTGGGCAACTAAAGAACCTACAAATCTTGGACCTTTCTTCAAATCAAATTTCAGGTTTGATACCACATAGCATTTTCAGTTTACAAGCATTGTTGGTAGAAACCCATGAGGAATTTTCTAAGGTTCAAATTAGAATACATGCACACTTATATGAGATTTTCTACACATATGAATGGACTGACTATAAATTCCAAAGGCAGAGATTAGCAGTACACATATATTTTCCCCACCATGATGGCCATAGACCTTTCAAACAATCAATTGTGCAAGAATCTTCCATATGATATAGGAAAATTGAAAGGATTGAAGCTGCTCAACATTTCCATGAACAATTTTAGTGGTGCTATTCCAAATAGCATTGTACAAATGACCTAGTTGGAAACATTAGACTTTTCTACAAATCATTTTTTTGGAAAAATTCCTCTAGATCTTGGTTCACTGAGCTATTTGGGAGCCTATAACTTTTCCAACAACCACCTTATAGGTAATATACCACAAAGAGGACACATGGCAACATTTAGTGCATCGTCATATTTAGGCAATCAAAATCTATGGGGATGTCCACTTCCAAAGAAAATTTCTTGGCCAGAATTTGCTCCTAGTCCTCCCCTCATTTCTATTAATGAAGAAGAGAAAAGCTTGGAAAGTGCAGGGTATGACATTGGAGTGGGATTATCATATGTAGCGGGTTTTACAATAGTGTAGGTATTTATCGTGTTGAAAAAGAAATACTTTGAGGGAGTAGATTTCATTTTGAAAATCTTTTTCCCATGGCTCCACAATTTGACATTGTAAAAATTAATTTATTTTGTTAGGATAATTCAATATAAGTATATTATAATTTTTAATAATTCATTTAATTTATTACCAATTTGTTTAAATTATCTTTTCCATATTTGTACCTTACAGTTTTGAAAACTATGTTGGCACTCTAAAAAATTTGTGAGGAATGGGACACATTAGCATGCATTTGTGCTATTTTGCTTTCAAGATGCATGTGGGAACCAGGTGTATTCTGGGTGGTTTCATAAAATTCATTTGTCCATTTTCCTTTCATATGCTTTAATGGTTTATTCCGAGTCCTAAATTTGCATGCTCAAATGGGTTTTCATCAGTTCGTTCCTAGGGGGTCTCAAAATCAGAAAATTGCCAAGTGTAGAAATCGCCGAGAAGGGTTACTTCGGGATTGAATATCTTGAAATTTGATAAGTGTTATGAAGATCTGAGCCTAATTTCTTGTTGTACACATTTCATACTCTCTATGTATCAGGTTTCAGGTCCCTGTGATGAGTTTAGACCCTGTTTATTCATCTCCTTCCAGAGGTGTTTTCTCAGTTTTGCACTTGTGCACTGGTTCATTTGTTTGTCGGGAGCCCTGTTTGTGAAGATATATTTGATAACCGGTGATTGATCAAGAAGAATTAATGTTGGATTTGTATTGTAGACATGTTCCTCTTCTGGCCTGTCCATTTTTAGCCTCTGGTGAATCCGTTTCAGTACTTTTCAAAGCCAAATCCGTTTGTAGTTTTTACTGTTTTGCTGAAACCCAGAAGTCTAGAAGTTTTAAGGGCTATTTTGGTAGTGTGAAAAAAGACACCTGTGTGATCTGATGAGAAATCAAAATCCATTTTGAAGTCATGTTTTATTTTAATTGCTTTGTCACGCCGGTCTTTTTAAAATGTCTTTAAGTTGTGTGAGTGGGCGACGAGCTATCAGTAAAAGAGAATCGCGCAATCGCGATCAGCTTATGAGTTGTTTTGATTTATATGCAAGTGAGTGGGTTCAATGTTTTAAAAAGTGTAAATCACGTAGTCATGATGTCTCATGAAAGTCAAGTTACAGGTAAGTGAGTCAGCAACGGGCTAAAAGTGTGTATGTCGCGCAGTCACTGTAAAATTTTGTTGTCTATATCATGCTCCGCGACCGAGCGAGTCTTGTTTAAATTTGAAGCAGTCGCATACCCGCATCAACTTTTATGTCAATGTCAAAAGTCAGCGACTACGCGAAGAGGTCATGTTCTAGAGGTCGCCCACTCGCTTAGGTTCTAACTCACTTGTTTTTTGCAGTGCGAGTGTGCGGCGAAGGCATGAAATACTAATGTGAAGACTCATCGCTCAGTCGCACAAGTACTTTTCAAGATTCATAATAGTCTACAACCGAGTGAAAAAGGAGCCATTCATCACCTCGCTCACTCGTTGATGCTTTGAGGTGATCAAAAATCAACTCGCGAGTATGCAATGAGTTAAAAAGAGGAAAGACATCGCTCACTCGCCAATCAAAAAAGATGAAGGGAAAAGAGCTCGTGAGTAGGCAACTAAGGAGAGAAGAGGCACAGTCACGCTCTCGCAGTCACTGATAAAGTAAGATTTTCAAGCTCACGAGTTTTTGATTGAGCAAAGAATAGATTCCATTGCTCACTCGTGCATAGATGAAAGCTGGAGTATTAAGCGGTGCGAGTGAGTGACCAGACAAAGTATGCGGTAAAGAAATGAACATCACTCACCCACTCAAATCCAAAAGTTAGAGTAAACAGCCAGCGAGTGTGCGATGATGGAATAGCTGAAAGGTAAGATGCATAGTCACTCAGTCACCAAGACTCAGGTGACATGAAATGTTAACTAGCAAGGGTGCGACAGGTTAAAGATGAAGAAATCATCGCTCACTCGCATGAACCCAAAAGCAAAGCATAAAAGGATAGCGAGTATGTGACAGACATAAGATGAAGTTCAAGAATTAGGTCATCGCTCACTCGCCGAAGGTGAAAAGTGGAGTGAGGTTGGATGGCAAGTATGCGACCGACTGAATGAAAGGGATGTGTCGCTCACTCGCAAGGATATTTCCAAAAGTGAATAAAGTGCAGTGTGTTGGCTAGTTTCAGGCTGACGAGTGCCAAATGGAAAAAAGCGTACACTCTCTCTTCTAGCTAGGATTAAATAGTGCAAGAGGACTTTCAAACAAGACATGGCACCAATTAATGCCATCCATTCAGTGATGAGTTTTGGCAGAGATGTGTGTAATATAAAGGAAAATTCAAAATGTTTTCAAAGGATTACAAATTGTAATGTGAATAACCAACATTTTCAATTGAAATTGTGCCAGAAGCTACAGCCAGCACATAAGTGTTATGAATTGTATAGCATTTGGAGGGTATTTGCAATGTCTTTAACATTAAAACTATAGACACTGGAAATCAAATTTTTACAGATTAAAAGATCAGATTTGGGATGAGGAAAGAATGATTAATTTTGGAGAATGAAACAAATATGTTTATTTGTTTTTAAAAGATTTGACAGAGGAGTTTGTGGGGAGATATAAATTAGAAGATATGATCAAATTTGTACAATGGAAAATGAGACAAAAATGCATAATATTTTAATTGCACCAAATCAGATTTGAAAGAGCTTTCCAGAGGATAAATTAGATATTTTCAAAGGGAAAATGTGACAGATTTCAAAGATATTTTTATACAGATGGACTCATTTTTTTAAGAAAATCAGATATTTTCTCAGACAAGTGAAGTTGAAAAATTGATTAATTAATCAGATATTTTGAAAAGAAGGAATGAGTAAGAATCAGATTTGAGAGAAGGATAGGTGTTGGCTAGACAGAAGTTTTAGGGTTTCTTCTCTTTTATATCTTTCTTTCTTTTCTCAGTTGTAGAGGTTCCTCTCCTCTGCTCTGTTTTGGGTTTTTTCCATGCAAGAGTTCAGAATAGGTCCCAATGATGTTGAATATATTGCTGTGATGTAATTTTCTCTTCTTGTCTCAATCTTTAAGATTCTTGTCTAGATATGTTGTAACAGAATTTGTTAATGAAATACAGTGTATTTGCTCCTCTTTCATATTTTCTTGTCTCTTTATACTCTGTTTGTGCTTTAGTATGGTTTGTTTGTAAGGCATTCAAAACATACCTGCTATAAGATAGTGTGTCTAATTGCCTGTGAGTTCCTTTCAAGGAGAGGGCTAAGTTTCATAAGCAATTTCAGAGAGAAAAGCATTTTGTAAGGATTTGATGCAGTGGTATGAACCTGAGAGGATAGTTTGTAAGGCATTCTATCTCAACTGCATGTAGTTTGCAAGGCACTCTACAGTATCTTCATTAGTTTGGCTCTGTTGTTTCATGTTTTCA
>MU224123.1:700045-723464 GCA_018584345.1 Thuja plicata
TTACTTGAAACATAGTGAACTATCTAGGTAATACCTGCCTGAGTATGTGGAGCTCAAAAATGAAGAAGGATATTATCCAATCCTTAGCAATTAGCCTTTCTCTTGTCATAAAGGAGTTTTCATTCAATTATAATCAGTATACTGTCATCTTAGGGTTGTGGTACAAGAAAAAGTGCTAACAAACTATTTTAAAACTTCCTTTTCTAAACTAAAAGAGTATATTAGTAATTATCATTGTAAACCTTTCATTTTGGTAGTTATTATAATTATAGTTTTTAATTTTTGAATATTTATTATAAAATAAAATTAAAAGTGATATCTTTGTGTCATTATAAATTCATAAACAATTCTCTTTCTTTTGTAATTTTTCAAAGATGGGGTATTGAATGTGGCTATCTTGTTTTGAGAAGTATGAATTTGCCTCTTCTAAATGAGTTGGTTAATATGACTATCTTGTTAATATTCTTAATGCATGTCATTGAGATAGGTTGGCATAGGTAATACCAATGCACTCAAAGTAGGATTATCTTGAAACTAACATGATTCACATGAATCTTGTAAGTGACATCAAATTTCCTTAGTGGTGTTGAATAATGCCAAAGATGTTTTTATGGTTATATATTAATATTATATAAATTTGAAGAAGAATTATGATCTTGTCAACATTTATAGTTCCAGTTAAATATTTTTTTGATTGCATTAATTGAAGCCAAATTTGAATACAAATGAACACTAGTACCAAATAGGAAGGATCCTGAAATTTGTGCAAGATGCGGGGATAGAGCCAAGATTAGATGATCTTATGAAACTAGCTTCTGAGTATTCAGAGGCAAAAGAATCAATTATTAAAGGTATATTCTGAAAACAACTTGGCTATCTAATTTTAAGGTTTAGGAAAATTATAAAGAGACATTTTAGGAATCTTAATTATGTGTCAAGATAAACAGGCAATGAGAGGCAGATTGACACAACATAAGTTTCATTTTTATTGAAAAAAAATGACAAGTATTTCATAATATACTATTGCATTCATTTGTGCACAATTAGTTAATTAGTTTTTGCACCAATCAACAAATCATAAGTCACTATTTTTTCTTTGTTCAAGTATTTCTAAAGTTTAGATATTTCTTTATTCATTTTCTATATTCTACAAATTACATATCTTGGTTGAATTGGTTTGGTTTCTATCATTTAATTAATTTTGAAATTTTTCTTTTAATTTACAATATTATATATTTTTATGAACAATATTATAATATATAACTATTATATATTCTAAAATATTTTCTATATTATATTTTCAATATATATTATAAATAATAAATAATTATTACAATTTTTAATATATAATATATAATACTATATCATATATCCAATATTATATAAAAATTTTGTATTAAATATAAGGATTTCAAAAAGTAGAGAGTATCTAATTTTTACAATAGTATGAAGGCAGAGCCTTCCAAAAAGAGTTTAACAGATTCAAGAGTTTATCAGAACATAACCAAAGCTAAAGAGAAGCAAAAAGGAAGCATAATAGTATGCTATTGGAGGCAGCCATCAATGACATCGACCCAAGTGTTCTAGCCCTTCTCACCCTCCATCCAGGAAATCTTTGTTTTATCTTGTATCTGAGCCAGCATAGCCAGCACATCTTTCTTTGAGTTCCTGTTCTTCTTGATTTCATTTTTAAGCTTTTTTAATGTTTTTTCAAACATTTGGAGATTAGCTAGGTTCTCTCTCTATTCATGGTTGTTCTTTAATTCAAACACAAAGAAGGTGGCATGCCCGGTCTGAAGAAATCTCCTCAGCATCTCTTTGTCCATGATCATAATAGTATGTACCTGCGAAGAAATTTTAAAATATGTGAGGTTTTTAGAAAACTCAGTAAGAACCCTGGGAGTATCTTGAAACCTTTCTTCATTCCTACATTTCTAAATCTGCCATAAGATGTAAGATGTTAAGATGTTCCAAAACATGTTAGATTATTTTTGTAGTCCCATAATATGACTAGTAACAATTTCTAAAATAGAGATGCAAGTTGGGTAAGTAATCCCAAATAGATTCCAAACACTTCTAGAAAATAGCATTCAAAGAATATATGCCTGCTAGTTTCAGGAAGATTACAAAGCTTACAATAATTACTTTCATAGTTATCTTTTCTAATAGGAAGTCTATCCAATATAAAGAGCCATCTACAACACTTAAATTTTGGTTCCACACAACCTTTCTATAAAACAAAAAATTACTTCCTCCAAGAGCAAACATCTAGGGAGGAATACCAAACATTATTAACATGGTCAATGGTGACATCATCATATCCAAGAATCTTATAGATATTCCTAGCTTTGATCTTGGATAGGATGGTCCCATCCAACCATTTGCATTTCAAGTATCTATGGGAGTCAACATGGCATATGGAAGGAAGCTTTTTAGTTGCTTTGAGAATCATGTTATAAGTCTTTTTTTGAGAGATAGGAATATCAAATGTGTTTCTAATGTTCTCACAGCTGAGCAACCAGTCATGCTCAAAGATGTCCATAAGTTGAGAGATGCCTTTATTGGCCAATTGCCTAGTAGAGCAGCCTTGGGATAGGGAAAAGGGCTTGTCAGAAAGATGAAGGTTCCACCAAATGGATGTTTCACCATAAATTTGAGTGTCATCATGGAATTCCTTATTAACAATAAATTTCCTAATTTGGTTCCAAGCCTTCCAAATTGATTTAAAGACCTTAGAACCTAGCACATTTATAGGGAAGTTGCCAATGACCAAGTCATTAAATGGAAGGTTCTTCCAAGACTTAGCATTTTTTTGGAAGCCTCTCTCAATATTATTCCTAACAAGGATCTTCCATGGTGCAATTCCATCCATGGAGTGAAAGATCCACTTAGCAGCAAGTGCAATTCCTTGAATCCTAAGATCTTTCAGCCCCAGCCCCCCAATAATCTTGTCAGGGCAGCACCAATTCCATTTAACAACATGAGATTTTTTATTGCCTTTACCATCTGACCAAAGAAAGTTTCTAACAGATTTTTGGATTTCAAAAATTTGATAGTTGCTAAACATCCATGTAGATGAGTAGTAGATGTTATAAGATGACATAATGTTTTGGAAAACTTGGAGTTTGCCAGCCAAGGATAGGGAATGGTTATGCCATTTGTCCAGTTTTTTGGTAATTTTCTCATTAACCCATACCACATGTCTTTAATGAGGGGTTAATGGAAAAGGGAATGCCAAGATATATCACAATCTTGTGAGGGCCTCCCCATTGAAAGTCATAGTTCTTAAACTAGTTAAGGGGTTGTTCGTTCCAACCCAAGGAAATGGATTTGGAGTGGGGAAGCTTAGCACTAGACATAGTACAAAATAGATTAAATTTAATTTGAAGGGCTTCAAAGTTCTCAGAAATAGCTTCAAATAAATTGGCCGTGTCATCATCAAATTGGTTGTTAATGAGTTCATCTTCATTAGGAAGCGATATACCCTTCACAACAGGGGATATATAATTATCTCTAAGCAAGTAATAAAGAGCATCAGAAGCAATGGCAAAGAGGGTAGGCACTAGAGGGCAGCCTTGTCTAATAGACCTAGCAAGAGGGAAGGATTTAGAGAGAGTTCCATTAATGTCAATTTGAGCATAGGCATCTTGAAGTAACATTTTAACAGCATTGCAGAAGAAGGTAGGAAATCCAAAGGCCTCCAGCATCATGGAGATGAAGCTCCATTCGACTCTGTCATAAGCTTTTTCAAAATATAAAATGGACATAGTAGATTTTTGCTAGGAGTGATTAGCCTATTTCATGGCCTCCCAGCTAGTAATAACATTTTCCAGAATGTACTTACCTTTTATAAATCTAGTTTGAGTAGAACAAATGAATTTGGGAAGGATGTTCACAAGTCTAGTAGCCAAGATCTTGGCAAAAATTTTGTAGGAGACATTAAGGAGCATAATGGGCCTCTAATTTTTTATGAGAGCCTTGTCTCATCATTGGGAATAAGCTTAATAATAACCCTGTTAATAGAGTTACCAAGAGAGCCTCTAGAGAGGGCCTCAAAGTAAATCTCAAGAAGGTCTTTGCATATCCACTTTTGGTTGGATTTGTAGAACTCAATAGGAATGTCATCAGGTTCGGGAGCCTTATCATTTTTAAGGGAATTAATGGCTTTCTCAACTTCATCTAAAGAGATATTTTTAGCAAGAATATTGGCATCCTCAGTGGAGATAATTTTAGGAATAAGAGTTCTGCATCTATTCCTAAGGGAAGATGCTTCCTCCAAATCCTCATAGGTGAATACATTTTGGTAGAAATTAGAAAAGGCTTCCTTAATAGTGTCAAGATCAGTAATTTCTTGGTTATCAATGATAATTTTTTCAATGGTTTCATTAGATTGCTTGTGTTTAATAAGATTAAAGAAGAATTTAGAACCACGGTCACCATATTGGAGCTAGTGAGCCCTTTATCTAATTTTAGTTCCTCTAGTCTTAGTCACCAAATGTTTCCTAAGGGCATCTTTAGCCTTAATAACTTGAGAAGTAAGCTCATAATCAGAAGGATTACATTGGTTGTTAGCTTCAGCCTTCATTAAGTCGGTAGATTTTTTTTTCAGTGAACCTAAAATCCTTAGCCCTTTTTTGGCCAATGGTTTTTGTTAATGATACTGATAATATGAATAGTAGTTAAGACATCTTCATCTTCAAGAAGGCTGGTATTCAAGATGAACTTGGGCCTAGGGGTGCGGTTGAGAGAAGGGGAGGTGTTGAAGGTGAAGGAAGTGGAGATGGTATGGTGGTCAGACAAAGATGTGGGGGTGACAAGGATAGAGTTGCCAAGTTTTTCCGGCAAGACAGAGAAAAAAATTCCTACTGGCATAGAACCGATCAAGCCTGGAGTAAGTTCTAGCAGAACCCTATTGGCAGTTGCACCAAGTGTTCCAAAGACCCAGGTTATTGTCTTTGTTACCAAACAAGGGGTCAAAAATATGTGTTGCATTCTTCATTATATTCCAGTACACTTTTTCCATGTCTTTCCAAGCAAATGGAAAACGCCCGTCC
This sequence comes from Thuja plicata, assembly GCA_018584345.1. Classification (NCBI taxonomy): domain Eukaryota; kingdom Viridiplantae; phylum Streptophyta; class Pinopsida; order Cupressales; family Cupressaceae; genus Thuja; species Thuja plicata. The sequence continues at coordinate 705,100 of MU224123.1, forward strand.
TTATCATCCTGGCATTCAACCATATTGAAATCACTAGCAATCAACAAAGGGATGCATGGGAAAGAGGCCATCCATCCCCATAAGCTGCCTCTTTCCTTAAATTCATTAGAAGCATATACAAAGCATATGCCAAAAACATAATTATTATAGTTGAGGGTGATCCAGACAGCTCTATTGCAAGGGGAGATACCATGGTTGGTTATATATTTTTCCCATTTAGGGTTGATAAGAAGGGAAACACCACCCTTACCTCTCAGGTGATTAGTGTGAATTTTAACATCATCTTTCCAAAGGAAGTCAAGATTACTTTCTAGAACAAATCATGTAGCTTTAATTTCTTGCATCATAAGGAAATCCATATTTTTACAGGTATTGAGGAATTTTTTGATGACATATTTTCTATCAAGAGACTCAAGACCCCTTATATTCCAAGATAGACAATTCATGAGGAAACATTTGAGGGGGAAGAGCGCATTTCAGATGAATCCATATTTGGGGCCATCACAATAGTATACATATCCTTGTTTTTCCTATTATTATTCTTGTTTTTGGATCCCAGGGGTCTTCCTCTTCATTTATAAGTAGGAAAACCAGTTTTAAAGTCCTCCTCATTATCAGACAACAAGTCAAGCTCTATGGAGTGCATTAATCAAGGGTTATCTAATTTAGCTATGGGTTGATTAGCGGGGATAACCGCAAATATATATTTATTGCTAATCTCATGAAATATTTTGGAGGGATTCTGTGGTGGCGTAGATTCAGTATTAATGTCTACAATAGCATTGGGGGAGGGTTGAGTATTCAAAGAGGTAATTTCAATAGGTCTGAACATGTTTGAGATGAAAAGAGATTCACTGGTCTGAGTATTTGAGGCATTGGTTTATTTATTGGTTTTCCTTCTACGCTTATTGGATATTTTTGTAACATTTTGGAATCTATCGCAAGGGAGATTCTCATCAATACCTACCATGTTGGGTTGAACATCTTTAGGGGTGGGAGCACTAGGAATAGTATCATAGTAAGCATTTTTGTCCATAGTCTATATAAAATTATGGTTCACATTTTTAGTTATCTTTAATGATTCCATTTTGCTAGGAGAGGTTGTTTTTTGGAGGATAGGGCAATCTTTCCTTAGATCCCCTTCTCTGCAACACAAAAAGAAAGCATTAAACCCTCTGAGTATCTCAATCAGGCAACTGAAGTTTGTATCTTCAATATTGATATGGATATCAGGTAGAATTTCATAACCAGGATTAAGTGAAATAAGAATTCGAGCATCCATGTGCGGGAAAAGCCTCACAGTATCATCAATTTGGATGACCTTTCCCAATGATTGGAGCAATTGAGGGATAAATCTTCAAAGGAAGGGCAGAATGTGCTTAAATAAAATCCAGTAGGGGGCCGAGAGGGCCAGAACTTCCTCATAGTTTCCATCTGGAGACCAAGCAATAGCCCTAAATGAAGTCGAGCCCATAGCCCAATATTGTTTTTTCAACACTTCAGGCAGTGCTTCATGATTCAAAAAGAAAATAATAAAAAGGCCCTTTTGAATTTGTCTACAAAATGAAATATGGAAGCCAAGCTTAAGATTCCAAAAATTATGGAACAATTCATCCAAAAATTTCCTAGGACATATATCAATTTCAACAACCGAGAAGAAGATAGCAGAGTTTTTTAACCTATTTTTTCCATTACAATCTCTGCAAGCATTTATGAATTTGGAGAAATTGGGAAGAGTAATTCAGAGGTCCCAAAGCCCTTACCAGAGTTACAGGATCAATTGGTCACAGTAAAACTAGTTTTCAAATTAATGGAGACACCCGCATTTGCCACGGCTTTAGAGAAAGACTTGGGTCGAGCCAGAGGAGAGTTAATGTTTTGAACAAGGGTTTTAATGTTATTAGTTTTTATTTCAGCCCTCGGCAGAGCTGAGGGAGAAGGAGTGGGTATGGCCTCTACTGAGGAGGAATTGCCATTAATACTATTAGACATTTTTAAGAGAGGAAAAAACACACCTGTTTCCTCGGTTACCCCATTGTTAGAGAGACGCCTCTGCCTTCCATTGATGCTAACCACAGTGTCTGCTAAAATATCGCAACTAACTTTGCCGAAATCGCCAAATTTGCAGTCGCCAAATTCATAGTCGCCCTATTTTTTATCCACTTTCATATTATATAATTTTAGCCTTTATTTATTATTTAAATTTCACCTTACATTTAAAATTTATAACTATATTTTAATTTTTTACAATTATAACTATAGAAATGAAACTATAATATATACAACATAACTTATTAAATATTATTTTTAAGATTTTATACAAAGTTTTTTATTTAATTTTTTAATCTATAATAATTTTATTTTTATTACATAATTATTAATTAAAATATACTTAATATTTATAATAAAATTACAATTAAATTTAAATATATAATTATAATTATAACAAGTGCCATGTATGGCACTTGTTATATGTTATAAATATCTTCACCTCATTCATCGTAGATTATAGATACACAATTTATTTTTTAAATTGTTGGAGAAATTTTTATATAGATCATAGTTTTAAGAAATAGAAAGTGAAATATATTTTTAATATATATTTTTAAGAAAAATGATAATATTTAGAGGAATTGCAAATATCAAATTATTTATAAAATCTAATTTAAAATTCCTAAAATAATTTATCAACATACTTCCTCTTTGTGTTGTGCAAACTCACAAAATAAATTTGAAACTTTAAAAATTGAACTTTTAGAACTATTATTTTTGTATATGGTGTAACATTTCCAAATTATTGTACCCAGTCTTAGAAATCTATTTAGTACGATTATGATAAAAGTACCCATTTTTAGTCATTTATTTTTCTCCTCCCTAAAGATCACAAGTTTCATTTATTTTCTCCAAAAAATAGTGAGGACTACTAATTTTTTAAATTGCATGAGAATGTTTTTGAGTTTTAACAAGCAATTCAAACTTTGGTCAATTGCTATATAATTTTCTTTTACAATATAACCATTGGCTAATTACATGATGCATTCATCCATCTACAATTCATCTATATACATTCTTTATGTATTATTTATTTTACTTTTTGGACTATAATATTTCACAATTCTTCTTCGCAATACAAATAGTACAAAGATAAGGATCCTAACACATTTTTTTTTCTATTTTTTTTGTCTATGTAATGAGAACATTGATAATATTCCACTGCATGAACAAGCTTGTTTGTAACAGTATTATCTAGAACAACATTTGTATTATCTTTACTTCTGACATACCTAAGATTTTCATTCTCTAATTTTATTTTCAGTTCAATCTTCTCCTTAATTTTTTTGTCTACACTTTCACAAACTCTCTTTCATAATTTTAATAGTAGTGTTCCTTGTAAAGAACCATTTATTATTATAATCACAACTAACAAAATTTTTAGATTCAAACACATTCTTGTCTTCAAATTCACACTTTATCAAAATAAACTTTACCTATATCAACAGTATTAAATAATTAATCAAATGAATACAAATTCTATTTGTGTTATATAAGGCACTACATAGTGAGCACATCTTAGACAATCACTTTTCTTTTGATGCTGAAATAATTGATCTAACTCATTATTTTATTTTTTCAATTTTAATATTTTAGTCTTTTGAAAACTATTTTCTTTTACAAACTAATTTAACTTTTCTTCCAATTCTTTATGTTTTCTTTTTAACTATCATTAGTTCATCTTTTAAAATATTTTTTTCAAACATTAAAGCTTCATTAATTTCTTCACTCTATACCAATATTTTTAATTACATTTTTTACCTATATGATCAAATTAATTAAAACACTTAACTATAATTTGTTCTGCTATATTGATCCATTTGCAACTTTCTTTCAAATATGTGATTATTTGTGAGATTCAGATACCTCTTTCTGACAGTTCCCTCCAATATGTCTTATGTTTTAACAACTTAAAATCTACAATCTAGTTGTCTTTATTATATGTCACATACTTTCTTTAGCTAGTGTCAGTCTTTTTTAAATAACATTATAGGAGCTCCATTTGTACATTAAAACCTTTTTACACAAAAACTTGTAATCTTATTCCTTCTAACAACTCGAAGGTCAAGAAGTACCTTGTTTTTATTTGGAACCATAGAATGATTTATAAAATCTATTTTAAGACTCTTCAAGGTAGGGATTTGAAAGTATTTTCAAACATCTTATCAATATCGATCAAAGTCCATTCTTTTATCTCTATTTTGTTAACTATATTACATCAATTAGCTATTTAAGTATTGTTCAATCAATTATTATTTACTAGTGCTTGTAGCTAAAGTAGGTGCAATGGTACGCCCATATTAATATATATTAAAAATATGAATGGATACAGATTTATGTGAAGCTATCAAATATACAAATTATTTTTGTTGGATGCAAGATGCTTGTTTTATTCTATACGCTATTCTCTTGAAGATAATAAAAGTAATAATTATTTAATTTTAGTTTTAATATAATTAAACTATTTTAAGTCAATTAAGCATGCCAAATATCCAATGTTAAATCTGAATATTGTTTGACTAACCAGACTACATTTAGAGAAACCCTTATGAGGCAAATTTAAGCTTGTATCTTTTAAAGTTTATATTATTTTATTATTTTGTTATAAAATAGACATATTTATCTACAAGATTAATTTTATATAAACTAAAACATAAAACTCACATCAAATTGCAAATAACAATTCATTGTATTCATTTTCAAATTCTAGTTTCTAATATAGAATATATCTTAGTTGATAACTCATAACAAATGTCATAATATGATGCAAAATGATAAGATATGCAATAGTCAAGCTGTTAAGTCTTAAATATGCATCATTATATTATTATCTATATGGATCATATAGAGAATGTACCTATGCTTGGGTTTAGACAGGTTTTCTATAAGCCTATATAACACACAACATTAACAACCAATCTTTATGTTTTAAGAAACAATGGTCTAGACAAAAGTTGAAAATTTGAGTGAATGCAGTGCTAATTTTTCTTCCTTGCCTCCTTTCCCTTTTCAAGTCCATTTGGCACCTTAAAAGATATGGTTTAATGATAAATTTGCACAAAATATGATCTTCAGCAAACAAATTTTCTAGGTATTTTTCATGATTTCAAATTTAGAGTTTCACATTAGGCTTCTACTAAAGATAAACTAGTTTGGATTAAATCAAAAAGATTATTAAAATATTTACTAGTAAAGTTTTAATTTGTTGAAATTGTTTTGGGTAGGCCTTGTAAGCTATGTAAGCTCCATAATACAACTAGTTTATGGTAAATTTGACAATAAGTTTATGGACCTTATAAGTGACATGAATACGAGTATCAGTAATTTCAATGTATCTAGTTATTTTGTCAGCACCCACAATGATGCAATCTATATAATCCTTAAGAATGATGCAATGTTTATAATCCACTCAAGGAAGATTTGTGATGAAATTGGTTGTGATGATTCCCATATTACACTAGGAATGCCATTTACTGAAGTTAAATTATCTTTCAAACATTTTCCACTTTACTTTTTTACATTGCTCACAAGATGATATAAAATTGTGGAAGACACCCTGCAAACCTTTTCTTTGACTAGTTCTCCTAATTTGAGGAAATATTTGAAGACATCAAGGTGTCTGGCTGAAGGAGAGATGCTAAAAAAGATACATAGATCTCAATTTTGTAGTGGAATATATAACTGTTAGTAATAACTGAGATGGGGAGTGAATCAGTGGCCTCAAATTTATCCTTGAAAACTTTAACCACCAATATATAACCTCATATTATTATGTCCCTACAAGATGCATGCCATGAAATAATTTATAAATAGTAACTGTCTGTCAGTTTTCCTTGTATGTCCTTATTCTCCTTGATTACTGATAAGCAGTAAAACTATTTACCGAAACTCAGTAAATAAGTTGAGTATACCAATCAATCTAGAATTAACTATGTGAGATGTAAAATAGTAAGCAGAGTATACCAATCAATCCAGAATTAACTATGTGAGATGTAAAATAGTAAAGTAATAAACCACACACACATAACACATGGATTTTAACGTGGAAACCCTGTTAAGGGAAAAAACCACTGGGACCGGTACCCTAAATTTTTACTCTTCTGAAGTGAGCCCTGTTAGGAGCCAACCCTATTAAAGGTTACAAACACACTGTTAAGTGCAACCTTGTTAGAGGATTTTATACATAGAGGTTGTCACTTAGTATCGGGCATCCATTTGCTACCATCCTTGAATCAACCTCCCTCTTAGACTATCAATAGGCTTTAGGAAAATCTTGCTACCATCCTTGAATAAGCCTCCTTCTTAGACTATCAATAGGTATCAGGAAAGTCTAATGCTACTTTCATGAATCAACCTTTTTGGCACTCCTTGAGAGATACCTCAATATATAGAAGATTGTTAAGTAATTCTCTATTAAGAGACTTGATGCTTCAATGATTAAACTGAAACACTATGACCTATTCATGATGCAACTTTGAATAGCAGATTTTCAGATCTATTTAAGTACATTACCTCTCTGATCAATGTATCAATTCAATCCTTTTTTTCTCCACACTTTCTTCTCTGTGATGTTGTGCTCACTGTTCGTCAGATTCTGTAGAATTCCTTAGCTCTCCTTCAGCTTGATTGATCAGGACTGTATGAAGATATTCTTCATCAGTTTCTCTTCAGCATCTTCTTTCTATTCACTCCCCTTAATCCCTTTTCCATGAATGTGTTATGTAAATGAATTAATATTGTCTCTTATATAGACATGATATTCATTGATTCTTGATTCTTGATTCTTGGTGTGATAAACAATCTAGCCAATCAGATTTAAAGCATAACTCCTGATCTATCTCATAGAAATCTTCTTGCCAACTGTACAAATCTTCTTTAAATCAATCACTTAACTCTAGTCGAATAAAACAATGAAAACAACTAGTTAAGTCTTTCTTTTAGCTCTGCCAACTAGATATTTTGTCATTTTTTGAACTCTCTATTCTGTCGATCAACTCTACGGTTAGTCATCAGTGAAAACTGATAGTTCCATCAGTGTGACTCTAGTTAGCTTCGTGATCTCCATCCATCGGGCATCATTGGAATTTTACTGTTTGGGCAACCTTGATTTTTCTTGTCAGGTACTCTGTGGTTCTGCTTCATCAAGTAACACTGTTCTTTTGGTTGTCAGGTATCACTGTGACTTGTCATCTTTGCTCTGTCTGTCGGTGTGCAATCCATCAGTGTTGTTTGTCACTTAGTGAAAACATGACTTTTATGCATTGCTAGAAGTATAACCTTGGTTCCTTTGGTTCTCTGAAGTCTTTGGCATTATGTACATGACCGTACAGATGATATCAAGTTGATATCAATGACAATACAATCATTAACTAATTTAATAACTTGCATTATCTTCAACTTAAACATTCAATCAGTTACATGTCATCAATCTATCCCTTTGGCATTGATGGCAACTTACTATATTATCACACTATACTATTTCTAATACAATATGAAGTACATCAGTTGAGATTCATCAAACTACCAATCAGTTTGTTCTGATAACCGATAAAAATGTCTAACCACTGGTAAGCTCTATTTTAGCTTAGATTTTGACTCTTGCAGCTCTCTATATTTCTTCTTTTGATGTTTTGTATCCTCTTCTTGTCTCAATTTCTCTCTTTGACTGTTCTTTTCTTTTTCTCTTGTCAATAGTTTTTCCTTTGTATTAATCTCTATCCCTATGGATATGATCTCTCCCTGTTGGAGTAATTTGATAATGGATAATCTCTCTTCTTTTTTTTTGAAGAATGTGATAATATGGATAAACTCTCTCCCTCTAACAACAATTCCAAACAAATATCTTACAGATATCTGACATTAATGTCAAGTGATCTTTTCTCTCCATCCATAATATATTCCTTAAATTTCCCTTGTCCATCAGCAATACATCAATATGTTCTGGTGCTCGGTTATGATATATAGCTATTGTATATAGATTTAGCTTTGAAGTTCATCTTTTTGCTTGCATCAATATGAATGATATTCTAAGAATATGTAGGTTGATGCAACCTTCAGTCATTTTAATGACTAGTAGACAAGGGTTTGACCCCTAGTCTCTTCCTTAAGTACTCAAAAGTACCTTTGGGAAGTGGCTTGGTGAAGATATCGGCCAATTGTTCTTTGGATTGCACATACTCAAGTATCACCTCCTTTTCTTGAACTTGTTCTCTCAAATGATGATACTTGATGGCAATGTGTTTTTTCTTTGCATGCATGACTAGATTCTTGTAAATGTTTATTGCACTGGTGTTATCACAATAGATAATCACTGGTTCTAGGATCTTCATATGCATACCTTTCAGTAACTATTTGATCCATGCAATATTTGAGAAATTTGCAGCAGCAGCAACATACTCTACTTCTACAGTAGACTGAGAGATGCATCCTTGCTTCTTGCTAATACATGTGACAAGTCTGTCACCCATGAAGAATTCTCCTCCAGTTGTTCTCTTCCAGTCATCAAGATTTCCAACCCAATTAGCATCGGTAAACACCTTAAGTTCAAATTTTCCTTCTCTTCTATACCATAAGTCAAAATCCTTAGTGTTCTTCAGATATCTTAAAATTCTTTTCACAACAGTCATATGTGATTCCCTGGGGTTAGCAGAAAATCTAGCAACAATTCCTACTGCATGTGCAATATCTGGTCTAGTATGGACAACATACATAAGTTTCCCTATCATTGATCTGTACAAAGTCTGATTTACCTCTGGTGTCTTGTCCTCCTTTGTTAACTTACATCTAGTAGCCATCGGTGTTCCAAGTTGTTTGGAATCTTCCATCTTGAATATTTTTAGGACCTCTTTAATGTATTTGGACTGTGTAATGAAAATACCTTCACATTGTTTCATAATCTATAGACCAAGAAAGAACTTGATCTCTTTGAACATAGACATCTCAAATTATTTTCTCATCTCATTAGCAAATTATTTGCATAGCATATCATTGCCTCCAAATATGATGTCATCAACAAATATTTCAACAATCAAAGTGTTAGCATCAATATCTTCCTTCAAATAAAGATTACTATTTTCACTAGTCCTTACAAATCCAATACTTATTAGATAGGAATGAATTCAATCATACAAGGATCTAGGAGATTTTTTCAATCCATACAAGGCTTTATGAAGGTTACATATCATGTTCCTCATGTTTGGATCTACAAACCCTTCTGGTTGCTCAATGTATACCTCTTCTTCAAGTATTCCATTTAGGAATGCTGACTTGACGTCCATTTGATATACCTTGAATCCTTTGAATGCAGCATAAGCAAGTAGTATTCTTACACCTTGTAGCCTAGCAATAGGAGCAAAGGTATCTCCATAGTCTATACCTTCCTCTTGTGCATATCCCTTGCATACTAGTCTTTCTTTGTTTCTTATGACTTCTCCATTCTCATTCAACTTATTCCTAAATATACATTTAGTACCGATGACATACTTGTTATCTGGTCTTGGCACAAGTGACCACGTCTTGTTCTTTTCAATCTTCTCAATCTCATCATTCATAGCACTTATCCATTCTTCATTATCAAGTGTAGCATTGACATATTTTGGCTCAAACTCACAAATTAAACAACTTGAGTTTAAAGAATTACTTCTTATTATTGTATTAGCTTTCTTATCTCCTATGATTAAGATCTCTAGATGGTTCCTTATTACATATCTAGAAAGTATAGGTAAAGCTCTTTGTGTATCAGATTGATCATTATTTTGATCTTCATTGTGTTCTTTGTCACCTTGCACATTATTTTGATCATCATCCTGACCATTGGTAATTGCAGCCGGACCATCAGTTGCAACATTCTATTGTTCTAGATTTAAGCATTGTTGCTCGGGTAGAGTGTTTGGTTCTTCACAATATAAAAACTTGTTGTTGTCATCTAGTTATTTTGTTATTTCTAGTTCATTCTTTTCTGCAAATTCATCTATCTTTATATTTGCACTTTCAACAATTTTTTTAGAAGCCTTGAAAAGAAATTTATAAGCTTTGCTCTTGGTGGAATACCCTAGAAAGATACCTTCATCACTTTTGGCATCAAGATTTCCATTTCTATCATCCTTTAAGACATAACATTGACTACCAAAGATTTTGAAGGAACTTACATTGTGTGTTTTACCATACCATAGCTCATAGGGTGTCTTCTTTGTATCCTTCTTCAATTGTACTATGTTTAATGTGTAAACAAAAGTACTGACAACTTCCCTCCAAAATATTTTGGTGATGCCTTTCTCTATCATCAGTTTTCACGCACAATCAACTATGGATCTAGTCCTTCTCTCATAAATTCCATTTTTCTATGGTGTTCTTGGTGCAGAAACCTATCTTTTTATACCATGCTCATTACAGAAATTAGTGAATTCATCTAATATAAACTCACCTCCTCTATCTGATCTCAAGAATTTTAGATCCTTATGAATTTGTTTCTCTACCATAGCCTTATACCATTTAAACATCTTGAATGCTTTAGATTTATCTTTTAGAAACATAACAGTCATCATTTTAGAGTAATCATCAACAAAGAGAATAAAATATCTATCTCCATAATAACTCTTTGTCCTCATTGGTCCACATAGGTCAGTATGGACTAATTCTAGAATATCATCAAATGTATAGGTTTTACTTTTGAAACTAAACTTTTTCATTTTACCTTTTTGACAATTCTTGCACATGATTTTGTCAGGCTTTGACATCGGCGGTAAGCCTCTTACATTTCTCCTTCTACTTATTTTCATCATGTTGTCAAAATTTACATGACACAATCTTTTGTTCCACAACAATATGTCTTCATTTCTAGCCATTAAGAAAGTGGTGTTAGTATCATTCAGATAGAATAAGTTACCTTTTGTCTGTTCACCGGTACCAATCAATCTTCCTGATTCATTGAAGGTCTTTGCCTTCTTATTCTAAAATGCTACTCTGTGACCTGAATTATTCAGTTAGAAACACTCAATAGATTATAATTCAATCCTTTTACCCAATAAGCATTTTTACATTTAATCAGGTTGTTCATCATTATAGTTCCTTTACCTTCAACTTGACAAGGTGTATCATTACCCATTCTTACTGTACCACCATTATAATACTGAAAAGTGTTAAACTTTTCTTTGTCACTGGTCATGTGGTGAGTGCAGTCGCAATCTATAATCTAGATGTCATTCTTGCTAACCTTATATATGAGTGAAATTTCTACATACCTTTCATCTTCATCTGAATCATCTTTCACAGCCACAAATACCATCTTGATGTCATCATCAAGTTCAGTGTCAGTATCTTCATCTTTGTAAGCAGCAAGGTAGCTAGCTTTCTTGCCTTTGTCCTTGTAGTCTTAGGTATCTCTTCTTTCTGATTGTTAGTAGCTTTTTTAATCTTTGTTATCACCTCTGTCAGCTTTCTTCTCAAAAGATTTGTCATTACCTCTGTCATATTTTCTATTAGGACATCTTGCAGCAAAGTGTCCAATCTCTTTACAATTAAAGCATACAAGTGGTAACTTACCTTTATATTAACCTCTGCCTCTCTGCATTCTTCTAGCCATAAGTGCTTCTATTTCATCTAGATCTTCTTCTTCACTTTCACTTTCACTATCTGTTCTAGATGTGTGTCTATGACTTGATTTACTTATTCTCATAGAAGACTTAAATGTAGTTTCTAAGTTTGGTCAGACACTATTATCAAAGTTATTCATCTCAAATGAAATTAGTCTACCAATTAAACTATCAAGAGTAACTGTATTGGTTGCTACTGCTCTCATTTCTTGAATAGAAAAAACTCTAACAGTATATATAGGCAATAAGGTTCTTAATATTTTACTTACCACTATCTCCTCTTCAAGTGTACCTCCAACTCCTCATATAGCATTGACTACTTCTTTTATTCTTGTGTTGTAGTATGTGATGTTTTCTCCTTCTTTCATTCTGAGATCATCAAATTTTACTCTATGACTTTCTGCCTTGGCTCTCAGAACATTTGTATCACCTCCATGTACAAGATTTAGTTTGTCCCACATTTTATTTTCCATTTTGCAATCTTTGACATCCTCAAATTCAGCATCAGAGAGTGATGAAGAAAGCTCTATAACCATGCAGTTGTGTTAATGCTTTTCCCTTAATTGATCTACTATTAATGATCCTGTGGGAAACATATATTTAATATCTAGGAATTGAGTAACATCATTACCAATACCTGATAAGTGGATTCTTATCCTACTTTTCCATGAAGCAAAGTTGTCTTTGTTCAACTTAGGTACATCTCATCTATTCATCTTGTGATCTTTGACTTAGGTCTTGAAACCTTCCTTTCCAAGAACACAAAATCTGATACCAATTGTTAGTAATACTTGAGAGGGGGGGGTGAATCAGTAGCCTCACAATTTATCCTTAAAAAATTTAATCACCAATCTATAACCTTAGATTATTATGTCCCTACAAGATGCATCCCATGAAATACTTTATAAAGATTAATTTTCTATTAGTTTTTCTTGTCTATCCTTATTCTCCTTGATTACCGATAAGAAGTAAAACTACTTATCGAAACTTAGTAAATAAGAAGAGTATACCAATCAATCCAAAATTAAATATGTGAGATGTAAAATTGTAAAGTAACAAACCACACACACATAACACATGGATTTTAATGTGGAAACCCTGTTAAGGGAAAAAACCACTGGGACCAATACCCCAAATTTTCACTCTTTGGAAGTGAGCCCTGTTAGGTGCCAACCCTTTTAAAGGTTACAAAAACACTGTTAAGTGTGACCTTTTTAGAGGAATTTATACATAGAGGTTGTCACTTAGTATTGGGCATCCATTTGGTACCATCCTTGAATCAACCTCCTTCTTAAACTATCAATAGGCTTTAGGCAAATCTTGCTACCATCCTTGAATTAGCCTCCTTCTTAGATTGTCAATAGGTATTAGGCAAGTCTAATGCTAATTTCATGAATCAACCTTTTTGGCACTCCTTGAGAGATACCTCAATATATAGAAGACTGTTAAGTCTTACTCTATTAAGAGACTTGATGCTTCAATGGTTAAACTGAAACACTATGACCTGTTCATGATGCAACTTTGAATTGCATATTTTTAGATCTATTTAAGTACATTACCTCTATGATCAATGTATCAATTCAACCCTTTTGTGCTCCACACTTTCTGCTCTATGATGTTGTGCTCCTTGTTCATCGGTGTCTACAGAATTCCTTAGCTCTCCTTTAGCTTGATTGATCAGGGTTGTATGAATACATTCTTCATCAGTTTCTCTTCAATATCTTCTTTCTATTCACTCCCCTTAATCCCTTTTTTGTGAATGTGTTACGAAAATGAATTGAGCTTGTCTCTTAAATAGACATGATATTCATTGATTCTTGACTCTTGATTCTTGGCGTGATAAACAATCAAGCCTATCAGATTTAAAGCATAACTCGTGATTTGTCTTGTAGAAAGATTCTTGCCAACTGTACAAATCTTCTTTAAATCAATCACTTAACTTTGGTCAAATAAAACAATGAAAACAACCAGTTAAATATTTCTTTTGTCTCTGCCAGCTAGATATTTTGTCATTTACTGAACTCTCTGTTCTGTCGGTAAACTCTGTAGTTAGTTGTCGGTGACAACTGATAGTTTCATCGGTGTGACTCCAATTAGCTTTGTGATCTTCATCCGTCGGGCATCATTGGAATTTTACTCATTGGGAAACCTATATTTTTCTCATCGGGCACTCTATGGTTCTGCTTCATTGGGCAACACTATTCTTCTGGTTGTCGGGTATCACTATGACTCATCATCTTTGCTCTATCCGTCGGTGTGCACTCCATCGGTGTTGTTTGTCACTTACTGAATACATGACTTTTATGCATTGCTAGAAGTATAACCTTGGTTCCTTTGGTTATTTTAAGTCTTTTGCATTATGTACATGACCGTACAGATGATATCAAGTTGACATCAATGACAATACAATTAGTAACTGATTTAATGATTTGTATTATCTTCAACTTAAACATTCAATCACTTACATGTCATCAATAACTACAGTAGGTGGTTATGAAAGGAACGATTGTTGCTCTTGAGCAGGGATGCATATGATCCTCTAAAAATTCATGCTACTCATCATCCCTATCGTACTTTTCTTCAAAATCATGTTTTAACTTGGGATAATTTTTTCTGAAAGAAACTTTTAAAATTTTGGATAAGACACTAGCTACCAAACACTACTCATTTTGTCACCTTTGTAAAGTTAAATTTGGAGGCGTGTATTTAGACATTTTTTATCCATTCAAGTTGTCATTCATGGTGATTATGTTGTATTATGAAGTATTTTAAACTGAAATGGTATAGTCCAATTTTTATATACCATCATATAGTTCTTGAACTTGGTCCATGCATTTCTGCTAGCATACCAATATTTATTTAATTATAAATAAGTAAAATTTATTTTTATACAGAGCTTGCAATTGTAAAAGGCAATTGATTATTAATCACGTTGGATTAAAACTACTCAGAACCCCAAACTTAGAAGCATAATGGTCAATGATGATTGAAATTTTTTATGTTGAAGTCACAAAGATGGACCATCACATATCGCCCATTAAGAATCATAAAGACTAAAATAGATGAAATTGTGCTATAAATCATAAACAACATACAAAGAAATTATATAGTAGCAAGAGAGAGGTGATTTCTAAATCATCTTAAGTCTTAAAAATATAGCTACCAAGTTCAAAAAATTGAATTCATTTTGGAGATTATACAAAACTCCCAATTTTGTAAATTTAAAATTAATCTAGTAAATTTGTTGGCAAGTTGACTTCCTGAGGATGCATGGCTTATTTTGTGTTGTCATCATGGAAACAAAGTCATATTAAGTTTCTTCCAAAGTAAACTTAGAAGACAAAATGACTATGGAAAATAGGACAGACAAAGTTATACAGCGATCAGCACATCAGCGCACATGTGAGAGACTAAATCAGAGTATGCGCGTTTAGATATATGTTCTATGTTTCATGTACATACTAAGTCCAGAGACGCATGGTAAGGAATGATAGTACGGAGAAGTTACAGATAGATCAGTACACCAGAAGTCTAGAATATAGAGTATGAAAGCCGACTAGTGTTTTGATTAACATATATTATTTTGTTATGTAAAGGCCAAGCGCCTATGATAGTATGTTTGTAATGATGTAATTAGTAATGTTGTAAACACGCTTAATCCAATTAGTTTGGAAGCATTTTGTATTATGTTTTAGGGCCGACCATAAGTCTTGTTTTGGGTCGCGTCTATTCAGGCATGAACATATAAGTATGTAATGTAAAGTTATGTTACAAGTGTTAAAATATATGCATGAGAAAGATATAGAAGAGAAGTATAATGAAGTCAGTATGAGATAAAGCTCTTTAAGAGAGTAAGAGCATCAGCACATACATGGAACTGATCAAACAACAGTGTCATCATAGCAGTTCACTTTTGATATAGTGTATATCAACTATCAGAAAGTTGTAGCCTTCATCCTAATGAGCAGTGAGCCATATACCTTTAACAAGGTTTTGTAAAGACTCCTAATAGGGTCATTGTACTTGCATTGTAAAGATTGCTTCTAACAGGGAAAAGGAACTTTAATAGGTTCATTATACTAGTACAATATTTGTGGGTACTAATTCCCACCAGGATTTTCCTCTGATCAAGGTTTCCCCATAATCATATCATGTGTTATGTGTTCTTGTATTGAGCTTCATTGGATGTAGGTTTGATTTATGTTTAAGTTGCTGAAATATAATAAATAGACAAACACTGATTCACCCTACCCCCCTATCAGTGTTTCTAAAAATTGGTATCAGAGCTCTGGTCCTCTGAAAGAAATTTTAACCACTTGAGGAGATCATGGACTCAGCAAAAGAAAAAAAATTGAAAAAGAATCTCGAAGAAACTCTTGAAGATCTTGACAGATCTGAAAAAGAAAATGAAGAACTTAGATTGAAAGTTGATGGCTCACAAGTGCTTATCAAAAAATTGAGAAAATATTTGAAAGATTGTTCTACAAGTGATTTAGGTAAAATGGTCAAAAAGCTGAATGAAGAGAACATGTCTCTGAAAGAGAAAATTGAAAATCTGGATGAACAGCTAACAGATAGTCAAATTTCTATTGAAGAAAAGATCAAAGAAAGCAAACAATTAGAAGATGAACTTTTGCAAGTAAACATGAAAGTCTTGGAATCAGAGAACATAAAGAAGAAGATGGAATCTGAATTAACAAAAGCAAAGGATAAGATTGATAAACTCCACACAAGTTCTAATTCACTTCAATCCCAGCTCAATGCACAAAAGCTAAGAGGTGACACTACTGGTCTTGGATACAGTGTAGCACAAGTTGAAATCAATTCATTGAAAGAAAGAAAGAAAGCACATGAAGCATCTTCATAAGCAAAGAAAGTTGAAAATGTTACAGAAATTAAAACAGATCCACCTAAAGGAGAAATCAAGCAAGTTAATAGAACTTGTTCTGCATGTAATAAACATGGTCATTTGGCAAGAGATAGTAAAGAGGTAAGACCTTTCAATGGTTATTGTTACTCCTGTAATAATTTTGGTCACATGGCTATACATTGTAGAACAAATCAAAGAAACCAGTCACAATAGAATCAAAGAAAAATGTATCAAAACAATCAGAGAAATCAGCCTCAAAGAAATTTGTAGAACATTACATGTCAGATATGTAACTACAATGGACACAAAGCAAAGCAGTGCAACATGACTAAAAAAAATATCAAAACTCCTATCATTTGTCACACATGTGGAAAGGTTGGACACATCTCAAGATTCTGTAGATCCAGAACTCAAAAATAAGAGAATCCTAAGAAATCACTATTAGAAGAAGAAGGAGAAGTCAAGTTTGTTCAAGAAAAAGAAGATTCAAGCAAAATTTGGGTTGAAGTAAAGAAGAAAAAAGTAGAGAACAAAGTAGTTGATGCATCCACAGTGGATGCATCCTCTATTCCTGGTTGAATAGACCTTCTTGGTCTTAGGGGGAGCTATTCTAGCTCGGAACCCTTGCGCGGTTGGTATACTCACCTCTGAGTATGCACCTATGGATTCATGCTTATGATCACATGATATAGAAGTATGTATACATGCATTGTCTATAATACATTTAGAACAAAGTTTGAAACTCATTGTGAAAATTGCATATGGTTGCAAACATTAAATGCAGTAACTTTTATAACAAGTTGTAAGTGTTCGATCTTCCTCACATTTGCATTCGAGATCACAAAATTTAGAGAGAAAATGAGCACTAAGCATCAAAGCGTAGAAGCATAACATATTTGGTGGTTAAGAAGCACGGTTAAGAAGTTGGAATGGAACCCTAGCAGTCACGCCATTTCAAATTTTTGTGAAACCCTATTTAATCAATCATCAAGTAAGTATGGTGACTCTAGCTATATTTGACATTGCTGAGAGGAAGAGATTTGTATTTAAGAGGCATCCATTTAAATCCATACTAGATGATGTGGAAGGAGCCTTCTCCAAAACTCTGTTAGGAGTCATTCATGTAGAAGACATCTACGCATACTTTTATTGTAAAAAGGAAATAGTTGGAGATAATAGTATAGCCACTCTGATGAAGGGGGCTCCCCTTAATACCACAAACACATGACATAAACAAAGAGAAACAATAGAAATTTTCAAGAATAGAAAATTGGATTCTTATTGGCCCCACAAGTGTGGAATTACAAACTTCAGAATTACAATATCAAAAGCCACATGGGCATCCCTTACAATAATCTGTAGGACAAAGCCTCAAATAACCACCTAGAACTGCCCTAGAAAACACCACGGACCTTCCTTAAATAGGCAATTTTCCACCGCCCGAGAAGGTTCCATAAATATAGCCATTAAGGACAACTACCCTTAGCATTTAATTATTTTTCACTTTTATTACAAAAGGGTTAGTTTTAAATATTTACAAAACATGAGATTACGTAGCCCAACTTCCAAAAGTCATAAATTTTGAACCGTAGCTCTAATTGGCTATTATAACCACTTTCCAGAAAGGGGAGATCACAATCTACTGTGCCTAACCTCAGTTAGCTAAGGGTTCAACCTCGATCTAGAGCCTCTAAGGTCCTAAAAATTGAGATCAAAGGTTTTGCATCCTAAAATCTCAACAGTAAATCCTTAATAACTTCGCCAATACAGATGATCTGGCAATGAAATTCAACTGGCATTCTTATATGACTAATATGAACCTTCACCTGGAAAATTAGAACATTCTGAGTTCA
>MU224123.1:725028-774463 GCA_018584345.1 Thuja plicata
GATACCTGATAAGTTATGGAACATACTAGAAATAATGAAGAGACATGCAATTGAGGAAGACATGAGGATAAGAGAAGAAACATTGGATAATCTTCTCCCTATATGCTCACATGATGAGAAGGCAATTATATTAGATCTGGTGAAGCCTCATCTTAGAACCAAGACAAGGAATCTTTAGATTATGAACAAAGAGTATGAGCAGATAGGAAAAGAAACTGAAAAGGAATTTGCACAAGTTTTTATGGATAGACACATGTATCCATCAACGATGCCTACAACTAAGGTAACTCCAGCTCCTCCCAAACAGGTTACAAAACCTGTGATTCAAAATGCACCTATGATAGGTCCACAGGTTTCAGTGCCCTCAGTGTCAATAACTTTTGATATAGAAAAAGACTCAGAAGATACTATAGTGGTTGATAATATCAAGATATCCATGACAACATCTGAAAATGACATGGACAAAGTTGATAAAGCATTTATAAGTAGAGAAGAGATGTGCACTGATGATACATCTGTACAACAAGATGAAGTTCCCTCCAATGATCCAATAGACTTGAATAAAGAGAAAGATACTCAAGATAATGAGACACCAGTCGAGAAGATACCAGTAAAGAGTGAATGCATGGATACCAGTCAAAGTACTATATTCACTCCATCCACTTTATCATCTACTTCATTGTTTTCAAGGTTAACTCCTGACTCAGCAAGTCTAGATGTATGGGGAGAAGAGGACTTAATGAAGATCAATGTTCTAGCTATGGAAAAGGCCAAAGAAAAATAGGTTATGAGGAACCCTCTTTTCTTGGAGTCAGTTAACATTCTGAATGATTTAGTACCTGCAGACAAGAAAGTAGCCAAGATTCAATCAGTTGAAGATGTCGACAACATTCTAACAAGCTTCAAAGAACACTTTACAGATCTAGTAGACTCTGCTACTAGAATTGCAGAAGATGAGTATAAAAAGGAGAGATTGAATGAATTGTTAAAGAATTTTACCTTAGATTTAAAATCTTTAAAGATTGGGAAATCTATATTGAAAGAATTGGCAACCAAAGGTAAGAAAGTTATAGAAAACTGCATGGACAAAGGAAATTTCACCTTTGAACATATCAAAAAGATAGAAGAGGTAGAGATCAATGTGGAAAGTATTAGAAAATCAGTTGAGATATCCATGAAAGACATGACCATCTGTAACAATGTCTATCAAGGTCAGTTGGATAGGATTGAAAAGGTTAAGTTGGAGATCAGTAAGATAAGAGTCAGACAAACTCAATTGAGAAATGCACTTGCGCCCTCTCTAGCAGTTCTGAATGAGAACATCAAACAGTTTTATGCCACCATCGTAATATATGATCAAGGTCCCTACATGGATTTGATAAAGATGGAGAAAATAACATATGCCTTATGCGCACATCTTCAAACAGTTGATACAGTGAAGGTATTCTGGCAGAAAGAGATCCAATCTCTTCAGATTGTGTACCTAGATGTTTACATGGAGTAAGTATCTAGAAGACTTACAAGTTTTGTACACCTTTGTCATTAATTTCAAAGGGTGAGTAATAGAGAATGTGTATATATGGGGAGCAGTATATGTATATAGTAAAAGATGCTATGATAGACAGTTTTTTTTTATTAAGTCTTTTTGAGATACTTGGCCACATTCCTTTGTTGCCATAAATGACAAAGGGGGAGATTGTTGGCAAGTTGACTTCCTGAGGATGCATGACTTATTTTGTGTTGTCATCATGGCAACAAAGTCATATTAAGTTTCTGTGAAAGTAAACTTAGAAGACAAAATGTCTAAGTATGGAAAATAGGACAGACAGAGTTATACAGCAACCAACACATCAGCGCACGTGCAAAAGACTGAATCAGAGTATGCGCATTTAGATATATGTTCTATGTTTCATGTACATACTAAGTCCAAACACACATGGTAAGGCATGATATTATGAAGAAGTTACAGACAGATCAGTACACCAGCGGTCCAGAAGATAGAGCATGAAAGCCGACTAGTGTTTTGATTAGCATATATTATTTTGTTATGTAAAGGCCAAGCACCTATGATAGTATGTTTCTAATGATGTAATTAGTAATTTTTTAAACACACTTAAGCCAATTAGTTTGGAAGTGTTGTGTATTATGTTTTAGGGCCGACCATAAGTCTTGTTTTGGGTCGCATCTATTCGGGCATGAACATATAAGTATGTAATGTAAAGTTATGTTACAAGTGTCGAAAGATATGCATGAGAAATATATAGAAGAGTAGTATAATGAAGTCAGTATGAGATAAAGCTCCTTAAGAAAGTAAGAGCATCAACACATACAAAATACTAATCAGAAAACAGTGTCATCATAGCAGTTCACTTTTGATATAGTGTATATCAACTATCAGAAGGTTGTAGCCTTCATCCTATTGAGCAGTGAGCCATATACCTTTAATAGGGTTTTGTAAAGACTCCTAACAGGGTCATTATACTTGCATTGTAAAGACTGCTTCTAACAAGGCAAAGGAACTTTAACATGTTCATTATACTAGTACAATATTTGTGGGTACTAATTCCCACCGGGGTTTTCCTCTGATCAAGCTTTCCCCATAATCATATCATGTGTTATGTGTTCTTGTATTGAGCTTCATTTGATGTATGTTTGATTTATGTTTAAGTTTCTGAAATATAATAAATAGACAAACACTGATTCACCCCCCCCCTCTTAGTGTTTCTAACAAAATTTTCTATAGAAACTGCCAATTATGGGATGATTGGGACAATTTTGGTCATTTTGAAAGATATGGATCCACCAAGATTTCAACCAAATTGGTTTTATATTTGGTATCCATGATTAAACCTAATATTGCAACTCTTCATCAACATAGGCTAAATAGAATTAGTAGAGTGAGGATGTGTGCTAGCTAAAAAAGGTCAATCAAATGCAAGGTGTCTAAGAAGTGGGCATAAAAACTCCATGTTAGTCTTATAGGGAGGCACCAAGTAACTGAAATCTGATTTTTCTACTCTAACTCACATATAGTAACCAGTCATTGAGGCTTAGTAAACTGGGTCAAAAGTACATAATGATACATATATTTACAATAAATAGATCATTGTAAGGGAGACAATTAGAAGCAAGATTTCTGCTATTTGGTGCAGAGCACCTCATAAAGACAAGAAGGGTCACTTGGTTGACCATGAAACCTCATGAATATGACAAGGTGTTGAAGACAAAGAAGATGTCCTAGGTCTTCTCATTTAGGACAACATGATCAATAAGATCACAATTCTATTATAAAGAGGGCTAACAAAGCCATTTTTGTTAATGTTTTGAATACAAACAAAGTCCCAAAATTGGCAAGTATAACCAATAAGGACTGTTGTAAAATTTTTGAGGATTAATATTAGTTAGAAGTTATTAGGATTCTTTTTGAATAAGTTTAAAGTTTAAATATTTGAATCTTAATGGTCAAAATGTAATTTGGATGAAAACCACATAAATTAATTAGTTATGAGATCCAACTACTCTTGATCGATTGGAGAGGTTCTAGGAAGCCTATGTTAGGCATTAAAAATTCATTACATGGGAGAGAAGAGAAGAATGCAATGAGAGCATTCAACAATATATGAACAAAATAGTGTCCCTTGAAAATATGGAGCAAAACTAAATGTATTTTGATATGTTTATGGAAGTTCTAATTATTAACTCTCATATACTTGTGAGGAGTGTTGTTTTATATTTTTTTACATTGCAATCAGTCTTTTTGTAAGTCTTTATGATGTGGTGTAGTTGACTATCCTCTGACAGTGAAGATCTTTGTATGGAATTATTATTTTCATTGTGTGTGAACGGTTAAAATGCTCCATTTTACCTTTGTGTTTTGAGGAGGAGGCTCTTGACATGTTTTAGATATGTTTTACAAATGTTTCTTGTAGGTTGTGGGACAGTAGGATGAATAGAATCCTCAGACAATGATTTTGTGCATTGAAAATGCACTAATAGAAAATAATATTGTCTCTACAAATAGACCCTCAATGTGGGGGCCATATCTCCCTAATGCACCATTGGATCATCCTAAGATGTTAATATGTTTTTAAAAAACTAAATGCACCCATCCTCACCAGAGAGATTAAGGATATTTTGTCAGGTTAAAAAGTTACACCACTCTGTGTATGGGTCTATTTAGAGACAACAAGAAGATTGTTTTTGAGTATTTATGTTCAAAATTTTGGTTTCGGTTACAAGTCTAAGTATGGACTAGATGTTGTAGGGAATTTTTGTTTAGAATGTGGAGTGGTGCAGAAGCACCTCAAGTTAGGAAAATTTCTAAGTAAGACGTCAAGCTACTGTCTGCCAGCTATGCTTGTTCATCGGCAATGCTTGTTGGTTTCTGTTCATCGGCGATGCTTAATGGTGGTGTTCATCAGTGATGCTTATTGATGGTGTTCGTCAGTGATTCTTGTTGGTGGTGTTCATCGGTGATGTTTGTTAGTGATGACGGCTGATGTCTTTGTTCATTGTTGGGGTTGGAAACTGATGATGTTTCTGCTATTCAGAAAAGTCAACTCTGGTGCTCGATAATGTCGGTTAACGACCTAGGAAATATGGGATGTGACATTTGTGACCAGCCAGGTCATTTGCAATGACTCTCTATGTGTATTTTTCACTTTAAGGGATTAGGGACACCTATTCCTATTCTGGAAGGTTCATTTATTGCTCAGTTTGGCTGCCTATGCAGGGTGGTCGAAGTTGTCCATGTGTATCAGATATTTTGGTGATATTTCAATGGATGTATATATAGTTGAAAAAGATTTTGTAGTAAACATATCGATGGATATAAATAGATTAGAGAAGGAGATAGACATAGATCATATAATCTTGTAATAGTTTAGTTATTTTGAATACGGAAGAACATATTTAATGGATTCTGTGTGCAGTGTGTGTTGTTGTGCTCTTAAGGTTGAACTCGTTGATTTAGCTTGGGGAATGAACCTGTCCTAATTGGTTCTATAGCATGAAATAGTAGCTTTGCAGTGTAAACCTGGTCTAGGGAACTTGAGGTGAAGATATTAGTGACTTCCTCAAGCTGGGGTGAAACAATACCCTATAAGGTCTGTGCAAGAGACCTTAGAGCACAGTCAAACTTGACTGTCGGTAACAACTGGACCTGGGCCGCTTTACATCAGATTAGTATCAGAGAAAGTTTAAGAATTGGGCTTGTGTTGTTTGGGTGTGATTTTTAGAAGAGTCTATGAATTCATCCAATATGGTGACCAATGTAGAGCTAACAAGGAACGTGGATGAGCAAAGAGAGGAGGACAAACTCCTAAAGGAGTAGTTAGCCAAAATGGCATATAAATTGGAAGAAGTGCAGCTTCAAACTATAGCAGTCAGTGAACTGATGAGGGAAGTGTTGACGGGGTTTTGATGACCGGGTCCGCCAACAGTCATAAGTTGTCACCGGGTTCCGGGGAAATCGGCCAACTTCGCCTGCAAAGGTTGTCCGGGGAAATAAAATTCTCTGGGCCTTCAAGCACCTGGGTGTTGGGTCACGACGGTGCGGGGCTCGGTTGGGAGAGGTGACTATTTTTGAGGGGGATAGCTGGTTACTTCAACTCATTCTCCCAGAGATTCAATTTGGTAAGGGTTTCCCAGAGCATTCTACACTTAGAAAATAAAACAAAAAAGGTCCTGCAGGGTTAGAAATATGTTCCATCTAACTACAGTCATGCCAAAATGACCGAAATATCAACAATACTCTGAAATACTACACTAAATACCGAAGAAATACACAACCATCAGTTAGCATTTTATCAGTAGCGGGAGTAAAGAGGTCAATCTACTTAAACATATTCAGAGTAAAGGACATACAAAACACTAAAACATGAAATACCATTAACTCAGAAGCTGGGACGTTAACAACATCATTGCCATGAATCCTTCCTTCTTCATTAATATTCTTTCCAGCAAGCACTGGTGCGTGATACAATGGTGGCTCCAAGGGAGCATTTAACTACCAAGAACAGGACACTGGAGCATTGAGCTCTGCAAGTAAAAAAGGGAATCACTTTGCTATTTCTTATGGACAACAAAATCATCAATTTCGCCAACCCTTGGAAATGGGTCGATCTGCCTATTTATACAACTCTTTAACCCTAACTCTATTTCATTGTGCTACAATAAAATACAATATCTGGGGGCCGATACTACCTGCGCCACCGTACAAAAGACCTAGAGACAGAATAGGTCTGCCACGTCAGAAGAAGAAGACAAGAATATACACCAGAAAAATTGGCCTCAAGAAGAGAGCCAGAGAAGAGAAAGTAGAAAGTAGGTCCCCCGAGGATCGAGGCTACATGCCTCATAAATGGAAAATGCGGTGCCCTATCTCCAACGTGCAGGTGTACCTTTGAACGGTGCCTCAAGGAGACCACCCTGTCAGAAACCAACTGCCGACCCAATGCTGCTTAATGTGACCAACTACCCTCTGACAATCTTTATTAACTACCTCTGAAAATGACCGGTCGGCCTTGGGGACCGGGATACACCATTTTAAAGAATACAAAATTTTGGATCCGGGACTCTGAGATCTGGGAACTTACGTCCCCAAAAGAATAAAGAATACTTAATGCTCAAATTTCCCTGGTTCTCAGAGAACACTCAAGGCTGTTTATTATCACCGAAGTCCTGAAGGAGGTGGAAAATGCCATCTTCATCAATCTTCTTTAGGCTAGCCCTTCTGTATCTGGCCACTTCAACTTGTTCCCCCAGGTCTGGAACATTATTTCTAAATTCATCCACCAGCCTTGCGGCATCATGGCCCTTAAGTACCATCTCAGTCAATTTTTCCATCTGGGCCCCATCCATCCCATCTGGAGATTGATACCGGGATGCCATCATTTCATCAAAATTCCCCAAAACTGACTCCTCGGGGGTATAAGTATCTGTATGAAGGGGGTCAACCCCGGAAGCTTTTATCACAAAAGACTTATATAAATTGAAAGAATACTTCATTGTGTTTACCTTTTCTTGTAAGGACTCTACCAGTTGCTTGGTTACCTCCAATGTGAGGTCTAGTCTGGAGTGCTGAGTCCTTACGAAATCAAATGATTCCTCACCCAGAATTCTGGATTCAGAAATTATGTCTTCCCCCAGGGTGAGGAGCTCTTCGAGCTCTACCTTCCACACCTGGTAATTCTCAGCGTCACTCTCCCACTGCTCAATTAGTGCTTCTGCCTAGAGAATAACCTACCGGGTCATATATAGGTCTGGGAGAGTGGACGCTAGGAAACGCTGGGTGTTTCCTATCTGTAGCACGGTAATTTCTCTGATGTGGAGTTTTGTGGAGGGGCGGCGTTGATGGGTGTGGCCAGCTCAGTAAGCAACCCCATAAGGTTTGCATTCTTCTCCTTCTCCTCTTTGAGCCTCTGGGCCTCCTTTTCATATCGGGCCTCCACTGCCCTTGCTGCTTCCTTCAGCAGGTCTACTTCACTCTGCTTTCCTCTCTTGCCCAAGGATACCTCTGCAATATTATAATCTGTGGGGTCTGTGGTCACTACATCACCATCTAGGGGAGGCATTGCCACTACTTCAATTACTTCTCTGCTCGGCCCAGTTCGTAGGGTATGAACTGTCTGGGCCTTCTTCACTTTTGGCGGGGCCTGAGCTAAGGCCATCATTTTGGCTAGGGAGATAGGGATTACCGGAGTGGATTGGGATTTCCTCTTTCTGCTTTCTACTAGCCATGGAGGTGGGAGGGGTGGCCTTCCTGCTAGAGTTTGTTCCTCAGATTCCCTCCCGGTGTCCGGTGGCAACTGCTCCTTTTCAACATATGCTTCACCTCTTCCTCTCCCTGCTGGCACCTCTTCTTCAGCAACATTCTCAATTTCTATTTCCTCAGCTTGGTCCTGGATGTTAATTGATGGGTCTGGACCCTGGTCAGCTTCCTTGGGAATTTCCTCTTTAAGTTGCTCTTCTTCTTCTTTATCTATCGGCAGTAGGGGAGGTATCGGGCCGAGATTCAGAGTTTGGGCCACTGTGATTACCTACCTAAAGGTTGCCCCCGGGAGTGGCCCTTGGAACGCAGTGGTTGGGGTTACGGTTGCTCCCGAAGGTCTGGGTTTGGGTTCCCCAGCGGATGCCTTATGTTCACTTAGTTGTTGTTGGTCCACTCCCGGACCTTGCACTGCCTGAGCCCCGGAGACAATCTCTGGTCTTGATTCTTCTGTCTACTGCTCTTCTTTTTTTGTAGCTTCTTGTTCCAGGTCTTCTAGGTCCCCAGCCTCTTATTCTTTTTCTGGGACTCCCATCTCTACTTGTGTGTCATCCCCTTGCAGGTTTCCAAACTCATCGGCTGCAAATAAATCAAACTCCTCTTCCAGAGGGGGACTGGCTGGGACCTCTGCCTATTCTGTTTCTTTCTCCAGTTCTGGGGAACTGGAAGAAAGAATCTCCACTTCTTTAAGGAGGGATGCCTTCGGCACTGGTTCTGCCTTTGGCTGCTAGATATGATTTCTCTTCCTCTGGGTGACTAAAGGCGGCCCCGCATCGGCAATTGCCACCGCTTCCATAGGATCCACCCCAGTTGCCTTCATCATTAAGGCTTCCAATGACGGGGAGGAAGGGGGATGAATCGGTCCAGACATGAGCAGGGGAGTGGCCAGCCTCGTCATTAACTGCTCCCTCATTTGCTGGGAGGCTGCCACATATTGCTAGATTTTTTCTTGTATAGGTACCTAATGTGCGGATGGGGTTGTGGCTATCCCCTTCCCTTTGTCTGCACCCTGTGCAGAAGTGCCGGCCCCTGGAGTTAATCTTGGTACCAGCTGTGGTGCTGATTTCAGTACCGGTCGGGGAGCCTAGCGCATACTCCTGGGGCACACCCTTTTAAAATATGCGTGAATTCACTTGACTACTTCCCGAGTGAAGTCCTCAATTATGTTCTCTTCCTGGGTAGCCCAATTTATTGCTGGCAGTGCCATTTTATCAATCCCCTTCTCCTTGTACTCGGGATCTGCGGTGGGGGCGGTGTCTGAGAAACCTGCCGGGAACCTCTAGAGCTTTAGCTCCTGCATCATTCCAGCCATCATTCTATCATAGTGGTGGCTGCACACATCCACGTCATCCTAGCAATCAGCCCAAAAGTCTTCCATGTGTGCGTGGTGGGGCTCCGAAGCCCGGGGCAGTGCTGCTGCAATTCGACCATGCAGATCAAAGTTTCTCCGCGCTAGATAAAAATTTTGCAAGTTATAATATTTTAGCTCATTGTCTACCTCCTTCGCGGCAGCCAGACTATAGGTGTACTTCCCATAGGAGATTGGGAATGAGATGTTAGGGACCTTCTTATGGGCCAAGAAGGCATGCAGTTCCATCATTTTCTAGCAATATTCCAGCAACACGATCTTGTCCCCACAATGCTTGGGCAACAAGTAGGGTTTCCTGAAGAAGCTGGCAACCCTAATGTATGTATGCTGCTAGAATTGGATATAGTAGTGCCCATAACTACTAACCAACTTCATCGCCTTAGTGGACAGACGGTATCCAGCATCCCGGGTGGGCGTGAACAGATGGTAGTAAATGAAGGAATCGTTTACCTGGGAGAAACTAGGGAAGCTGCCCTCCCATTGGATCTGTGGGAAGTGGTCCCACAATGACTTTTGTCCTGAGCCAATCCTAAGAATTCCATCTGTAAGAAGGCCATTGGAGTGGGGCCTCTGTTGAGCCAAAGCCCAGAAAACATAAGAAGTCATGAAGAACTTCTTCTTCTCATTCAACTGCTGGAACTGGGAGTCGACATGATTGGAGATTATTGTTGCCTAGTCGAAGAACTCTCCCTTAGTGGAGATGTCAAGGAGGAAATAGTACATCCACTTTGCAAATTCTTGGGCGGAGGGTTTCCCAAATACCCGGGCCAATGCTATCATCCCCATCTGGATGCTCTCCTTAAATTCAGAACGGGGGATATCTATCTTCATTCTCTTTGGGTCCCTCTTCGGGACCTTGAGCCAGTTGGTGTTTATGTACACCCGGGAAGCATCCTCTAATTGAGCGAATTATTTCAAGGCATCAGACCTTGTGACCACTGTGGCCCTATCAAATTGTGGGATGCCCGGGCCTGCTTGGAAAGTGACTGGGTCCAGTGACACCAGTGGAGTGGGGAATCCCGTGGGTTCTACGGCTGCGAGCATGACAACCTAGACAGAAGTGTTGTAGTTGGCCACCAATGCTAAGATAAGCTCAGGGGACTACACAGAGCATGGGAAGCAAGCTACCCGGAGGATTCTAGAACCCCTGACGTTTATTGTGAGTTTGTCTCCAACCTGTCGCTACATGTGTATTATTTTTACCAGGGCCTGCATTTCTGCCCAAGTTCTGACACTGGCCTCAGTCATTAGTTTTACCTTGCACTCAACCTTTGAGCCCACAATCTCATTGTCTTGCACAAATTTCATAGTGAGGGGCAGCTTTCCTAGGGCCTTCTCTATCTTTGACTTTGCTGCTGCCCTGGTCTCGGTTGTGGTTGGTAATTCTAGAATTCTGGGAGGAGATGATGCAAATGCTTCAGACATGGTTGGGATATGAACTCCAGACCTGTGAGACAAAGCGACCGTCAAAATATTTTATCAAAATAAAACAATTACTCTAGGGTCTGGAGAACTTACAACCGCGCCGTTTGCTTTTCCTGAAAAGTTAGTTTTATGCAAAAATATCCGAAAAGCAAAACACATTGTAAACTTGGGATTTTCACCATATCTCTGGGTCCAGGAAACTTTATCACACTTGTCGAAGATATAGGATGAGTGGTGGTAAAGGGGGCCCAAGGCCCGGAGAAATGACCATTAGGAAGAATGTGAAGGCGGGTCCATGTGGACGCCAAGTGTGTTGGCATTGAATAAATGTGATGGCACTGACGGCGGAGCCAACTGTTCAAATGCATGAAAAGGGAAAGCCACTTGGCTGGAAGTAATTACGTGCATGGGAAATAAATGAGGCTCTGACAGCCTTGATGGAGGAGAGAGAAAAATGCCTGTTTGAAACCGATCGAGAGCCGAGTTTCAAACAGGTGGTTTTCTACCTCGAAGCAAGCTTAGAGGCGAAAACCAGAAGCAAAGGTGACTTAACTAGCTTGTCAAGCCACTCGAAAGGATACACATAGAGCTGAAGGATATATACATGGAGAGGAGGAGATATACAAGGGCTATCTACAGATATGTACATATATACACAAATATACACACGGGGTGACTCCCACAGGAAAACAAGACAAGGCAGAAATGAATATATACAATTATTTACATTATGTACGCGTTATTCACAAACAAGCAACCTCTGCACAGAAGGCAGACAACCTTCTGGTGGAGCCAACCCACCAACAGGTAGCAAAGACTAGGAGACAAAAGAACAGACGACAGAGAAACAAGACAAAACAAAATAGACAAAAAGGGCCAAACACGGCAGAGAAACAAAGCACAACAGAAACAAAACCAAGAAAACCCAAAGACAAAACCAGAAAATGGAAGCAAAATAGAGAGGAGGAAGGGCGGAACACCAACCTGAAAACATAGAAGGTGGAGGAAGGGATTACCGAGAGAACTTTGCAATATCTCAAATCGTCAGGCCGTCAAGATCACCACCACGAAGCACTTACGTATGTCTGAGAACAATAGAGGGTGTTAAGCTTTGATTATTACAAATTCTCTATAAATGCTTTGCTAATTGCTTCAAAATCGCTCTATTTCGCTCTAAGTGCTTGAAGGTTTTAATCGCGGTAAGTGTGAAAATGATAGGTGAGTCTATTTATACCCGCGGTAAAAGGAAATCCTCCTCCTTCCAGAGATTTTAGGTTAAGCAAAACCTCCAAACTCTGGGCCCGGGGATTCCTTACGATAATATTCCTAAGAACATCATAGCAAGGAATCCCGGAGTCCAGAATCTGACTTCTGAGAAAAGACAACCTTCAGGACCAGAATCCCGGAGGAGAAAACCAAACCAAGAAAACAACATACACCGGGGAAGAAAACCCCAGAGAAAGAAAGCAAAAGGGAAAGAAAGATAAGGCAAAGCCACAGCAAAAAGCAAAAACAAAAGAAAAAAAAGGGGGACCCAACATTTTGCACACAAAATGTAGGAACGGGGATGCAGGGCATAACAAATGGCGACTATCTGGGACAAATGCCTTAGTGCATTTGAGAACCATAGAATCTCTGGTTAGCACAACTGGAACAAATCTGCCTCCCGAAGTGTTTTTCAAACCAAGAGCAGCATATCTGAGAGAACCCGACCACATAGGAGTCAGTCTGTAGCCCTTCATCAGTGGTGTCATGTTTTCTTTAGAAGGAAATCAAGCCGATGACCTCTGGGAGGAATAGAGAAGAGGTACTAATTACATCGAAGCAGTCATCAATTTTCTTGTTTTCCCCCGGAGACTGGAGTTTAATCCCGTTCTTCCTCATTATTTTATTTGTTTTTAGGTGGGGAAGGTGGTACTCCTTTCACCATTGAGCCTAAGCTTAGCTAAATTCAAATGGCGGTACTTCTTTCACCTTTCCACCTATATTTAGATATTTGAAGAGGATAAAACTCTGGACCCGGGGAGAATTTTGTTAGATTTTTAGACATAGGTCAACCAATCAATACGACCGATCTACCCCCAATGTGTCTGATTACTTATTCCTTATATTATTTATATTCATTGATTGCCAGACTCCCGGAGACAACACCCAATGGAGATTGC
This sequence comes from Thuja plicata, assembly GCA_018584345.1. Classification (NCBI taxonomy): domain Eukaryota; kingdom Viridiplantae; phylum Streptophyta; class Pinopsida; order Cupressales; family Cupressaceae; genus Thuja; species Thuja plicata. The sequence continues at coordinate 737,756 of MU224123.1, forward strand.
TCAAGAATGTGCCATAACCTGTAAAACAATCCTGGAGATCGAGTTGATTCCACCGTGCTAAAAATAGATTCTAAAGTTTGTCATGCCATAGACATTGCACCAGAGGCCAAAGTTACGTGAAGAATTCTAATTCCTACAAGGCAGAGAAAAACTCCGGGACCAAAAGAAAGTGGAAAGCAAAAACAAAGAAAACAAAAACCAAAAAAAAGGGGGACTACCCCGGAGGACAGCCGACAAAACTATTTACAAGGCAGGGTATCTCGCAATGAGGCACCTGAAAGAGATATTTACAAGTAGATATTTACATAAAATACAAATTTAGACAAACTTACCCTACTCAAAGTAGTGTTTGAGAAACTGTCCATTAACAGGCAATGCGACAGGTTCTCCAGTCAAGGTGTTAAGGCGGTAAGTTTTTGCCCCGCAAATTTCTGAGATCAAGTATGGTCTGAGCCAGAGTCATTGGAACTTGGTATGCTTTCCCTTCTTCTCCTGGGCCTTGTCCCACAACAAGACCAGATTTGAGATCTGAAAAGCCTTGTATTGGGCTCTTTTGTCGAACCATCATTTTACCACTGCTTGATGACGTGCGAAATGTTCAAGGGCCGCGTCTCATTGTTCTTCCATTCGCACCAGATTCAAAAGTTGAACCTCCATGACGTTGTTCCTGTTATTGAATTCCTGCATAAACTGTAAAACTGGGATCTGTAAGTTGACTGGGAATACCGGGTTCTGACCGTAAACCAGGTGGAATGGGGATGTCCCCAGGGCGGCCTTAATGCGAATGCGATCCGCCCAGAGGGTGAATTTCAACTTTTGATGCCAATCCCATGGATTTTTTTCTAACAGATGTTTGATCACCTCAAGTAGATTTTTGTTGGTTGATTCAGCAACGCCATTCCCCTGGGGGTAATAGTTGCTGGAGAACTTCAATGTGATCTTCCGATTGTAGGTCTATTTGAGTAACTATGCTGAAGAAAATGTCAGACCGTTGTCACATACCAAAGCAAAGGGCATTCCAAACCTTGTGACGATATTTTCTTCCAAAAATTTGATAACTACGTCTGCCGTGTTATATTTGCAAGGTATAGCTTCAGACCACTGAGTGCAATAATCAGTTGCAGTCAGAATGTATCGGTGATTGGCAGAAAAATTGGGGTTGATTTCCCCAATGAAGTCAAATGCCCACTGGGCAAAGGGTCTAGCCTCGTAGACTGGTTGCAGAGGCATGGCTTGGTTACGCTCACGGTGTGCTGCAGTTTGACAAGTATGGCATTTCCTAACATGAGTATAGACGTCTTTGAATATGGCAGTGAATCCCCTGCCCAGTCCCAAACTATCCATAGAATTCATCAATTATTTTCACAGCTTGGTCTCTGTCAATGCACCAGAGGTACACTCCCTCGTAGTTTCGACGGTAAAGCGTGGAATTTTTTATCATGAAATGGGTGCTTTTCATCCGCAAGGTGCGACATTTGTGGGGAGGTAATCCCTCCAGACATTTGTTGTTTATCAGCAAGTACACCAGATTGGTATACCATGGGTCTTGAGTAATGGACTCCACTGTATAAGTTTGACATTCTATGTGGGGAGTCTCTTCTGCCATTGCCCGACTTAGTCCCTGGCCTTGGACTATTTTCATGGGCTACATCTCTAAGTCGTATTCCTGGAGGATGGCCATCCATTTCCCCCGTCTCTCACCCAATTCACTCTGTATCAGCAGAGATTTGATGGCCTAGTCCAGAATGATAGCATGTACTTTGCTCTGGAGAATATAATGCCAAAATTTCTTCACGGTGTGAACTAGAGAAAAGGCCTATTTTTCTAGTGATGAATACCAGACTTCAACGTTCTTAAAGGGGGAACTCATGAAAGCTATTGGTCATTCTTCCCCTTCAGCTTTTTGGGTCAACACTGCCGCGGCAGAATGCGGCAAAGCAAATGAGTAAATGTAAAATGGGAGGGAGTAGTCCGGACTAGCCAGGACAGGAGCCTCCATTATGGTCTGTTTGATCTGGGTGAACGCCCACTTTGCTTCAGGACTCCACTCAACTTTAGTATCATTTTTCATCATTTCATTGAGTGGTTTGACGATTTCTGCAAATCCTGTGATGAATCGTCGCACAAAGTTGATTTTTCTGAAGAAGGATCGCATCTCCTTTTTACTGCCAGGCATCTATAAGTTCAGCAATGCTTCGACTCTATCAGGGTCTATGGATATACCCTTCTCAGAGACAATATACCCGAGCAATTTCCCTTCGGTGACCCCAAATATGCACTTCTTAGGGTTGAGGGATATTCTGTACCGGCAACATCTCTCACAGATCTGAGCGAGGTGGGTGGCGTGATCACGCCTGTCCCGAGAGAAGACGGTCAAATCATCCATGTAGATGATTATGCATCAATTTATAAGGCCCTTGAACGCAATGTCCATGGCCTTATGAAAAGTATCCCCTACATTGATCAAACCGAAGGGCATTCTTCTATATGCAAATGTTCCCCACTTAGTGGTAAGCATTGTTTTCTCTCTATCCTCATACTTGACCATGACCTGGTTGTATCCCGAATATCCATCCAAGAAAGACATCATCTGTGATCCATTTACTATCTGCAACACCTCGTCCAACGAGGGGAGAGGGTGATTATCTTTTTTGGATGCCTTGTTCAAATTTTAAAAATCCACACACAGGTGGATCTCGCCGTTCTTTTTTCGCATAGGGACCATGTTAGAAACCCACATGGTGTGTCAGATCGGGAAGATAATCTGAGCTAACAGTAGTTTTTCTACCTCTTGACGAATTAGAGGCTCTATTAGGAGGTTGACTAGTCTTTGCTTTTGCCGAAAGGGCTTAGCGTCAGGTTTTCAGAGGGATGGTATGGGTCATGATGGATGTGTCATATGTCTTTAAGTCTTCTTAACCCTAGGCAATTATGTCGATGTATTCTCGAAGAACTGCGAGAATCTTCTCCTTTTCCTCAGGGGTGCAGGAGGTACCAATGTGAATGATCTTCTCTTCACCGGGCTAACCGATGTTAACCTTTTCAAACTTTCCTCCCTCGGGGGAGGATGACACTTTCTCACAGGCCTGAGGGTCTGAGTCGAAGATCCATTCTAATGCAACCATCCCCTTAGGGATGGTGTTAGTGGGCAAATCCATGATCCCGTCATCTTCATCACCCTGCCCAGTATCTTCGTGGTCTCGTTCTTCCACTATCTGATCTTCAAAGACACCAACATTCGCCATAAAGGCCAAGATATGTTGATCATCCTCAAAAACCTAAAAGTGGGTGACATTATCTGGAATAGAAGGGGTGGGGACCATCTCAACTGAAAATCTCTGGAGTCGCGAGCCGGCCATCGGCTCAAGTGTGCTGGCAGAAACGGCTAGGGCATCCGGGACATAGTTTCATCACTGGAGAATAAGATCAATGCCAAAGGCATCAAAATCCTCAATAAGGCTCCAAGCCCGGCTGCGGTATGCGGCTAGCCTTTTGTCATGACATGTGTATTGACTCCGAACTTGTTTAACAACCAACTCTGAATCACCCAGAGCACGGAGGTGGGTGATACCTTTCCTTAGTGCGAATAGGAGTTCGAGGACCAAAGCCTCATACTCAGTGACATTGTTCGTATAGTTGAACTATAGCCTGTAGGACACAAGGAAGGATTTCCCTCACGGGTTAATTAATTATTTGGATCAAGACCCATCGAACTTCAGGATCCATAAGTCATTGTTTGTAATCTAGGGCTAGGAAAAGGGGGGCTTCTTTGGATTATCGCCGGGAGACTTGGGGACTTTCTCCCAGACTACCGGCATGGCAGTAGGATTTACCTTTGGAGGTGTGTGAACTTGGGTACTAGTTCCGGGAGAGTTAGTTGTGTGTTTTCTCTGGAAGGCATCAAGTTATCGGTTAGCGACCGAGAGACATGGCTCACACTCAAGCTCTGAATGTCTTTGGTAGTGTACCCGACACCAAGTGCCAGACAGGAGTGTGGCTGGGGTTTCCTCAGTATCTTGTGAGTTGACTTTGGTTCTCACCTTTTCTTCTAAGTCTTGGGTTCTTTGTAGCACGACGGGATCCTCTCCGGGGATGAAATTGAATGTTAAGATTTCAAGAGGGCGGTATACCCCCGGAGAAACTTTGGAGAACAGGACTTCATTGACCCTCCCAACTTCAGTAAGGGCCTGCTTCATCCGGGGCTCACTTTCGACCTGGATCTTTTTTGATTCTCCTTCCCACGGAAGCCATAAGTGGGTGAAGTCGGTCAGAAAGTATCCATTCAAGGACTTAGACCAATTCTGACTTAGTAACATCCCATAAGTCTCTGGGATATCCACCACTTGGATGTCGATGATGCTGGTGATCCTGGGGTCCTGGATAAGGTGTATTCGGACGTTCTTCAATTCCCCCACCATTTTTACAGTAGTCTTATCTAGTTGGATTACTGCGCCATTAGATTGGGTGGGGTGGAGTCTGAGCTTCTGACAGATGGACAGGGGTATGATGTTACCTGAAGCTCCAGAATCTACTAGGAAGTTGTGTATATTTTTTCCGTAAATATTCAGACCTAGCAAGAAGGGAGGGTCCTCATTATTCTCCTAGAAGATAGCCGCATTAGCATCTTCAAATGAGACGGTCTTGGGTGGGTGACTAACGGCTTCCAGGTTTCCTAAGAGCTTCAGAAGTGACTTCTTCTACTCAGGACAATTTAACAAAACCTCCATTAAGGTCATGGAGGTAGTGGTATTCTCTAGTGCCTTCGTAATATTGAACCTTCCTCTCGGGAATGGGTGATTTTTCTCTGCGAGGTCTTTCGCTTGGTTAGGGCTAGGACCTTTTGGAGGGACAGGTCGGTCAGTTGCATTGTTTTGGGGAGGGGGAATATCTTTGGTAGGAGGTATGGGTGTGTAAGCTAGTCCTTTACCAGCTTGACTCTGAGTATTGTATGGGGTCCATGGGTTGGTAAAGGTGTTGGCCTCGAAGGGTGGAATGGATTTATCAAAGAATCCTGGCAATTTGGATTCTTCTTCATCTTCCCCGGAAGCTCCGAAGAAGATGGTGTCACAGGTGAAGGCACTGTGGGTTTGCTCTTGGACAGGGGGCTCTGGGGGAGCAGTATCGTGCGATTGATGCCTGTCCAGCTGGGAGATCATTATGACTTTCTCCAAAGTGGCACAATTTATCTCATTGTGTGAACCCGTGTCATGTAGCCTACACCAGTTAGTCATGGGCTGGAATTCTACGACTGGTGTAAAATGGGATGGTCCAGCACCATTTTGGTTGGTGTTTTGGTTCAGAGGTGGGCCTTCGGTGCTAGCGTTATTGTTCCACTGTTGTTGATTGGGCCTAGACCCGTTGCTAAAGTTTCTTCCCCCGACATTGTTGTTTCGTTGGCCGGAGAAAATGTTTCCTCTCTGGGAATTTGAGTTTTGGGGGGCGTAGGTCCCTGCCTTCAATTGACCCATGTCCATAGTCAAAGTGGACAACATTCGCCAGAGGGATTCGACCTCGGCAGTCAACTGAGTGTTAGTGTCATAATGTGACGGTTGTGGTTGTTGTTGGCTTCCCAGGAAGGCAGCAGTATTAGCCAGAGTCGAGGGCGGCAGTCCCCCAGTTGCAGACAACTGGAAGAAAGGCACTTCGGACGATTGTGTCTGAGTCTGTTGTGTCTGCTGAGGTTGATTCCAAGGGAATACTTCCAGACTCGGAGTTATCTGGGTTTGGGAAAGGTAAACAAATCATGCCTGTTGGTCTATCAAAGGTGGCAGGGGATTCACTGCCATCGAGGGGGAACCTATTGCCAGATTGGGATTGTATCCACTGACATACGTGGTTCTGCCAGGGATCATATTGAAGGGTGTGTTCTGCCCAATCCCGCCCAGGGATTTATTGAGACCACAAGACAGCTCTAAGGCCAGGTTGTAGACTTTTTCTAGAGTGTCCCAGTCACTCGCGGTGGTTGTTCTCCAGAGGAGGGTGGCAATGAATGGGTCCATTACGTTAAGTTAGGTCTGTATGGTCACATTCGGGGATGGAATGAAGGGGCCCGTGCACCGCTTCAAGGAACGCTGGAACCTATGGTTGAATGCCACAAGAGGATCATTGGGTTCCTTTCTGATGGAGATGAACTGGCTATGGGACCAGGCTGGGTCCACATGCACACGAAAGGTAGCCAAGAAGGCGTCCTCCATATCCTGCCAAGTGTTTATGGAGTTGGCAGGAAGGTTTAAGTACCAGTTCAACTCGCTTTGTCCTAGGGACAAGGGGAACATATGGGTCACAACATCTTCATGCTGGATCCAGTGTCGGTTCATGGCATCTTTGTATGCCTGTAAATGTTCTTCTGCGGTTCGTGAGCCTAAGTGCTCATATCACGGGCAAATCTTCTCTGGGTGAGAGGGTAAATCATTAGTTGTGCCCAGAAAAGTGCCCATTGGGGACCCAGTATTTTCAAAATATGCAGCCATTGGGGGAACTGTGTGTTGGGTAGTTTGGGTACTAGTTCTCGGGACCGTCTGGGGAGCTTGATTATTCAGGGGTATGGTAGACCCCCAGACAACAGTGGCTGGTAGGACCTTTGATGTCTGCTTCTTTTGAGCAGGAGGATCAAGTTCGACAAACCTTCCAGGATTCGGGGCAAACCTAAGGATTCTTTCAAATTTAGCTAGGAAAAAGGACCCAATCCCACTAAAGGCTTGTATCCTAAAACTACAACTCGGGGAACCCTTAGGAGGTGTAAAATCAGAATCTCTAGGAGGGGACGAGTTCATGCCCTCCTTCTAGCGCCAGTTTCTGTTGATAGGGTTTTGCTGACCGGGTCCGCCAACAGTCATAAGTTGTCATCGGGTTCTGGGGAAATCGGCCAACTCCACCTGCAAAGGTTGTCCGGGGAAATAAAATTCTCTGGGCCTTCAAGCACCTGGGTGTCGGGTCACGACGGTGCGGGGCTCAGTTGGGAGAGGTGACTATTTTCGAGGGGGATAGCTGGTTACTTCAACTCATTCTCCCAGAGATTCAATTTGGTAAGGGTTTCCCAGAGCATTCTACACTTAGAAAATAAAATGAAAAAGATCTTGTAGGGTTAGAAATATGTTCCATCTAACTACAGTCATGCCAAAATGATCGAAACATCAACAATACTCTGAAATACTACACTAAATACTGAAGAAATACACAACCACCAGTTAGCATTTTATCAGTAGCGGGAGTAAAGAGGTCAATCTACTTAAACATATTCAGAGTAAAGGACATACAGAACACTAAAACATGAAATACCATTAACTCAGAAGCTGGGACATTAACAATATCATTGCCATGAATCCTTCCTTCTTCATTAATATTCTTTCCAGCAAGCACTGGTGCGTGATACAATGGTGGCTCCAAGGGAGCATTTAACTACCAAGAACAGGACACTGGAGCATTGAGCTCTGCAACTAAAAAAGGGAATCACTTTGCTATTTCTTATGGATAACAAAATCATCAATTTTGTCGACCCTTAGAAATGGGCCGATCTGTCTATTTATAAACTCTTTAACCCTAACCCTATTTCATTATGCTTCAATACAATACAATATCTGGGGGCCGGTACTACCTACGCCACCATACAAAAGACCTGGAGACAGAATATTTTTGCCACGTCAGAAGAAGAAGACAAGAATATACACCAGAAGAATCAGCCTTGAGAAAAGAGCCAGAGAAGAGAAAGTAGAAAGTAGGTCCCCCGGGGATCGAGGCTACATGCCTCATAAATGGGAAATGCAGTGCCCTGTCTCCAACATGCCAGGTGTACCTTTGAATGGCGCCTCGAGGAGACCACCCTATCAGAAACCAACTGCCAAGCCAATGCTGCTTAATGTGACCAACTACCCTCTGACAGTCTTTATTAACTACCTCTGAAAATGATCGATCGGCCTCGGGGACCGGGATACACCATTTTAAAGAATACAAAATTTTGGATCCGAGACTCTGGGATTTGGGAACTTACGTCCCGAAAAGAATAAAGAATACTTAATGTTCAAATTTCCCCGGTTCCCAGACAACACTCAAGGCTGTTTATTATCACCGAAGGCCTGAAGGAGGTAGAAAATGACATCTTCATCAATCTTCTTTAGGCTGGCCCTTCTGTATCTGGCCACTTCAACTTGTTCCCCTAGGTCTAGAATATTATTTCTAAATTCATCCACCAGCCTTGCGGCGTCATGGCCCTTAAGTACCATCTCAGTCAATTTTGCCATCTGGGCCCCATCCATCCCATCTGGAGATTGATACCGGGATGCCATCATTTCATCAAAATTCCCCAAAACTGACTCCTCGGGGGTATAAGTATCTGTATGAAGGGGGTCAACCCCGAAAGATTTTATCACAAAAGACTTATATAAATTGAAAGAATACTTCATTGTGTTTACCTTTTCTTGTAAGCACTCTACCAGTTGCTTGGTTACCTCCAATGTGATGTCCAGTCTGGAGTGCTGAGTCCTTACAAAATAAAATGATTCCTCACCCAGAATTCCAGATTCGGAAATTATGTCTTCCCCTAGGGTGAGGAGCTCTTTGAGCTCTACCTTCCATGCCTGGTAATTCTTAGCATCACTCTCCCACTGCTCAATCAGTGCTTCTACCCAGAGAATAACCTACCAGACCGTATATAGGTCTGGGAGAGTGGATGCTAGGAAACGCCTGGTGTTTCCTATCTGTAGCGCGACCCATTTGTCTACTGCTTGGGCCTTCTTTTTCATTACTCACAGGGAGTCTATGTCGCTCTGCAGTAATTCCTTTGATGTGGAGGTTTTTGGAGGGACGATGTTGATGGGTCTGGCCAGCTCAGTAAGCAACCCCATAAGGTTTGCATTCTTCTCCTTCTCCGCTTTGAGCCTCTGGGCCTCCTTTTCATATTGGGCCTCCACTGACCTTGCTGCTTCCTTCAGCAGGTCTACTTCACCCTGCTTTCCTCTCTTGCCCAAGGATACCTCTGCGATATTTTAATCTGCAGGGTCCACAGTCGCTTCATCAGCGTCTGGGGGAGGCATTGCCACTACTGCAATTGCTTCTCCACCCGGCCCAGTTCATAGGGTATGAACTGTCCGGGCCTTCTTCACTTTTTGCGGGGCCTGAGCTAAGGCCATCATTTCAGCCAGGGAGATAGGGATTACCAGAGTAGATTGGGCTTTCCTCTTTCTACTTTCTACCAGCCATGGAGGTGGGAGGGGTGGCCTTCCTGCCAGAGTTTGTTCCTCAGATTCCCTCCCGGTGTCCAGTGGCGGCTACTCCTTTTCAACATATGCTTCACCTGTTACTCTCCTTGCTGGCACCTCTTCTGCAGCAACATTCTCAATTTCTATTTCCTCAGCCTGGTCCTGGATGTTAATTGATGGGTCTGGACCCTGCTCGTCTTCCTCAGGAATTTCCTCTTCAAGATGCTCTTCTTCTTCTTCATCTATCGGCAGTAGGGGAGGTATCAGGCTGAGATTTAGAGTTTAGGCCACTGTGATTACCTGCCCGAAGGTTGCCCCCGGGAGTGGCCCTTGGAACGTGGCGGCTGGGGTTACGGTTTCTCCTGAAGGTCCGGGTCTGGGTTCCCTAGTGGATGCCTTATGTTCACTTAGTTGTTGTTGGTCCACTCTCGGACCTTGCACTACCTGAGCCCCAGAGACAATCTCCAGTCTTGATTCTTCTGTCTGCTGCTCTTCTTTTTCTGCAGCTTCTTGTTCCAGGTCTTCTAGGTCCCCAGCCTCTTGTTCTTTTTCTGGGACTCCCATCTCTGCTTGTGTGTCATCCCCTTGTAGGTTTTTGAACTCATCGGCTGCAAATAAATCAAACTCCTCTTCCGGAGGGGGACTGGCTGGGACCTCTGCCTATTCTGTTTCTTTCTCCAGTTCTGGGGAACTTGAAGAAAGAATCTCAACTTCTTTAGGGAGGGATGCCTTCGGCGCTGGTTCTGCCTTTGGCTGCTGGATATGCTTTCTCTTCCTCCAGGTGACTAAAGGCGGCCCCGCATCAGCAATTGCCACCGCTTCTATAAGATCCACCCCAGTTGCCTTCATCATTAAGGCTGCCAACGATGGGGAGGAAGGGGGACAAATCGGTCTGGACATGAGCGGGGGAGTGGTCAGCCTTGTCATTAACTGCTCCCTCATTCGCTGGGAGGCTGCCACGGATTGCTAAATTTTTTCTTGTATAGGGACCTGCTGTACAGAGGGGGTTGTGGCTATCCCCTTCCCTTTGTCTGCACCCTGTGCAGAAGTCCCGGCCCCCGGAGTTAATCTTGGTATCGGCTGTGGTGCTGATTTCAGTACCGGTCGGGGAGCCTGGCGCATACTCCTGGGGCACACCCTTTTAAAATATGCGTGACTTCACTCGACTACTTCCTGATTGAAGTCCTTAATTGTGTGCTCTTCCAGGGTAGCCCAATTTATTGTCGGCAGTGCCATTTTATCAATCCCCTTCTCCTTGTACTGGGGATCTGTGGTGGGGGTGGTGTTTGAGAAACTTGCCGGGAACCTCCAGAGCTTTAGCTCTTGCATCATTCCAGCCATCATTCTATCATAGTGGTGGCTGTGCACATCCACGTCATCCTGGCAATCAGCCCAGAAGTCTTCCATGTGTGCGTGGTGGGGCTCCAAAGCCCAAGGCAGTGTTGCTGCAATTCGGCCATGCGGATCAAAGTTTCTCCGCACCAGATAAAATTCCTGCAAGTTATAACATTTTAGCTCATTATATGCCTCCTTCGAGGTGGCTAGACTGTAGGTGTAGTTCCCACAAGAGATTGGGAACAAGACGTTAGGGACCTTCTTGTGGGCCAAGAAGGCATGCAGTTCCATCATTTGCCAGAAATATTCCAGCAGCACGATCTTGTCCCCACAATGCTTGGGCAACAAGTAGGGTTTCCTAGAGAAGCCGGCAACCCTAATGTATGTATGCTGCTGGAATTGGATATATTAGTGCCCATAACTACTAACCAACTTCATCATCTCAGTGGACAGGCAGTATCTAGCATCCCAGGTGGGCGTGAGCAGATGGTAGTAAACAAAGGAATCATTTACCCAGCAGAAACTGGGGAAGCTAGCCTCCCATTGGATCTGTGGGAAGTGGTCCCATGGTGCCTTTTCTCCTAATACAATCCTGAGAATGCCATCTGTAAGCAGGCCATTGGAGTGGGGCCTCTATTGAGCCAAAGCACAGAAAACATAAGAAGTCATGTAGAACTTCTTCTTCTCGTTCAACTGTTGGAACTGGGAGTCGACATGATTGGAGATTATTGTTGCCCAGTCGAAGAACTCTCCCTTAGTAGAGATGCTGAGGAGGAAATAGTACATCCACTTTGCAAATTCTTGGGCGGAGGGTTGCCCAAATACCTGGGCCAATGCTATCATCCCCATCTGGATGCTCTCCTTGAATTCAGAGTGGGGGATATCTATCTTCATTCTCTTTGGGTCCCTCTTCGGGACCTTGAGCCAGTTGGTGTTTATGTACACTTGGGTAGCGTCCTCTAATTGAGTGAATTATTTCAAGGCATCAGACCTTGTGACCACTGTGGCCCTATCAAATTGTGGGATGCCCAGGCCTGCTTGGAAAGTGACTGGGTCTAGGGACACCAGTGGAGTGGGGAATCCCGTGGGTTCTGCGACTGAGAGCATGACAGACCAGAAAAAAGTATTGTAGTTGGCCGCCAATGCTAAGATAAGCTCCAGGGACTGCATGGAGCATGGGAAGAAAGCTTCCCAAAGGATTCTGGAACCCCTGACATTTATTGCGAGTTTGTCTCCAGCCTGTCACTGGATGTGCATTATTTTTACCAGGGCCTACATTTTTGCCCAAGTTCTGACACTGGCGTCGGTCATTAGTTTTACCTTGCACTCAACCTTTGAGCCCACAATCTCATTGTCTTGCACAAATTTCATAGTGAGGGGCAGCTTTGCCAGGGCCTTCTCTATCTTTGACTTTGCTACTGCCCTGGTCTCGGTTGTGGTTGGTAATTCTGGACTTTCAGGAGGAGATGATGCAGATGCTTTAGACATGGTTGGGAGATGAAGTCTGGACCTACGAGATAAAGTGACTGTCAGAATATTTTATCAAAATAAAACAATTACTTCGGGGTCCGGAGAACTTACCACCGCACCGTTTGCTTTTCCTGAAAAGTTAGTTTTATGCAAAGATATCCGAAAAGAAAAACACATTGTAAACTTGGGATTTTCACCATATCTCTGGGTCCGGGAAACTTTATCACACTTGTCGAAGACATAGGATGAGTGGTGGTAAAGGGGGCCCGAGGCCCAGAGAAATGACCGTTAGGAAGAATGTGAAGGCGGGTCCACGTGGATGCCACGTGTGTTGGCATTGAATAGATTTGATGGCACTGACGGCGGAGCCAACTGTTCGAATGCGCGAAAAGGGAAAGCCACTTGGCTAGAATTAATTGCATGCATGGGAAATAAATGAGGCTCTGACAGCCTTGATGGAGGAGAGAGAAAACTACCTGTTTGAAACCAGCTGAGAGCTGAGTTTCAAATAGGTGGTTTTCTGCCTCAAAGCAAGCTTAGAGGTGAAAACCAGAAGCAAAGGTGACTCGACCAGCTTGTCAAGCCACCCAGAAGGATACACATAGAGCCAAAGGATATATACATGGAGAGGAGGAGATATACAAGGGCTATCTATAAGTATGTACATGTATACATGAATATACACACGGGGCGACTCCCGTGTGAAAACCAGACAAGGAAGAAATGAATATATACAATTATTTACATTATGTATGTGTTATTCACAAACAAGCAACCTCTGGACAGAAGGCGGACAACCTTCTGGTAGAGCCAACCCACCAATGGGCACCAAAGACCAGGAGACAAAAGAATAGATGACAGAGAAATGACATGAAACAAAACAGACAAAAAGGGCCAAACACGGTAGAGAAATAAAGCACAACAGAAACAAAACCAGGCAAACCCAAAGACAAAACCAGAAAACAGAAGCAAAATAGAGAGGAGGAAGGGTGGAACACCAACCTGAAAATGCAGAAGGTGGAGGAAGGGATTACCGAGAGAACTTTGCAACAGCTCGAATCGTCAGGCCGTCAAGATCACCACCATGAAGCACTTGCGTATGTCTGAGAACAATACAGGGTGTTAAGCTTTGATTATCACAAATTCTCTGTAAATTCTCTACTAATCACTTCGAAATCACTCTATTTTTCTCTAAGTGCTTGAAGGTTTTAATCACGGTAAGTGTGAAAATGACAGGTGAGTCTATTTATACCCATGGTAAAAGGAAATCCTCCTCCTTCCAAAGATTTTAGGTTAAGCAAAACCTCCGAACTCCAGGCCCGGGGATTTCTTATGATAATATTCCTAAGAACATCATAGCAAAGAATCCTGGAGTCTAGAATCTGGTTTCTGACAAAAGACAACCTCCGGGACCAGAATCCTGGAGGAGAAAACCAAACCAAGAAAACAACACACACCGGGGAAGAAAACCCCAGAGAAAGAAAGCAAAAGGGAAAGAAAGACAAGGCAAAGCCGCAGAAAGAAACAAAAACAAAAGAAAAAAAGGGGGACCCAACATTTTGCACACAAAATATAGGGACGGGGATGTAGGGCATAACAGGAAGCTGATGAGAAGGGTAAGAAAATGGCTAAGGAGGACATGATCCCAGAGCCGAACCCAATACTTCAAGAAGAGCCATTCTTGAAGGCATTAAAGGAAATGAGTGGTAAGTCCTTAGAAGGTGTGCCTCTATTTAGTGGAAAAATGGATCCAGAATTAATCATGGAATGGATAGAAGGTCTTGAAAATCACTTTGATTGTGGTAATGTGACCGAAGCTCAGAAAGTTAGAGTAGCCAAGACAAGATTGAGAGGGACTGCCCTCACTTGGTGGAAATTTGCCCAAGATGAAAGGAAAAAGGGAGGCAAGAACCCCATAACCAGTTGGAAATGTATGGTGGCAAAGATGAAGGAAACTTATCTTCCTAATGATTATGAAGTGCAACTACATAAGAAAAGGTAGAATTTAAGGCAGAAAGGCTTAGAGGTCAGTGCCTATATAGAATAATTCCATAAGGTATACTTAAGGTCCCATGTGATGCAAGAAGAAAGCCTAAAAGTGCCAAGATATCATAATGGCCTTAAATGAAGCATTCAAGAAGAAATTAGTCTCTTAAGCCCCAAGACTATCCACCAATGCTATTAATTAGCCCTTAAAGTGGAAGAGAAGTTCAAAAAGAAACAGGACTCAAATAGTAGAGGTAGAGGAAGATACAAGAGAGGTCATAGAGGAGGATATGGAGGAAGAAATCCCAAAGTTAAGAATCAGACTAAGAATAAACTAATCGAGAATCAGGGAGAATCCAGTAACACTTGAGGTGGTTATGATAGAGTAAGAGGTCTAAATAATAGTTCAAGAGGAAGGAATGATGGCCAAGGAAGAGGATCTTATTTCTCTTCTATGAAGTTCTATAATTGTCAGCAGCTTGGGCATCCTGCATATTGGTGTCTAGCAAAGAGCTCTACTTCCCAAGGAGGAGAGAAAAGAGATAACTATGTGCAAGAAGAGTCTTCTAGCAGCAAGACTTCTGATATCCCCGTAGGATCAAAGATGGGAGAGCATTTGATGGTTTGGAGAACACTCCTAAAATAGCCTGTCAAAGAAGAGCCAAGCCAAAGAAGATCTTTGTTTCGAGTCAATTGCAAAATACTTGGTAAGGTCTGTAAAGTTATCATAGATTTAGGATCTACTGATAATATTGTTTCTTTAGAAGCTATTGAGAAATTAAAATTGACAAGGATTCCTCACACTAATCCTTATAAATTTACTTGGTTGAATAGAGATCAACATGTAATAGTCAATAAACAAGCCTAGATAAAATTGTCCATAGGGAGGTATAAGGATAGAATTTTGTGTGATATCCTACCCATGGATGCGTGTCATTTTCTATTAGGTAGACCTTGGCAGTATGACCGATGTGCAGTCCATAATGGAGTAGAGAATTCCTATTCCTTCAAGAAGGATGGAATGACTTTCAGGGTCCAGTCAATCTTGGAAGAAGAAAAGGAAATAAAGAGAGGTCCCAACCTACTGGTGGTCGGTGAGAAAGAATTCCTAAAAACATTGGAAGAAGATGGAGTAGGATTTGCTTTGGTTCTAAAACCAAAAAGTGAGAAGAGGAATGAAAGAGAAGAGTTGCGTTTAGAAATCCAAAGGTTGTTAACTCAATATCAGGCTATAGTTAGTAATGGTCAACCAACTACCCTACCACCTGATAGATCCATTAGTCATCAGATTGACTTCATTCGAGGAGCCTCACTTCCAAATAAGGCTACTTATAAGATGACTTTGCAGCAAAATGCAGAGATTTCTAACCAAATCCAGGAACTAATTGACCAAGGGTTGATTAGAGAAAGCATAAGTCCTTGTGCTATTCCCACAGTCTTAGCCCCAAAGAAAGATGGTACTTGGAGGTTGTGTACTAATTCCAGGGCCATAAACAGGATAACTATCTGATATAGGTTTCCAATACCTAGGATAGAAGATTTGATGGATTGTCTTGGTGGAGCTAGATATTACTCTAAGATAGATCTTAAGAGTGGAAACCATCAGATAAGAATTAAAAGGGGAGATGATTGGAAGACTTCTTTTAAGACTGCTGAAGGATTGTATGAATGGATAGTTATGCCTTTTGGGTTGTCAAATGCTCCAAACACATTTATGAGAGTAATGAATGAGGTTTTGAAGGACTTCATTGGAAAATGGGTTGTAGTGTACTTAGCTGACATCTTAGTGTTCAGCAAGACCAAGGAGGATCATCTTAGACATTTGCAATTGGTAATGCAGAGATTGCATGAAGAAAAGTTGACAATCAACTTGGAAAAAAGTGAGTTCATGAAGCAAGAATTAGTATACCTCAGTTTTGTTATCTCTGAAGGTAACTTGAATATGGATGTAAGAAAGGTGGAAGCAATATTGAATTGTCCTACACCAAAATCAGCTACGGAGGTAAGAAGCTTCCATGGTTTGGCACAATTTTACCAAAAATTCATCAAACAGTTCAGTGAGATTAGTGCACCTATTTTAGATACCATCAAAGGAGGTACAAAATCCAAGTTCCAATGGAATGAGTAGGCTGATGAAGGATTTAAGCATCTAAAGAGGAGAATAGGGACTCAACCGATTTAGACACTTCCTAGTTTTGACAAATTGTTTACTATGGAATGTGACGCTAGTAATATTGTTGTCGGTGTTGTATTGAGTCAGGAAGGAAAGCCAATAGCTTTTCATAGTGAGAAACTCAGTAATGTGAAGAATAAGTATTCCTCATATGATTTTGAATTGTATGCATTAGTGCAAGCACTAAGGAAATGGAGACATTATCTACTTCCTAAAGAATTTGTTGTCTTTACCGACAATCAGGCTTTGAGTTTAATAAGTTCACAAGATAAACTTAGTCACAAGCATATGAAATGGGTGGAATATATCCAAGCCTTTACCTTCACAATAAAGCATAAGAAGGGAGTATAGAATAAGGTGGTAGATGCATTAAGTAGAAGGTTACTCATGGTGCAAGAAGTTCAGCTATGAAGCATTGGCATTGAAAGCTTCAAATATCTGTATCCAGCCGATGATGATTTTGCAGCAGCATACAAGGTATGTCAAGAGTATCAAAATCCTTTTCATAGTGAATATTTAGAGTATACTCTTCAAGAAGGTCTTCTATCTAAGGGAGGAAAACTTTGTGTACCAAGAGGTTCTATGAAAGAGAATCTAGTATAGGAAAAGCATAATGGTTCCTTAAGTAGACATTTTGGATTGAATAAGACCTTGGAATTGGTCAAAAGGTATTACTATTGGCCTAGAATGAATCGGGACATCCAAAAGTATGTAGAGATTTGTTTGGTTTGTCAAAAGGTGAAAGGGCCTTCATCTAATGCAGGATTGTATCAGCCCCTTCCTATCCCAAATAGACCATGGGAATGCCTTAGTATGGATTTTTTTGTCGGGTTACCAAAGACTAAGCAAGGAATGGACAACATCTTTGTAATTGTTGATAGGTTCAACAAGATAGCTCATTTTGTACCATACAAAACCACACATGATGCTTGTTACATAGCCAATATGTTCTTTAGAGAAGCACTCTGGATACATGGATTACCTTTGAGTATTGTGTCGGATAGAGACTCCATGTTTATGAGTCATTTTTGGAAAACTTCATGGCAGAAGCTTGGTACAAACCTTTCTTTTAGCTCACCTTACCATCCCCAAAATGATGGTTAGACTAAAGTGGTGAACCAGAGATTAGGTAATCTTTTGAGATGCCTTACCAAGGAGTATGCAAAATCTTGGGATCAGTTACTTTCTCAAGTAGAATTTTCCTACAATGATATAGTTAATAGGTCCACTGGAAAGAGCCCTTTTGAAATTGTGTATGGGATTCATCCCAGGGGTATCTGTGAATTAAGGGATCTTGGTGGCAATATAGAGAGGAGTGAGTATGTTGAATATTTTTCTCAATCCATGAAGGAGGTCCATGACTTAGTTAAAGTAGCATTGATAGAGAGTACCACTCATATCAAGCAAAAGGTAGATGCCAGGAAAAGAGATGTTCAGTTTCAGGTTGGAGATTTGGTCATAGTGCAGCTCAATAAAGAAAGGTTGTAGAAAGGAGTTTCAAGTAAACTTCAGATGAGGAAGATAGGCCCTTGTGCAATATTGGCAAAGTATGGGTCTAATGCTTATAAAGTTGATCTTCCTACCGACATAGGATTATCTCCTATTTTCAATGTGGCATATTTGGTATCCTATAAAGGTCCAATTCCAAGAGGTGATTCTGATCTCATAGGAGATACTAAGGATCTCAAAGTGCTTAAAATTCCTCTTATACCCCAACTGATGGCAGACATGATTCTGAATTCAAGAGTTTCCAAGCGGACTAGACGACAAACCTATAGGGAACATCTAGTCAAATGGAAGGGCAAAGCAGATTCAAAGGCTACATGGGTACAGGAAACTAATTTTAAGAAGTTAGGCATCAATCCTGACTTACTCCAATCACCTAGAAGTTGATTTATTTTTGTTTGGGGAGTATGGTGTAGGAGCACCTAGAGTTAGGAACATTTCTAAGTAAGATGTCAAGCTACTGTCCGTCGGCGATGCTTGTTCGTCGGCAATGCTTGTTGGTTTTTGTTCATCAGTGATGCTTGTTTGTGGTGTTCATCAATGATGCTTATTGATGGTGTTCATCGGTGATGATTTTTGGTGGTATTCAATAGTGATGTTTGTCAGTGATGATGGTTGGTGTCTTTGTTTATTGTTGGGGCTAGAAACTGATGATGTTTCTATTGTTTAGAAAAGTCAACTCTGGCGCTCGGTAATGTCGGTTAATGACCTAGGAAATGTGGGATGTGATGTTTGTGACCAGCTGGGTCATTTGCAATGACTCTCTATGTGCTTTTTTTTCTTTAAGGGATTAGGGACACCTATTCCTATTCTGGAAGGGTCATTTATTGCTCAATTTGGCCACCTATGCAGGGTGGTTTAAATTGTCCACAAGTATCAGATATTTTGGTGATATTTCGATGGATGTATATATAGTTGAAAAATCTTTTGTAGTAAACATAAAGATGGATATAGATAGAATAGAGAAGGAGATAGACATAGATCATATCATCATGTAATAGTTTAGTTCTTGTGAATAAGGAAGAACATATTTAATGGATTCTGTGTGCAGTGTGTGTTGTTGTGCTCTTCAGGTTGAACCCGTCAGTTTAGCTTGGGGAATGAACCTATCCTAATGGGTTCTATAGCATGAAATAGTAGCTTTACGGTGTAAACCTGGTCTAGGGAACTTGAGTTGAAGATCTTAGTGACTTCCTCAAGCTGGGGTGAAACAATACCCTATAAGATCTGTGCAAGAGACCTTAGAGCACAGTCAAGCTTGATTGTCGGTAACAACTGGACCTATGCCACTTTACATCATCTCCTTAATGCACTGTTGGATTGTCCTAAGATTTTAATATGTTTTTAAAAAATGAAATGGGACCATCCTCACCAGATCGATTGAGGATATTTTGTCAGGTTAAAAAATTATACCACTCTATGTGTGGGTCTATTTAGAGACAAGAAGAAGATTGTTTTTGAGTATTTATGTTCAAAATTGTGCTTTGGCTCACAAGTCTAAGTATGGAGTAGATTTTGTAGGGAATTGGTGTTTAGTATGTGGAGCCTAATGGAAGAGATATCATTCTTGAAGACTAAATGACCATTGATAGGTCTTGAGAGGGGGTGGGTTCATGATTTTGATCCTAGGTTGGAGGACTAGAGAAGTGCCTTCACAAGAAAATCCATTTTTATCCACATCACTATTTCTCATACCTTAGATAGGTAGTTGTTCCTAAATACTACATGGGAAAAGGGTAGTCTTCTACATAAGCTAAATTGGAGAACCACTTGTTTGATGTTGGCTTTGTGCTAGAAATATGTTAGTTAGTTACAATTCTAATTCTCAAATCAATAATTATCAATTGTCGTCCTAGGATAAGTGACAAGAACCTCATCCATAAACTCTTGCATCTTTTTCTTTGAATTTCTCAACTTTGTACAATAAGTTAATAACTTATGGTATCCTTTCATTTAAAACATCAATAAATTTGTTCCCATAACTCTATTTTCATTGATCCATTAAATCTAGGAATGATTTTTATTTTTATTTTTATTTTATATTGGAGGCAGGTTTTAAACTCAAAAACAACTATTAATTTCATCCACAAATTTTTCATCATCCTATCATACAATCCGTGGAAGTCAAATATCAATATGAAAACAATTCTTCATAGTAAATAGCCTTCCAGTTAAAATATCTCTTTGAGGTAAACTATGATGACTACTTAGTGGCTCATCTATATGCAAAGTGTGATGAAGGTAGTACATGGTAAGAAGTAGTGGTTTGGGGTTATCTAAATCAATTCTTTCTCATATTGTTAATATTTTGAAGCAAATATTGGTAGCTTTCTTCTATAATTCATCGGTTGTCTCTTTAGCCCTTTTTTCCTTTGTCCTTTATGTATGTATTGTTGTGTGTTGTAAGCAGGCATTTGCACATTTCTTGTATCATTAATATTGACCATTTCTAATAAATGAGCAGTCTTTTAGGTACCAAAACCAAGGGTTTGTAATCCTAGAAATTTTTCTCACTAACAAACTAGAGATGGCTTAAAGCTTATAAATGAGAGTGGGATTCTGGGTAGTATTTGTAGAGGTATACCTTAACATGTATATAAATTATCTACAACATAACACTACTATAACAAGCACCAGCAACTAGGACTACAACTACAATGAAGGTCTTCCATTCCTTGAAAACTTGTTTGCCTCAGTGATGAACTACATCCTTTTTCTCTTTTGCTTACACCATTTCCATTAGGTCTGTACATGCTTCCTTAGAACATGTTGTAGGAAGGGTCTCCTCATGACTACTATGAAAGGGTGTATGATTGTCATGCATACTTTTTTAGAGATATTTTAAAATTTATTTTGCTATGAAAATTTCTTTTCTTGTAAATAAGGTATGTTCTTTGTGATTCCATGCACAAAAGAAAAAATTGTAATAATATATTGTGTTGCATATAATTTTAGTGTAGTTGTATGTCTTGTTGGTGCATCATGGCAGGTTGGTTTTTTGTTCTCAACAAAATTAGCTCTTTTCAAGTTGAAAGTGCAAGTACATTTTGTAAAGAGGCTTTATCAGAAAATGTAACACCTTACTAGAGTATAAGCATTGATCACCATTACACTCTATGCATCTAATTTTATGATTCCAACTATATGGTCTATATTTCCAAATACTCAAACCAAAAAAAGACTTTCTTGAAATTGAAAAATAAAAACTTGTCTCATTATTACTACAGGTCTAATGTAGTGCACATTATTATAGTACACACTTATTTTTCAGATTACTTCATTTAACATCACCAATAATCTCCACAAGAACATTGTCCCTGTTTAAAATGATGGAATTGGTTTGGGTCTCTCACATCAATTTTTGTAGGAATAATCTTGGAGATGAATTTAGTTGTAGTGTGACATAGTGACTTGAAGAAGCTTGGCATTAGGTCATTCTCAGTTGGCATCAAAAATGTGCATGTCAAAATTAGTTGATACCTGTAAGCTACAAACACACACTTCAATAGATCATTACATGATTAGTCTACTTTAACAAAACCAAATGCAATAACAAAACTAATCTAGATCGATCTATTGCCTTCTAGTAGGAAAGAGTCTCAGGTCATCCTAAGAAATAGTGACCAAACCTATTCTAAACGAAGGATTTTGAAGCTATTTGAGAATGATCTAAATGATTTTAAGTTATATGAAAATGCATTTTGTTGTTCATCTAATCTAATTAAGAATTCATTTTAAAAGCACCAAATGAAATGTATGATAGATTTTAAGACCCAAAATCAATGTGCTCTAAGTTAATAGTTTGCATGATTTGAAAACAAATTAAACAAATTAATCAAAATGCTAAATGCAAAAATTTAAGAATGCTAAAACATAAAAAATGTACAATAATGATAGCAAAAATTAGGATCCTTTGTGAAGGAAATGAGGTTCTCTTTTATAGAAATCTCTCTCGAATCGATGGTCGAGATTGAAATCAAAGAGTGGTTCAGATTTGATTTGAAGAAGCACAATCCATATTCAAATGAAATGATTGGTTGAGAGATTCAATTGACTGAACTGACTGATCAGTTATTTTGGAAACTTCCAAAATTAGTTTTCAGTTAACAACTTTGTTTCCCAAGTTAGAAAAGATAAGAATAAGTTAACTGAATAAAATAGATATGATTCCAATTTGATAATCAGTTAACTGAAATTGATGACATCATGTGCATTTTTAAAGATTTAAGTGATTTTTAAATGCACGTTTTATTTTTATTAATTAATTTAATTTGTTTTTGGATTTATTGACAATTTAGCAATTTTATTTAATTAATATATTAGAATATCAATTAAATAATTAAATTAAGATTTATTTTCCAGTGTATTGTATTTTTAGGAATTAATTAATTAATCAAGTATTATAATTAATTAGGACCTATGATTCAGGTCAGACCAGCTTAAAATTGATGAATTGTCTATTTGATTTAGGACTCAAGAATAATCAAGATTAGGGTTTCTTGATAATCAATTGAGATTAGGGGTCTAGGGTTTGTGTGACCACTTTTAGGTGATTACAGTATCCTCCTTACATCAATCCAATTTAGATGATATTTTCATGAAGCTCTTCTGGACTTATACATTCCCCTACATCTCACTTTTGAGTACGAGAAGAAAGTCCTTTTGAATTTCCTTTGGATCTTAGTGATGTAAAACCCATATCTGAAATGTCTTTTTTTGGTTCCCAAATCAATAGATTGGAAATCCTATGAGCCTACCTACTCAATTCTAGGATTTTCCAGCTGACTTGGCCAACAAATGGGAGTGATCGATTATGATCCTCCTCCCCTGCACTTTAGGCTTTGCAAAAATAAGGTGGGTAGGCCTATGCCTCAACCTAAATCTGTTGGTTGGAGGTTTTTTATAGCAGATTGTAATATATAGAGACTTAGGTGATTTATCAAGATGGAAAGGAATTCTTGAGACAAATCTAATCTGACTTCTTTCTTACTTTGTACATATAAAATGCTAATTAAAATGGAGTTTATACTTTGAGGATGTTCTGAGAATATAAATAATTGAGCAATGTTAGTACTCACTTTATGAGGTTTGATAAGACCAGTGCCTTTCTCTAAAATGGGCTATTGAGTCCTTCAAATTATCCCAATGTACAATCCCACAAGATGAATGGATATACTCTAATACACCATCAACCAACCACAACTAACAATGTTGAAAATTATTAAGTTTATAGACTTATCAGTCTAACTGAATTTAATTTCAGCATGAGAAAACCAATTAAACAAGAGACAGAAGGAAAAACATTTCACAAATTCCCTTGATAATCAAATAAGAGTGACTTAAATAATATTTTACATGAGCATAAATATT
Organism: Thuja plicata; assembly: GCA_018584345.1. NCBI lineage: Eukaryota > Viridiplantae > Streptophyta > Pinopsida > Cupressales > Cupressaceae > Thuja > Thuja plicata. Next base: position 760,790 of record MU224123.1, read on the forward strand.
TGGCTACTGATTTAAAACCAATAATCATAGATGACCAGTTCAAATTAAAGTAATCTTTAAGCTTCTAAAATTGGACAAAAAATAGAGGTATTTATATTAATATAAAAAAGATAAGTACATAATATCTTTCTTTCAATTGTAGCCCATTCTATATAGTAATTCCTCAAAAAATCAATCTATATCCTAGTGTCTATTTCTTTATCTAAAATGGTCTTGGTATCCATCCTTTTTACAAAACAAAGGAATGCGACAAGCTTAGGACCGTTTCAAAATATCCCTTCTAAAATATAATCCTATTCTGAGAATACCCCAAAAATATATAGTAACAATCATTTTATATTAAAATTATGGGAAACAAAGTCCGTCATGGAAAATATATTTGAGCATGTCTAGTAGTTCATCTTCAAGGTCATCTGGGATCCAGCCATCATCATTCATCTAGATTTCTCAAATGAGGTCAAGAAACCTATCTTATTCTGCCTCTAGTTCAAACATGTCACTTTCATAGGCTGCATAACTAGTCTTAAGCTCCCAAGCAATACCCATTAAGCTATTAAGCTCATTTTGTTGGTCCTCCTCCGGATCCAAGAAATTTGGTTGCATCACGAGATGTGATTTCTCGTTCCAAGGATTAAAAGTTGTTTGTAAACCCATCGCTATAGTATATGACTCATTCTTTTGATTACTTTGTATAAATTTTAGTTAATCCTTTTCCCTTTATAAAAGAAATGTATTTAGAACCCACCAAATTATATTTGGTTATACTTGGCGATATGATTACCCTTGCACTCGTAGTTCTATTTCCTCATTAAATGCTGGGATGATCAAATAAACCTCGCATGTTCAAATTTTTACTTCTTGCAGCATACATTCTCTAGGGAATGACAATTTTTCCTTTCGATCCTTTAAGATCAAGGTGTATGCAACTTTCATTAATGTTCCCTTAACCTTTCATTTAATCTCGAGGCTAATTCATGGTGTAGTACAACCTTCGATATTTAATTTCATATCTCTGAGAATATTTTTACTAATTCCAAAGTTACATAATTCTTTTTAATGAAATAAAATGGTCTTTTTGTTCCTCTATTTCTATCAGCTTCAATATATATTTAATAAAATTCCTTTACAAGTCTCAGTGACATATCGTTGTTTCATGCCACCTTTATTTTCTATTTCGTGAAACAATGATAACATTTTTTTGATCTTTTAGCTTTCACCATTTCACGAACCTTTCTTTCAAAACCTCGCAAAATAGCAATATCACTATTTCACATTATGTATCTTCTAATGTTTGCGCAATGGTGAAGATCTCACTATTTTGTGGCCCCTTTATGAAATACTTAACTTGTTTAAATATGTGAGATTTTGGATTCCCTTTAAATTTTATGACCCATATTTTAGAGGATAATATCATCAATTATGCTTACCTTATGAAAAAATTTAAGATTTTTGGAGGGTTCCAACAGTGGCTCTTTCTAGGGATGTATGCCCCCTATGGGCATAGCAAGAATCCAATTGTCTCTTGGGGAAGCATACCACATAATGATCACCACACTTCTACATTTAATTTTCCAAACTTTATTTGGTGGCCCCAAGCCCCCCAAAATGAAAATTAATGTTTCCCTCTATCAAAAACTTTATTTTGTTCATGTAAACGTTAGTAATAATTGAGAGGGGTGGGGGGGGGGGTGAATCAGTGGCCTAAAAAATATTCCAATAATCAACCCAAAAACTTAGTACAACAATATTAAGCCTCTAGTTATCTTCATTCCTATAAGATGAATGCCTTCAAATACAATTATCAAAGTACTACTGCTCAGAATGCTTTGTTAAACCTTTTACTATATGTTTATCGAATAGCAATCTATTAATTTACCGAAAGATAGTAAATTATCTAGAATATACCAATCAATCTAGTTTAGCTATGTGTAATACAAAACACTAAAGTAATGACTCATAAAAACATTGACACATGGATTTTTAACGTGGAAACCCTGATAAGGGAAAAAACACTTGGGACCGGTAACCCAAAATTTTCACTCTTCTGAAGTGAGCTCAGTGAAGAGCCAACCGTGTTAAAGGTTACAAACACACTATTAGATGTGACCTTGTTAGAGGATTTAAAATTTTAGTCTGTCACTTGATATCAGGCATCTCTATGCTACCTTCCTTGATCAAACACTCACTTGGCCTATCAATAGGTATCTGGCATCTCATGCTATCTTCATGATCAATATTTTTTATACTCCTTGGGATGTATCTCAATATAGAAAGGATCTTTAGATCCCGCTCAGTTAAGAGACTTTCTGAATCAATGGTTAAATTGAAATAGTATGATCTTTTCACATATACAACTTATACTTGCATATTTTTAGATCTATTGTAAGCTCATAAAACTAATATAATCAATATATCCTTTTAATACCTTTTCTCCACTTTAGTTCTTCTTTATGATGTTGTTCTCTGTTGCTCGGTGTCTACAGAAAAATTTATCTCTTTCCTCAACTTGATTGATCAAGACTGTATGAATTTTCTCTTCATCAGTTTCTATTTAGCATCCTTTTTTCATTCATTCACCCTCTCAATTCGTAATGAATTAAGTTGTCCCTTTATAGACATGATATCACCATTGTTAGGTTCTTGATTATCTTGATCTTGGCATGATCTGCAATCTTAGCAAATTAGATTTAAAGAAAAAATCTTGATTTATATCGTAGAGATCTTCTTGCCAACCGGACAAAATAACTTTAAATCCTTTACTTATCTCTAGCTTTATCTTGTCAACGGAAACAAAGATAACTACTAGTTAAGTCCATATTTAGCTCTGCCAGCTAGATATTTTGTCATTTCTAAACTCAAGTTAATTTTAGTGTTTTAAATCTTTGATAGCTTCGGTCAACACTTCATTTCTCCTTGGGCTTCTCCATTGGTTTACACTATGATTCTGGCCGTTGGTTATGCTTGTGATTTTTCTCATCGGTATTCTTGCTCGGGCATCATTGTGACTTAACTTTCGGTGATCTCTATCCATTGGATTTCATTAGTCATCGGTGTTTGAATTCATATAGTGAATCCTTGTCTTTTATGCATTACTGATAGAATAATCTTTATCTCTCTGATTCTCTAAAGTCTTTAATGGTAAAAGTACAAATCTGTGTCACACTTTTACAAAGGAAGAGGACCACGACATGCAAAACTGTTAAACTTTAATGACATAAAAGTGGTATTTGTGATTAGAATTTGAAAATGATGTAAACTAATGAAATGTGTAAAATTGGTTATAGTTTATGCCTATAAATTTTTTAAAATTTTTTGAGTAATAATTGACATAGCTTTTTAATTTTTGAAGTCCATTTTTTAATTGCTAAAAAATGCTGAAAATCGAAGGTCTAGTTACCACCAACAAAATATATGTAAATAATCTTGTTTTAGTCTAATTTTAGTATATGTTTTAGATGACATGTATGGCTAGTTCAGAAAAAAAGAAAGATTGGTTTTCGGTATATATTTTGTCTTTTATAACTATTCAAAGTTGGAGTTACCCAAAATTAACAATTTTTGTCTCCCACCTAATTTTCCCTAGAAAATCTACACCAAATAAAAAACAAATTATATATTCTGTAAGAGGACTCTCTCCTCTAGTGTTAGATATAATTTTTAAAATTTTCTGAAATGATTTGCTATTTTTTTTCTTTTTTTTGAACGAGCATGTTCTTTAATGTTAAAATACCTACTTAGAGTTTTTTCAACTTATAATATATTATATGTAATAAAAATACAATAAAAATTATATGACCATAATCTAGACTCCAAGCTCTACAAAAGGGTATTTTTAGATTTTAAAAATGGTTGATTTTTGATGAAGAAATCAGTTGTCTAAGTGAGAAGTTTTGTAATTTTGAAATTTTTGCCTATTTGGCTGCCACATAGACAGTTTTGGCCAGAACTTGTTTGGCCAAAATAGTTCTAGCCGAAACCCCCTATATAAATATGTGTCAATTCTTCATTGATAGAACATAGTTGGCTTATATTTACTCATGAATTTTCAGCCAAAACCGGTCCGGCCGAACCTGTTTCGGCCGTAACTAAATTGCCACATCGACGGCACATGGTGCCACATTTGCACCATGTATGTTCAACCAAAAACATTCCGGCCAAAATTGTTCCAGACGAAACAATTTTGGTTGAAACTATGTAAATGGTCCTCAAGTGCGAAACATCTTTGTAATTTTGCCCTTAACACTTTGATTATAACCAATTAGATTATATCAAGTTGACATCAATGACAATACAATTTATTAGCTGATTTAATGTCTTGCATTATCCTTCTGTATTTCTGTGATTAACTTAACATCTTCAAACATTCAATCAATTACATGTCATCAATCTCTCCCTTTGGCATTGATGGCAACATACTACATTATCATACTATACTATTACTAATACAATATGAAATATAACAGTTTTATCAAGCTTTCCTATTATAACTAATACAAATGTTTGGCTTTGGGTAAGTTCAAAATAGCTTAGATTTATTTCTTACAAAATGTTTGTCTTCAATCTTCAATCCCTTTACTAGATAGATGTAGCATCTAATGTCTCTATTCTGATATGTGCTCTGCCTTGACAGTTCCTCTTCTTGATAATCTCTTTTTCCTTTGACAACAATTTGTCTCTTGTGTGAACTCTCTCCCTTTGTTACTTCTCTCCCTTAGATGGATATTTCATATGTAATCAATTTCACTCCTGATTCTCAAATATTGATTAATTCTTCCTTCTGATTCTTAGGAACTTCACTTCATGATATAACCTTTTATGATCAATGAGATAATCTCTCCATTATGATTCAATGAGATAATATCTCCCTTATGATAATGAAATAATCTCTCCTTTTACAACAATGCCAAACACAAATCATCTATATCATATATCATTCCTTTATATAATATATTCATTGAATTTCCCTATCCATCAGCAATACAATGTCTCAGGTATTTGGTGCATACTTGTACCTTATTTTGTATAGATGTATCTGTTGTTGTTCATCTCAGTGTCTGCATCAACTTGAATGATCTTTAGATTGTGTGTAGGTTGATGCATCCTCCTAGTCATCTTACTGACCGATAGACAAGGGTTGGACCCCTAGTCTCTATCTCAGGTACTCAAATGTATCTTTTGGTAATGGCTTGGTGAATATATCAACTAATTGTTCCTTTGATTGAACATATTCTAGTATTACCTCCTTTTCTTGCACTTGTTCTCTCAGATAGTGATACTTGATAGAAATATGCTTAGTCTTAGCATGCATCATTGGATTCTTAGAAATGCTAATTGCACTGGTGTTATCATAGTAGATAATTAATGGTTCAAGAATCTTCATATTCATACCTTCCAACAATTGTTTGATCCATGCAATATTGGAGCAATTCGTAGCGGCAGCCACATACTTTACTTCTACAGTAGACTGAGAGATGCATCCATGCTTCTTGCTGATCCATGTGACAAGTCTGTCATCCATGAATAATGCTCCTCCAGTTGTGCTCTTTCGGTCATCAATGTTTCCATCCTAATCAACATCTGTATAGACTTGTAGCTTAAATTATCCTTCTCTTTTATACCATAAGCCATAGTCCTCAGTGTTCTTCAGATATCTCAGAATTCTCTTGACAACAGTCATATGTGATTCTTTGGGATTAGCATAGAATCTTGCAACTATTCCAACTGTATGTGTTATATATGGTCTGGTAATGAAAAACATACATTAGTTTTCCAATCATTGATCTATATAAGGTTTGATTTACCTCATTTGATTTGTCTTCTTTTGTCAACTTACATCCGATAGCCATAGGTGTTCCAACTGGTTTGGAATCTTCCATCTTGAATATCTTTAGCACTTCCTTGATGTATTTGGATTGAGTGATATATATGCATGCATCTTGTTGAAGAATCTGTAGACCAAGAAAGAATTTGATCCCCCCAAACATAGACATTTCAAATTCCTTGCTCATTTCATTAGAAAAGGATTTGCATAACAATTCATTTCCCCTAAAAATGATATCATCAACAAAAATTTCAGCAATCATAATATTACCATCGGTATCTTCTTTTAAGTATGGATTTCTATTTTCACTTGTTCTAACAAATTTTATGCTAATGAGATAGGAGTGAAGTCTTTCACGCCGGGCTCTAGGTGATTTTTTCAATCCATAAAAGGATTTATGTATTCTACATACCATGTTTCTCTTCTCTGGATCAACAAACCCTTCTGGTTGTTCAATGTACCTCTTCTTCCAGTATTTCATTTAGGATTGCAGATTTGACATCCATCTGGTATACCTTGAATCCTTTAAATACAGCATAAGAAAGTAAGATTCTAACTCCTTCTAGTCTAGCAATGGGTGCAAAGGTTTCTCCATAATTAATACCTTCTTCTTGTGCATATCCCTTGCATACTAATCTTGCTTTGTTTCTAGGGACTTCTCCATTCCCATTCAACTTGTTTTTGAATATCCATTAGGTATGGTCGATGACATTCTTTTCATCTGGTCTTGGTACTAGTGTCCATGTATTGTTCTTCTCAATCTGTTCTATTTCTTCATTCATAGCACTGACCCATTCTTCATTCTCAAGTGCAGTGTTAATAGATTTAGGCTCAAAATCACAAAGTAAACATATAGTGTTTAGTGACTTACTTCTTGTTCTTGTTCCAGCCTTCTTGTCTCCTATGATTTTATTCTGTGGATGATGTCTTCTGACATACTTGGCAAGTTTTGGTTCAGCCTTTTGTTCATCATTTTGATCATCTTATTGACCTTCATTCTTATCTCCATTGTTCGGAACATCATCTTGAGGATTTTCCTAATTTTTTGTAATTGCAGCCTGATGCTGGGGTGCAATGTTTTGTTGTTTGAGAGAGATACACTATTGCTCAGGTAGAGTGTTAGGTTCTATATAAACAAACCTGTTGTATTCCTCTAGTTCTTTTCTGCTTTCATTATCAGTCTTTTTTGAAAATTCATCTATTTTCATATTTTTACTTTCAATGATCTTGTTAGATGAATTTTTAAGACATTTATAAGCCTTTCTTTTGTTTGAGTACGCTAGAAAGATACCTTCTTCACTTTTGGAGTCAAGTTTTCCATTGCTTTCATCCTTCAAAATATAACATTGACTAACAAAGATTCTGAAGTAACTTACATTGGGTGTATGACCATACCAAAGCTCATAGGGTGTCTTCTTTGTGTCCTTCTTTAATTGTAGTCTATTTAATGTGTAGACAGTAGTACTTACAGCTTCCCTCCAGAAAGTTTGAGTGATGCTTTTCTCAATCATCAATGTTCTTACACAGTCAGCAATTGATTTTTTTCTTCTTTCAGAAATTCCATTTTGTTGTGGTGTTCTCAGTGCAGAAACCTATCTTTTAATTTCATGCTCATTGAAATAGTTAGTGAATTCATTTGAAGTAAATTCCCCTCCTCTATCTGACCTTAAGCATTTCAATTTCTTTTCACTTTGTTGTTCTACCATATCCTTTTACCATTTAAACATCTTAAATTCTTTTGATTTATCTTTTAAGAACATGAGTGTCATCATTCTAGAATAATCATCAACAAAGAGAATAAAATACCTATCTCCATAGTACCTCTTTTTCCTCATGAGTCCACATAGATCTGTATGGACTAATTCTAGAATTGTATTAGATGTATGGGTTTTAATCTTGAAACTGGACTTTGTCATCTTACCTTTTTGACAATTCTTGCACATGATATGCTTGGGCTTAGTCATGCTCGGTAAGCCTCTGACATTATTTTTGTTGCTTATCTTTATCATGTTGTCAAAGTTCACATGACACAATCTTTTGTGCCACAACCATATGTCTTCATTTCTAGCCATTAAGAAAGTGGTGTTAGTGTCATCAAGATAGATAAGGTTACCTTTTGTCTGCTCACCGATTCTAATCAACCTTCCTGATTCATTGAATATTTTTCCCTTCTTATTTTCAAATGCCACTCGGTGACCTATATTATTCAGCTATGAAACACTTAATAGATTATAGTTTAGTCCTTTTACCCAGTAAGTATTTTCACATTTGATCAGGTTATTCAACATTATAGTTTCTTTACCTTCAACTGGACAAGGTTTATCATTTCTCATTCTTACTGAACCACCATTATAGTATTCCAAAGTTTCAAACTTTTGTTTATCACCAGTCATGTGGTGAGTGCAGCCACTATCTATGATTCAGACGTAATTTTTACTAAATTTAGATATGACTACAGTTTCTACATACCTTTCTTCTTCTTCATTATAATCATCCTTCATGGCTACAAAAACCATCTCAATGTCTTCTTCTAATTCGGTATCTCTTTTGTCAGATTATTGGTTGCTTCGGTAATCTCTTTTATCACCTCTATCAAACTTCTTCTCAGATGATCTATCATTTCCTCTGTCATCTTTTCTTCTGTTTGGACATCTTGCATCAAAGTGTCCAACCTCTTTATAATTGAAACATACAAGTGGTAATTTACCTTTGTATCTACCTTTGCCTCTCTGTAATCTTCTGGCCATTAGTGCTTCAATCTCATCAATTCCTTGATCCTTATTATCACTTTCACTATCATTTATAATAGCATGTCTATGAGTTGAGTTTCTTATCTTTAAAGAATATTTGAATGCAGATTCTATTGATGGTAAGACACTATTACCAAAGTTATTCATCTCAAATGAAATCAGTCTACCAATCAGACTACCTAGAGTAACTATATTGTTTGCAACTGCTCTCATTTCTTGAATAGCAGAAACTCTAATAGCATATATAGGCAGTAAGGTTCTTAATATTTTAATTACCATTGTCTCCTTTTCAAGTACACCTCCAACTCCTCGAATAGCATTGACTACCTCTTTGATTATACATCTATACTGAGTGATATTTTCTCCCTCTTTCATCCTTACGTCATCAAAGCTCCCTCTTAGGCTTTCTGCCTTTGCTCTTAGTACATTGGCATCTCCTGCATGTACCAACTTCAACTTATCTCACATTTTCTTTGCAGAGGTGCAAGTTTTGACATCTTCAAAGTCAGCAGCGGAGAGTGATGATGCAAGTTCTATCATCATGCAATTATGCTCATGCTTTACTCTTAATTTCTCAAGAGTGTGAGGTCCTATAGGAAAAACACATTTAGTATCAAGGTATTGAGTAACATCATTTCCAATATCTGATAGCTGGAGTCTTATTCTATTTTTCCATGATGCACATTTGTCTTTATTCAACTTGGGCACATCTCATCTGTTCATCTTGTGATCTTTTGCTTGATTTGTTAAAATCTATTTCTAAGCACACAAGCTCTAATACCAATTGTTAGTAATAATTGAGAGGAGGGTGAATCAGTGGCCTCAAAAATATTCCAATAATCAAACCAAAAAATTAGTACCACAATATTAAGCCTCTAGTTATCTTTAGTTCTATAAGATGAATGCCTTCAAATACAATTATCAAAGTACAACTGCTTGGAATGCTTTGTAAACCCTTTTACTGTATGTTTATAGAATAGCAGTCTGTTAATTTACAGAAAGACAGTAAATTATCTAGAGTATACCGATTAATCTAGTTTACCTATGTGTAATGCAAAACACTAAAGTAATGAGTCATAAACATATTGACACAGATTTTTAAAGTGGAAACTGTATGTGTCTGAATGTTGACCTCTAAATCAGGCACAACACAACATAGTCATTGCTCAATCATTGAATTGCGAAAATGAACATGAATTGTTCATTCCATAATATCGATTGAATTGACTTGTTGCCTCCTATTTAGTTGGGGTGTTTAATTACTCTCAAAATGAGAGCCAACAACCATAGACAATTTGTAAAATGATAGATTTGAAAGAATTGAAAACTAAAATGAAACTATTCTATATGAGAGATGAAATTATAATCTAAGAATGGAAATGCATATTTTAATCTAAGAAGCTTGAAAGAAATAATAGAATTAAGCTATTTGATACATAAGTAAACTAAATTAAGATGAAGATGTCATTAAACTAAATGAAATTATACTAATATGCAATAAAAGATTAAAAACATGAGAGAATTGAGACAATATTTTGCTATAGTTTTGATACTCTAAAAATTGCTCCTCCCAAATGAAGGAAAGAAGGTCCATAATATAGAAGAACCTGAAAAGAGGATGAAGATTTTCCTGGAAAGAAACGGTTGACTCTTCATCTCCATGGAGGAAGGTGAGACAAAATTGAAGGAATTATTCAATTAAGTAAATGAATTATTACCACATGGGTGGCTTTTCATCTTGAATTATTGAATTTCAAGTGAGGATAATCCATTCAAATAACTAAATAATTATTTAATTCATTTTGATGTGTATTAGCTAGAGGGGGTGGAATTAATTTAATTTAAAAGCACTTAGGACTTTATAATTTAATTAATTAATTATAGGGATTTTTAGCTAATACATCTTGAAAATTTAGGAATTAAATATGGTGTAAGATTTATGCAAATTTAGGTTTTTTGCATTTGAGACTAAGTCAATTAACGAAAATTAGGAAGGAGAATTTGCCTAGTACAATAGGACTTTGATGATGAGAAAATGCACCAAAATTGATTAGAATTGTAAGGTACCAATTTTGGGGTGTTACATTTCGCCCCTCTTTGAATTGATGTGCGAACAGTGTGTTGATTCAAAAAATAGTCTGATGTGGCCGATGAAGATTTCAGAAGTCTAGGGTAGGTTGCCATGACACCGATCAGATCAATAAGCAGAACCATCTTCAGAACGAAGCATGATTCTCTAAAGTCTAAGTTAGATTGCGAAGACAATGATCCAAATACCACTTGAGAGAAGATTAGAATCGGGGTTAGATTTCCCAAATGTCCTCTGATAGCTGATGAAGATTTAGAAATATCTACAGAATTAGGGTTAGATTGCCCCAATACGAAGGTTAGCCCTCCGAGATCCAGGTTAGGTTGCCTAGATAATGGTCTAAAAGAGCTTTTGAGACCCATCTTCAGAATGAAGCATGACTTTTAGGAATTAGGGTTAGATTGCCCCAATACCCAATGGGATTTCAAGAATCATCTCCAGAATGAAGCTTGATCCTTGAGGATATGAGTTAGATTGCTCAAATACCTAGAAAGATAGATAAAAAGATGACAAGATGTGAGGCATCAAGATGCCCTTAGAGATTTAAGATCATGGAATATCAAATTTTGACCATAAGGTACAAAACATTGAATATGCCCCAAGTGATGAGATGCTCCTAGCAATGGGGAATTTTGATTCAGATCAGACTAATTCAAGAATGAAACAAAAAGATTCATTGATGCAATCATCATGCCCCCTCGGGAGCAAAATCAAAAGATGACACCACAGAAAGATGATTGACAACAAAAGATTGCAGATAGAAGCAAGATCAAAGATCCAGAGGAAATTAGAGATAGGTCAAGAGAAGGTAGAATTGATTTAGAGCGATCAGGAGGTCCTGTTGACTAGGCTTCACCATAGTTGACCAAGTTTGACCAGAATTGACTAGAGTTGACTTTGATGAAAAGATTGCAGAAGTTGAGAAAATCATGATGAGAGATGATTCTGACAAGAAAGCAATGTCAGCAAGTTGACTGCACAAGCGTCTGATCGCATCGGTCCCAAAATTTTAAAATGCGATTTTGAGCTACTTTGGAGTGTTAGATTTCAATTTTGATCTCGAAAATGGATTCAAAATGGTCGATTTAGCCAAGGGTGCAATTTTCACAGAAAATGGAGCACTTTTGAAAATTAGGTCAAAAGCTATATAAGGGCCAGAGGGGTCATTTTCAAATCATTATTCACTTTTAACTTTAGAGATGGCGAGAGCTCAACCTGATATTGATAGCATTCCCATGCGTACACATCAATTCAAGCACTCCCGACGACAATCTCGGCCACCGGAGTATGACGCACCTGTAACTAATCAAAACACGATCTTGCATTCAAAATTTTATCACTTTCTAGATCTTTTTATCATGTTTTATATAGCTTTTAAGTCTACTTAGGTCAATTATCGCATGAGGGAATAGTTTCCTCACACTGGTAAAGGTTGCCCCTCGCGCAAGAAATTGGATTCCTCACACGGTTTAGGGTTTCCTCGCATGTGGTCCTTGAGAGTACCATTCTATGAAGCTTGCGTGGAGTACGATACCCAACTGAGGGCAGGCACACTAGCACTAAGAGCGATCTTCCAGGATGATATGGTGATGGGTTTAGCCATCTCTTGGGAGGATCTAATGAGTAGGTACAGTGTAGATCATACATTGGCAGTTGTCTTGGCGTTGTTCTTGAGTTGCTACCTAGTATCGGATCGAGGTCAGCGTAGATTGGAGTACGGCTGGGGAGTTATGCTGTAGCGGATGCTAGCTATTCCATCAGTGAGATTTGGATGGGGCAAGTGCATGCTCGCATAGATGTACCATGAGACCATGGCAGCTGGAGTCATGGTTTTACATATTTGGGCCTGGTAGCACCTTCTCGTATGTCGGTTTTCTGTGATACTCGATAGCCCTTAGAGCCATATATTTATAGGTATGCAGGTCCTATGACTTAGCTAGCGCTAGGTAAGATGGATCAGTGGTGGGTGCAGCTAGATGATATGGCAGGAGTTATATGGAGGCCATGGATAGCCATAGAGGTTTGGGAAGACACACAACATGAGCTGCCACATATGTTCTGCTTGCGTCCTTTGATCAGGTGCACCATTAGCGTTATTAAGTGCTTTCTATTGACATGGGTCCTATGATAGTTTGAGAGACCACAGGATGTTTCCTAGGAGTACTGTACCTATGCCCAATTCATCGATGAGACAAAGAAGGGCTGGCAGAGGTAGCTAGATTAAGGGAGGAGCATGATAGATGCACGGGTACCACCAGCTAGGTGGGATTATTTAGCAGGGGTGACGAATGCAAGGATGACACCTGCATAGAGGGATCATATTTTAGCTCACCTTTCCCAAGGTTTACAGATCTTGTTGGAACGGGCCCACAGGTATAGTAGGTGGTACATCCACCACCGTAGTAGAAGGTACTACAGCCGTCACCATAGTAGGTACATCAGCCGCCACCACAATAGGTACCACCTCAACAAAGAGTACAGTTGAGAACTGGGTTGGGTCCCCTTCTTCCTAGATGGATGGGATCAGATGCAAGTGTAGGGAGCAGTGGTACTCAGGAGAGGCCCACTAAGTAGGGGGAGGATACCGTTATGGCCGATACTATTACAGCTGATCCACCAACAAGAGGACAGGTAGCACAGTTGTAGGAGGCTCTCAGGAGGAGTCATGAGAGAGTGAGACAGATACAGAGGGAGTGAGATGATTACCATACATAGGTGGTCATATAGGAGACCCGAGTGACTGAGTGGGATTAAGAGATCCGAGGTTTATAGGAGGCATTATCCAGAGCACAAATAGAGGTGAGATATGAGGCTACTCAGTCAACCTATTACTATGCTGCATACACGATCATAGTTCCTGAGACAGCAGACCAGGTTTTGCCATTTTTAGAGTATGCTAGGGCATGGGCTGCTCCACAGGCACCACCATAAGAACCTCCTCAGCATTAGGCCATACCACCACATCCACCTCCTCCAGGTGGGAGTGGCTAGATGAGGCATATTGATATATATTG
>MU224123.1:774653-789356 GCA_018584345.1 Thuja plicata
TATGGATTAGAAATGTATGTCATGGACGAATATGCAAATGTTTATGCACATGTTTTATTGATGTATGCAATGATAAATGTTAGATAGATAAATGCTATGTATGATTTGATTTATGCTTATAATGGATGCACATGTTTTATGGATATGTAAATGCAAATGAATGTAGGGAAATGCAATTTTGTAATGAATGCAATGGTAATAATCATCTCATGCGGGATATTGCAATATATGATAGGTACTAACCAAAAGAATATGAATGAAGATCGAGATCAAGGACCGAATGCTTGTGCAGTCAAGAGGAATCTAGGACAAAATATGAGAACCTTCAAAGAATGAGAAGACAACGAAGAGAGTACCAAGACTATTGCTAGGCAAGCTTAAAATGCGAATGCAAGCCTAAGCTAAATGCAACCCTAGGAATTGGTTGTTGGACACATCGCATTATCATCATCGAGTATTTTGGAACATCGGAGTCAATAAAATCCTTACTAGTGCCACTGCAACCATAAGGATATGAATATGACTTTCATCGGATAAAATTGTAGTAAACGAACATAAGCACCAGGGCACAAAATCCAGGATGACCTGAACATTGTTTCTAGTTTGATACAGTAAGAGTACACAAGTAAACAAACAGAGCAATAATAGTCAAGGAGATAGTTCCAACCTCCCCTTGGCGTACAAATAAACAAGATTGAGGGATGTGAAGATTTTCCACCTTAATGTAGAAGCTCTTATCACATACACCCTATTTATTTGATGCTGTCGGATCATCAAAACTACACCAACAAGCAGTAGACAAAAAGAACATATCAATGAAAACCATGAGAACAGACAACATACAAAGAAAGAATCAATCATAGCTCAGCATGTCTTAAAGTTTACAAATGTGCATGTGTTTAGGGTGTTGAAAAACACCATTGTGCTTGTGGGTGCATTGTGTTTGATTTCTATCAAGAGATGTTTACGTGCGAGATATCCAATTTGTGCTGAAAAACATAGATGTTTCCAATGAGAGTGTTGGAAAACACTATTTGACCGGGGTGTTGAGAAACACCAGTTTGTGTCAGTAGAGAGTTATCCTTTAGAACTGACAAGATTACTGACTCAAGGGTAAACTAAAGATGTGATAAAAGTGGGGAGCCATGCCCCCAAGTAATGAATGGATTGATGTCAAATATGCAGATAGCAATTTGATGTGAGAAATCTCAGTAGTACAAAAATAGTAGGCAAATGCAGTGAGAATCACTGGTGACTGACGCGAGAAAGATTCTCAGGCATAAAGATCAATGTGAGATCTAAGCATCAGTAGTAAGATGCGGTGAGAATCATTGGTGACTAATGCGAAGAGGAGAGAGACTCCAAAAGATAGGACAATGCCCCCTAGACCAGGAAGATGCCCCCGAGTGTGACCAATTTCAATCCATGTGAAGTTGAGCAAAATCTCAAAAATGACTGAGAGCGAATGCATGAGCGAGCAAACTAAAGTAGGAAAGCAAACTAGAGCAGGAAAGAAAACTAAAGCAGGAAAGTAGGAGAGAAAATTGCAAGAAAGTCAATGGATGCCACGATAGATAAAGCATTGCGAAACAAGAGGCACCTATTTACTAGGTTTTCACCATCTTGGCAGAAATTCTATTTTTGCTACCATGAAGCCTGTTTTCTAGGTTTTCATTAATGACACATTTTTCTCTTTTTCTCTTTTTTTTTGTATTTTTCATTTTTTCATTTTTTTGTATTTTTTCATTTTTTTCATTTTTAGTACTTTTTCATTTTTTGTATTTTTTCATTTTTTGTATTTTTTCATTTTTTGATTTTTTTTGTATTTTTTCATTTTTTGATTTTTTTGTATTTTTTCATTTTTTTATTTTTTTGGTATTATTAAGGTGCCTATTTACCAGGTTTTCACCAGGATAATAGATACATCAAAGTGCCTGTTTGCCAGGTTTTCACTAAGATGATCTTTTTTTTAGGGCATTTTACAATTTTTAGGATTTTCTCATAATAGAGTATGTACATGAGCATTCAGAAGACATCTTAACTGTAGAACTTCTTCAGATGAAGAGCATTGATAGGCTCTTTGAGTTGTTCCCCCTCTTTGGTAGAGAGTTGGTAAGCGCCAGACCCAAATACTGCAGTGATAACATACAGACCAAGCTAGTTTGGTTCAATTTTTCCTTTCTGGACCCGCTGTTGTTGATTCTTGGGGTTCTCTCTCAGGATGAGATCACCCACTTGGAATTCTCTCGGTCTGACCTTCTTGTTTTAGCTTTTAGATATTCTCTTCTGATATGCTTGGAGATGATCGAACACCACTTTTTTGACTTTCATCCAGTAGTTCAAGCTCTTGAAG
This sequence comes from Thuja plicata, assembly GCA_018584345.1. NCBI lineage: Eukaryota > Viridiplantae > Streptophyta > Pinopsida > Cupressales > Cupressaceae > Thuja > Thuja plicata. Next base: position 777,007 of record MU224123.1, read on the forward strand.
ATGAGATATTATGATATCATCATCAGTAATGAGGCCCTTCAAAGAGACTCGCAAAGTAGGAATCTCAACCTCAATAGGAAGCATTGCATCCGCACCATAAACTAGAGCAAAGGGTGTGGCCCCTGTTGGTGTTCATATACTAGTACAATAAGCCCATAAAGATGGATTAATCTAGAGATGTCAGTCTCGTCTAGATTTGTGTACTGTGTTGTGTAAGATCTTGGGAATAGTCTTATTTGAAGCTTCCACCTGTCCATTACCCTGGGGATAATAGATAGAAGACCAGTGCTGAATAATTCTAAACTTAGTGCATAAATTTGTTAGATCCTTGTTCTTTAATTGCCCCCATTTTTAGTGATTATTGATGAGGGTACACCATATCTACAGATGATGTAGTTTAGTATAAACATGGCCACAGACTTGCCATCAGCTATGACGAGAGACACTACCTCAAACCACTTGGTGAAATAGTCTATAGCAGTGATGTTGTATTTATGTCCCCTTGAAGAAGATGGATGTATCTGACCCACCAAGTCAAAGGCCCACTGCTGAAATGTCCAAAATCTGACGAAAGGAATGAGCACCTTGGTAGGAGCGTGGATCAGATTTCCATGAAGCTAGCATTGTTTGCAAGATTTAGCAAATTGTGTAGCTTCTTTCTCCATATCTGGCCAATAGTAACCAGCTCTAATAAGTTTGTGAGCCAGTGTTAGGCCATTTGAGTGAGATCCATAGATGTCTTCATGCACCTCTACTAACACATGCTTAGACTCAACATGTTCTAAACACCTAAGGAGGGTACTGTCTAGACCTCGTCTATATAAGTCATTAGCTATGATGAAAAACCATGAAGCACTATGGATTAAGTGATGTTTTTCATTTCAGATGTAAGTGTCTAGAATGATCTGGTCATGAAGGTAGGAGTAAATATGGTGGTAGCAGGATGAGTCATGTCCAATGACTGAACAGATCATCTGGGATTCAGGGGAATTATAGGCATGGTGGCATAATGTCTCCACTAGGAATTCATGTCTAAAGTTATTTTCTAGCATTTGTAACATGCAAGCTAGAGTATCCATGGCATCGAATACTTTATTATCTACCCTTGGAGTTTTTTGGAAAGTAACATGTGCAAAGTATTTCTTAAGATCATCAACCATCTTTTTATAAGGCACCAATTTTTCATCTTTTTTTTTATAGAATTCATTCACCTGATTAATAACCAACTGTGAATATCCAAAGACCTTTAACTCATCGACACACCATTCAATAGTGATATTTAATCCATTAATCAAGGCTTCATACTTAGCAGTGTTATTTGTGCAAGGAAACATCATTTTGTAAGCCTTTGGTAATGACTACTGTTGAGGTGTAATGAACAAGATTTCGGCACCTGACCCCTGCTGGGTGAATGATCCATCAAAGAACATGGTCCATGACTGATGTGTGAGAAGTATGATGGACTCATCTGGGAACTTGATCCTTAATGGTTGATGGTTTGTAATAGGTGCCTTAGCCAATTGATCTGCAATTGCTTGCACTTTGATAGCTTTTCTTTCCACATACTCAATGTCAAATTCACTAAGTATCATGACCCACTTAGCTAATCTACCCATGAGGGCAGATTTTTTGAGTAAGTACTTTAATGGATCAATTTTTGCAATGAGCCTTGTAGTGTGAGCAAGCATGTAATGTCGTAACTTCTAGGAAGAAAACACCACCGCTAAGAAATCTTTCTCAATGATAGAATAATTCATTTCATAGGAGACCAATGTTCTGCTGATGTAATAGATTGCTCTTTCTTTATTGTTTTGATCTTCTTGAGCCAATAGAGCACCCAAAGATGTTTCTATAGCTGAGATGTATAAGATTAATGGCTTCCCATGAATAGGAGGCATTATTATAGGTGGATCAACCAGATATTTTTTTGATTTATTGAAAACCTTGTTCACATTCTTTATTCCATTCATAGGTCACACCTTTATGTAGAGTTTTAGTAAATGGTTGTGACTTGTCAGCTAGCTACGAGATGAAGCATCGGATAGAATGAAGCCAACCTTGAAGACCTCTAATTTGTCTTATATTGTGAGGTGGAGGCAATTCCATGATAGCTTGCACCTATTCAGGATCCACCTTGATTCCTTTTGCAGAGATGATATAACCAAGCAATTTTCCCAAAGTTACTCCAAATGCACATTTCTTAGGATTGAGACATAGTCTAAAATTTTCCATATGATCTAGTATAGGGCCTAGATTAGTAAGATGTGATTTCCTATCCATACTTTTAGCAAGGGTATCATTAACATAATCCTCCATTGTTTTGTGCATCATATCATGAAATATAGTAGTGACTGCTCTCTGATATGTAGCTCCAGCATTCTTAAGACCAAAAGGCATAAAATTCCAACAAAAAGTGCCCCATGCACAAGTGAAAGCAGTATTTTCTTGGTCCTCTAGCACAATTTTGATTTGGTTGTAGCCAGAGAAACCATCCATTAGGGAGTACATTTTGTACCCTTCTATCATATCCACAATCATATCAATGTTGGGTAGTGGAAAATCATTCTTTGGACATGCCTTATTTAAGTCCCTAAATTCTGTATAGACTCTAATAGATTTTTCATGCTTCGACACTGGAACTATGTTGGAGATCCATTCCACATAGTCAATTGCTCTAATGAACCCAGATTTTAGGAGTTTCTCTAGTTTCTCCTTGACAAGTAGAGTCACATGTGGATACATTTTTTTGAGTTTTCCTTGATTGGTTTTACTCTAGGAGCTATTGATAGGTGATGCATGATAAGATCAGGATCTACACCACACATGTCAAAGTATGTCCATGCAAATTTTATCTTTTTCTCTTTGAAGAAATCTGTGAATTCTTTGAGTTCTTCTGCAAACAATGATTTAGCCATATGAATAATGTGTGGATGTTCTTCGATACCCAAACTTACTGGCTGAGTCAGCTCAATTGGCACTGATGATCGTTCCTGAAAATGACTTAGAAGTGCATCAAGTATCTCATCCTCAGGCACCTTGGAGAGGTTTTCACCTTTGGATACGTCTATTCTTTTTACTTTTTTTCGGCTCTGACACTGCCACAATGTGGTTTTCACCATCAAAGCACCTATTTTTTCTTCTTTTGATTTTATGACTAATATACTTGATATCAGCCTCGGTCATGTTGAAACTTTCTTCACTAGTGGAGGACATTACATGTTCAACAGCGTGAAGATAACAAGCTAGAGCATAGTCATTCTGGAATGTGAGCACTTCATTGGATGAGGAAGGGGAATTCTAGTCTAGTAGATCGAGATGTTGGAGTGAGAGAGAAGTGACAGGTTCAAGTGCATTCATGGTATAATCATCGACATCATGGACTAGTAAGTTGAGACCTAGAGCAATCTCATCCAAAGGTGTATTCAAATCCCTTTGACTCCTAGCGACCATAGTAGAAGACACGTTAACATTTATGGAATCAAACTCATTAGACCTTTCACTAGACTCATCACCTATGTCGAGAAGCTTTTCATAGGATCCTTCTAAAAATTTGTCAAACTCATATTCATGGGAATGTGTGTCCAAAATCTGACTGGGATGTTTGCACCATGAAGGTTTGGGAGTTCTTGTGACACCAGCCCATTCTTGCACAAACTTCTCTTGAAATTGTGATGTTAGGTATCATTCACCTTGGAAACTAAGATCTTGTGACACTTTCCATTGTTTGTATGTCAAAGTAGTAAATGGAATAGCAACATTGGAGTCACTGCCAACCTTGGTTGTACTAGCATGTATCATGACATCATCTGGCTTAGCAAAGAATGCTGCCAGATCTGGAGGAATAGGATAAGGAAAGAAATCCTCATCGGAGCTATCCTCTGTGGTGTCAACTGTAGCTGTGCCTTCAGGTTTTGATGGAGGATCTAGTTTTGGTACAAATTTGTTAATCCCTAGATGGAACAGGATCTTCTTGAAACCTAAACCAGTTGGTTCTTTCATCTTTTGACCTATAGCTTTAATAGGTTCAACTAACCCATTACCATTCATCCCTATTGGACCACTCCCTTTGTATCCAAAGTGTTTCATGATTTTAAGACCTTCATTATTAGTATCTAGTTCATGAGCTGGGGTAGTCTGTTCATTAAATATGTCATTTCCTTTGTAAAGCCAAGCTTTAATAGCTCTTTTCTCATCTTCATCTTCTAATGGTGTTGAAGCTCGTACAAAGGCACCATCATAAACTATTTTAGGAGGAGCAGTAGAAGATTTATTGTTCTCAGAAGGTCTCCTGTAAAAATGAGGAGATAGAGGTAGAGCTGCTAATGATAGCATAGCTTCTATTTGATACCTCCCCATGCCTATGTCTTTGATTTTCAAAGTCTATTCCATGTCTCTAAGCTTGGCCTCACAGAATTTTGTGTAGTCTTTGTTAGTAGGAACAAGACTATCAGCTGACTGTGTAAGTGTATTACAAGAAGAGCCCATATTAGTAGGAACTGTCACTTCTGCACCATAGAAAGGAAACTTGATGCACTGATGATACATAGAGGGAACCGCTTGCATTTCATGGATCCACGGTCTTCCTAACAGGATGTTATAAGCAAGAGGAAGGTCCAGCACCTGACATGTGACATCTCTTTCAACCGGTCCAACCTGAATGGGTAACACAACTAAACCTTTAGACTTTCTCTCTTCTTCATCATAGGCCTTGATAATAATTCTCTTGTAGGAATCTATGTGATATTCATCATAACCTAGCTGAGCGAGAAAGTGAGCAGAGTAAATGTTGAGGCCAGCATCAATAAGGATGTGGCAGACTAATTTTTTGCCAATCATAACCTCTATATGCAAAGGAGCGTTATGCGGGTGACTGATCGAATGGTCATCTTCTTCTGAGAAAGATAGATAGTGTGGTGAAGTCAAGTGACCCACCATGGATTGAAATTGATCAAGATTAATGTCTTTGGGGATGTTAGCATGTACGAGTGATTTATCCATAATCTGTCTATGAGTAGGCGAGATATTCAACAACTCAAAGAGGATTATTTGAGCATTGATTGTTTGCAGTTGGTCGATAATACTATAATTAGAACTAGGAGGTGTGGGGACCATTTTCATGGTCTTGTTGGTAGGGCCAACAATAGCTTTATCCGTGGGTTGTTTTGATGCGAATGTAGTAGTACGAGGGTCAGGACCCTTAAGAGTTATCTTAGCATGGGATCTAGTAACGATGTTTGTGCAATCTTGAGATGATTCAGATTCAGATGAGCAAGACCCATGGCCTCTCAAGACAAATGGGGTCTTAGGCTTAGGAGCATCCCTACTCCCCTTGATATTAATCACATCACAATACTCAACTTCGACAGGCTCGATCATGTTGATGACATTTTCATTAGTTGTATGCGTGTAGTTAACCTTGGCATTGTTGTTCTTAGTGTTGGAAGACTCACCTTTCTCATGATGAGGAAAGGGATATTTAAATGCGTGGTGATCTGAATTCTTGTTATGATTTTCCACAACAATAACCTCATTATCAATCAGATCTTGGAAATTATGGTGCAACTGAAGACAAGTAGAAGTCTTATGACCCTTGTTCTGGTGATAGTCATAGTATGCATTGTCGTTCCACCAATGGGGTCATGGTTGCGTATCATATAGATGCTTGTCTAAAGGAGTGACATGTAACTGATTGAATGTTTGATAATGTTAAGTTGAAGATGATGCAAGACATTAAATCAGTTAATGGTTTGTATTGTCATTGATGTCAACTTGATATCATCTATATGGTCATATACATAATGCCAAAGACTTCATAGAATCAATGGAATAGAGGTTATTCTTTCAGCAATGCATAAAAGTCATGTATTCACTAAGTGATAGACCACACCGGTGGAGTGCACACCATCAATAAAGATAGAGATAAAGTCATAGTGATGCCTGACGAGTAGAAGACAGTGTTGTCTAATGAAGTAGAATCAAAGAATGCTTAACAAGAAAGATCCAATGATTCCCGAAAAACAGAGATCCTGAAGCTATCTAAAGTTGCACTGATAGAACTAGTAGTTGTCACCGGTGACAAACTGTAGAATTGACCGACAGAACAGAGAGATCAGAAAATGATAAAATATCTAGCTGACAGAGCTTAAAGATAGACTTAATTGGTTGTTTTATTTTTTTTATTCAACCATAGTTAAGTAAGTGATTTAAAGATTATTTATACAGTTGGCAAGAAGATAACTATGAGATAAATCAGGAGTTAAAGCCGTAAATCAAATTGGCTAGATTGTTTTTCACACCAAGAATCAAGAATAAAGAATCAAGGAAAATCATGTCTATATAAGAGACAATCATAATTCATTTCCACAAGCACTCAGATATACGAGGGAGTGAATTGATAGAAGATGCTAAAGAGAAAATGATGAAGGATAAACTTCATACAGTCCTGATCAATCAAGCTAAGGGAGAGCTAAAGAATTCTATAGACACCGATGAATAGTGAAGAATAGCATCACAGAGCAGAAAGAGTGAAGTACAAAGGAACTAAATTGATACATTGATCAGAGAGGTATTGTACGTAAATAGATCTGAATCTCTACAATTCAAGTTGCATTAGAAATAGGTCATTGTGTTTCAGTTTAACCATTGAAGCATTAAGTCTCTTAACAGAGCAAGGCTTAACCATCTTATATAATTGAGGTATATCCTAACAGATTACCAAAAATTTTGATTCATAATAGTAGCATCGGTCTTACCTAAAGCCTATTGATAGTCTAAGAAGGAGGTTGATTCAAGGATGATAGTAAGATTAGCATAAAGCCTATTGATAGTCTAGAGATTAATTCAAGGATGGTAGCATAGATGCCAGATACTTAGTGACAACCTATGCATAAAAATCCTCTAATAAGGTCACACTTAACAGTGTGTTTGTAACCTTTAACAAGGTTGGCTCCTAACAGGGATCACTTCAGAAGAGTGAAAATTTAGGGTACCTGTCCTAGTGGTTTTTCCCTTAACAGGGTTTCCACATTAAAATCCATGTGTTATGTGTGTATGGTTTATTACTTTATTGTTTTACATTTCACATATGCATTTTTGGATTGATTGGTATACTCTACATATTTACTAAGTATCGGTAAATGAGTTTTACTGCTTATCGGTAATCAAGGAGAATAAGGATAGACAAGGTAAACTGACAGATAGTCATTTGTTTCAAGTATATCAAAGGCATACATCTTGTAGGGAATTAATAATCTGAGGTGTAATAATTGGTGGATTAAAGTTTAAAGGATAAATTTTTGAGGCCACTGATTCACCCCCCTCCCTCTCAGTTATTACTAACAATTGGTATCAGAGCTTGTCTGCTTAGAAGGAAGGTTTCAAGACCTAAGTAAACATCACAAGATGAATAGACAAGATGTGCCCAAGTTGAATAAGGACAAATTTGATTCATGGCAAAGTAGAATAAAGCTTCACTTATTAGGTATTAGCAATGATATTACTCAATACTTAGATACTGCATATGTGTTGCCTACAGGACCATTGATAGTAGATCAATTGAGAGTAAAGCATGAACATAACTGCATGGTTATAGAGCTTTCAGCCTCACTCCTTGATGTTGAATTTGAGGATGTCAAAGATTGCAAAAATGCAAAGTCAATGTGGGACAAGTTGAAACTTGTACATGGAGGTGATGCAAATTTTCTGAGAGCCAAGGAAGAAAGCCTTAGAGGAAAGTTTGATGATCTCAAAATGAAAGAAGGTGAAAACATCACTCAGTACAGCACAAGAATAAAAGAAGTACTCAATGCTATACGAGGCATTGGAGGTACACTTGAAGAGGAGACAGTGGTAAGTAAAATCTTAAGAACCCTATTCTCCATATATGCTATTAGAGTCTCTAATATTCAAGAAATGAGAGCAGTAGAAAATAATATAGTCACTCTTGATAGCCTGATTCGTAGACTAATTTAATTTGAGATGAATAACTTTGATAATAGTGTCTTACCAAGTTTAGAGTCTGCATTCAAGTCTTCTATGAGAATAAGAAAATCTAGTCAGAGACAATCATCTAGAAGAGACAGTGAAAGCAAAAGTGAAGAAGAAGATCTAGATGAAATTGAAGCACTCATGGCGAGAAGAATGCTAAGAGGAAAAGGTAAATACAAAGGCAAGTTACCACTTGTATGTCTCAATTATAAAGTGATTGGACATTTTGCTGCAAGATGTCCTAACAAAAGAAAAGATGACATAAGTGACAACAGATCTTTTGAGAAGAAATCTGACAGAGGTGATAACAAAGATTACAAAGGTTACCAACGAACAGAAAGAAGTGATACCTGAGATTACAAGGACTAAGGAAAGAAGGCTAGCTATCTAGCTACTTGCAAAGATGAAGATACTGACACCGAACCGAATGATGATGTTGAGATAGTGTTTTTAGTTGTGAAGGATGATTCAGACGAAGATGAAAGGTATGAAGAAACTGCACTCATAGCTAAGATTAGTAAGAATGATATCTAGATTATAGATAGTGGCTACACTCACCATATGACTAGTGACAAAGAAAAGTTTAATACTTTTGAATACTATAAAGGTGGTACAGTAAGAATGGGAAATGATTCTCCTTGTCAAATTGAAGGTAAAGGAACAGTAATGCTGAATAACCTGATTAAATGTGAAAATGCTTATTGGGTAAAAGGATTGAATTATAATCTATTGAGTGTTTCTCAGCTGAATAATTTAGGTCACAGAGTAGCATTTGAGAAAAAGAAGGCAAAGATCTTCACTAAATCAGGAAAATTGATTGGTATCGGTGAACAGACCAAAGGTAACTTATTCTATCTGAATAATACTAACCCCACTTGCTTGATGACCAGAAATGAAGACATATGGCTGTGGCACAAAATGTTGTGTCATGTGAGTTTTTACAACATGATGAAAATAAGTAGAAAAAGAAGTGTAAGAGGCTTACCGACGATGACAAAGCCAAAAAACATCATGTGCAAGAATTATCAAAAAGGTAAAATGACAAAGTATAGTTTCAAAAGTAAAACCCATACATCTAATGAAATTGTAGAATTAGTCCATAGTGATTTATGTGGACCTATGAGGACAAAGAGATATTATAGAGATAGATATTTTATTCTCTTTGTTGATGATTACTCTAGAATGATGACATTTATGTTTTTAAAAGAAAAATCTAAAGCATTCAAGATTTTTAAATGGTACAAGGCTATGGTAGAGAAAAAAAGTGGTAAGGATCTGAAATGTTTGAGATTAGATAGAGGAGGAAAATTTATATCAGATCAATTCACTAATTTCCGTAGTGAGCATGGTATAAAAAGAAAGGTTTCTACACCAAGAACACCACAGCAAAATGGGATTGTTGAAAGAAGGAACATATCAATAATTGATTGTGCAAGAACACTGATGATAGAGAAGAACATCACCCAAACCTTCTGGAGGGAAGTTGTTAGCACTATTGTTTATACACTTAACATAGTACAATTGAGAAAGGACTCAAAGAAGACTCCTTATGAGCTATGGTATGGTAAAACACCCAATGTAAGTTACTTCAAAATATTTAGAAGTCAATGTTATGTCTTAAAAGATGATAGAAATGGAAAGCTTGATGCCAAAAGTGATAAAGGTATTTTTCTAGGGTATTCTACCAAAAGAAAAAAATTTAAATGTCTAATCAAGGCTTCTAACAAAATAATTGAAAGTGCAAATGTAAAGATTGATGAATTTGCATAAAAGAATGAACTGGAAAGAATAAAAGAACCAGAGGACTACAACAAGTTTGTATACTGTGAAGGACCCACAACTCTACCCGAGCAACAGTGCTTAAATCTAGAACAACAGAATGTTGCAACCGACGGTCAGAATGTTGTTACCAACGGTCAGGATAATGATCAAGATAATGTGCAAGGTAATGAAGATCAAGCTGATATGCAAAGAGTTGTACCTATACTTGCAAGATATGTAAGAAGGAACCATCTAGAGGACTAGATCATAGGAGATAAGAAAGTTGGTACAAGAACAAGAAGTAAGTCTTTACACTCAAATTGCTTAATTTGTGAGTTTGAACCAAAATCTGTCAATACTACACTAGATAATGAAGAATGGATAAGTGCTATGAATGATGAGATTAAAAAAATTGAAAAGAACAAGACATGGTCACTTGTGCCAAGACCAAATGATAAGAATGTCATCGATACAAAATGGATATTCAGGATTAAACTGAATGACAATGGAGAAGTCACAAGGAACAAGGCAAGACTAGTATGCAAGGGGTATGCACAAGAGGAAGGTATAGACTATGGAGAAACCTTTGCACCCATTGCTAGGGTAGAAGGAGTAAGAATTATACTTGCTTATGTTGCATACAAAGGATTCAAATTATATCAAATGGACATCAAGTCAGTATTCCTAAATGGAATACTTGAAGAAGAGGTATACATTGAGCAATCAGAAGGGTTTGTGGATCCAGACAAGAGGAACATGGTATGTAGTCTTCACAAAGCTTTGTATGGATTGAAACAAGCTCCCAGAGCCTGGTATGAATGAATTCATTCCTATCTAATAAGTATTGGATTCATGAGGACTAGTGAAAATAGTAATCTTTATTTGAAGGAAGATAGTAATACTAACACTTTGATTGCTGAAATATTTGTTGATGACATCATATTTGGGGGAAATGATATGCTATGCAAATCATTTGTTGATGAGATGAGAAAATAATTTGAGATGTCTATGTTTAGAGAGATCAAGTTCTTTCTTGGTCTACAGATCATTCAACAATGTGAAGGTATTTTCATTACAAAGTCCAAATACATCAAAGAAGTTCTGAAAATATTCAAGATGGAAGATTCCAAACCTAATGGAACACTGATGGATACTGGATGCAAATTAACAAAAGAGGACAAGACAACAAAGGTAAATCCAACTATATATAGGTCAATGATAGGAAAACTCATGTATGTTGTACACACTAGACTAGATATTGCACATGTAGTAGGGATTGTTGCTAGATTTTATCCTAACTCCAGGGAATCACATATGACTGCTGTGAAAAGAATCCTAAGATATCTAAAGAATACTAAGGAATTTGGCTTATGGTATAGAAGAGAAGGAAAAATTGAACTGAAAGTGTTTACCGACGCTGATTGGGTTGGAAATCTTGATGACTAGAAGAGCACAACTGGAGGAGCATTCTTTATGGGTGACAGGCTTGTCACATGGATTAGCAAGAGGCAAGGATGCATATCTTAGTCTACTATAGAAGCAGAATATGTTACTGCTACTGCAAATTGCTCAAATATTGCATGGATCAAATAGTTGTTTGAAGGTATGCATATGAAGATCAAAGAACTAGTGATTATTTACTGTGATAACACCAGTGCAATAAATATTTCCAAGAATCCAGTCATGTATGCAAAGACTAAACACATTGATATTAAGTATCATTATTTGAGAGAACAAGTTCAAGAAAAAGAGGTGATACTTGAATATGTGCAATCAAAAGAACAATTGGCTAATATCTTCACCAAGCCACTGCCCAAGGATACATTTGAGTACCTGAGGAAAAGACTAGGGATCAAACCCATGTCTAGTAGTCAGTAAAAGGACTAAAGACTTCATCAAACATATATTATCAGAATATCATTCATGATTGATGCAAGCAGAAGCTGAACTTCAAAGCTACATCTATATACAGAAAGGTATATATCAGAACCAAGCACCAGAGCAAATTGTTATATTGATGATGGATAAGGTAAATTCAAGGAATATATTATGGATAGAAGAAATTGTTTAATAGAATGTCAAATATTTGACAAATATTTGTTTGGCATTATTGTCAAAGGGAGAGAATGTAAATGTATTTCATATTATCATCAGAAACTATTCATTATCAGATTACCCCAAACAGGGAGAGATCATATCTAGAGGGAGAGTATTTGTATAAAAATTGCAAATACAAGATAGAGACATCAAAGAAGAAGAGAGAGAAATTGACACAGACAGATGACACTGTAACACCCCAAAATTGGCATCTTGCAACCCTAACCAATTTTGTTGCATTTGTCACTCTTCTAAATCATCAAAGTCCTATTGTACTAGGCAATTCTAAGTTTTTACTGACTCTACTCGACCTGAGTGTCAAATGCAGAAAATCTTAAATCTGTATTAATCATACATCATATTTAATTCCTAAATATCCATTTGGCTAAACAAACCCTATGATCGAATTAATTTAATTAATAAAGTCCTAGCACTTTAATTAAATTAAATTCACCCTCTTTAGCTGAGACACATGAAAAAGGAATTAAAATAATATTTAATTATTA
>MU224123.1:792695-813510 GCA_018584345.1 Thuja plicata
CCATTTGATAAAAGTCTTCACATGCCTCCTTTTCCCAAAGGAGTTGAACTTCCTAAATATGAAAAATACTTGGGTACATCTGACCCTCAAGATCATTTGAGAGAATTTGGTGCTCTCTCCATGGAGTTCATGCATGACACAACCTATCTTATGCATCTTTTCCCACATAGCTTGGGAGGGTTAGCTATGGAATGGTTTTCTAGACTACCAACTGGCATCAAGAACTTTGATGAAATTGCCAATTTGTTTCTACAACATTATTCTCACAATATCCAACATCCGGTTCATATTTGAGATCTTTGCAACTTGAAACAAAATCATGGGGAATCCTTCTTGACATTTCTCCAAAGATGGAGACAACTCTATACTCGATATTCCTGTAAGATACCTAAATTTGAAAATTTGGATATATTTCTCGATAATCTTCTCCCCAACTTTGGGTATCAAGTACAACTACAAGGTCATCTAACCTTTGATGACATAATTAAACAAGCTATAAGAATTGAGACATTCATGATCAAGAAAGGAGAATTGACCTTACATAAAGAAAATAAACAAGGGTCGTCTTCCTCAAGCAAAGATAAATCTAAATTTCCCAACAAGAACCAAAATGTTGTGAATGATGGTGTTGTAGACAATGTGACTGCTAAGCCTTCCAAGGCTGCCTTTAATCTCACTACCACAATGTAAGCGGCCAAAGCCACTAAATAGGCTACGGTAGCATCCAAACCAAGCACTTCATGATTTTTTGGACCTAAACCTTGGGCTCCTAGACCCAAGAAAGAATTCACGCCTTTAGGAGAACCTCTTGAAGCAGTTTACAAAACTCTTGTAGACAAAAATCTGCTTACTCCATTGGCTAATCTGAGACCTTTTGATCCGCAACCAAGACCTCATTGGTGGAATGAATCCTCTTATTTTTATTTTCACCAAAACAAAGTTCATAACGTATCCGCTTGTCAAAAATTGTGGCATGTAATCCAGGATCTTATTGATAGTGAAGTCATTGTTGTGGGAAGTCACAACAAAAATTCTGATCACCAAGCTTTCAAGGACACATTTCCTCCTCACAGGAAAGGTGAATCATCTAAAGGCAAAAATATTGATGCTAAGGTCAACTATACTTACACCAATAATGATAATGTCATTAATATGGTTGAACCTGTTGACATGGAATATTGTAATGTCCTCATTCTTAAGGGAAAGGAAGATACGTCCAAGTCTAAAACACCTTTCATTTTACGAGAGCCTGCACCTCAATCTTCTGAACAAGGGTGGTCTCAAGAGAGTGCTAATGTTGTTACTCGATCTCGTGCTAAAATCATTCTTAAAGGCCCTGAGCCTTCTATATCGACATCAACTCAACTTTCAGATAAGGCTAAGGTTGACCCTGTTGCTAAGAATCCCAAAGTGGGTTCCTCATCTAATGCTGCCAATTACAACATTCTTGATCAATTTCAATGTACTAATGCTCAAATAACTATTTTTGAGCTTCTAAAAATCTCCCCTGCTCATAGGGAAATTCTGGACAAAGCCCTCATTGAGGCTAATGTCCCAAAAGATCTTGTTCTTGACCGGTTTCAATCTATGGTAGGTCACTTGACCTCCCCACATTACTTGTCTTTCTCTGAGGAAGATGACCATTCTTTGAGTCACCTGCATAATAATCCCCTGCACATTGAAGTCATGATTGGTCCCAAGCATGTTCGCTGTGTCCTCATAGATAACAGTGTTGGCCTAAATATTTGCTCTGCTAGTTTCCTCATTGAGTTAGGCTATGGCGAAGACCACATTGATGCTCACAAAAAGATTATTATTAAAGCTTATGATGAAGAGGAACGCAAATCCAAGGGTTTAGTTGTTTTTCCAATTAGAGTTGGCCCTATTGAACGTGATGTTATTTTTCAAGTGCTTGATATCCCTCTGGCATACAACATCTTACTAGGACGACCTTGGATTCATGAAATGCAAGTAGTTCCCTCTACATATCACCAGTGCATCAAGTTCCCATTCAAAGGCTCCGAGGTGACCATACCTGCAAACACATGCTATGATTGCAATGCCCTCACTAAATCTGGTGATATTCTTGTGCCTACTAATAGGGAATCTGTTGAAATTATTGAAGATAAACTAAAAGAGATGGAAAAGAACTTGACTCTCAAAGAAACTAACATGGGAGGTTACCAGATTGGACCTGTGTTATCCATCACATCTTTTCCTTTGTCTCCTTGTTCTTTTGGGAGACCTTCTGAGAAAACTAAACCTTCTATGGTTTCACCACCAACAAAGTATGGTGGTACCTTTGTACAAGCCACTGTACCATTAGAAGAAGAAGCTGAAAATAGAGCCATCAAGGCTTGGATTTACAAAGGAGAAGACAACTCTGAAAGCATTCCTCCTTATGACATGAAAACTGAGAATTATGGCAAGGGCTTATCTATTATGCAATGCTTCGGCTATAAAGGGGATGGCCCTATAGGTGCAAATCACAAGGGTCTAATTGCACCACTTGAATCTATTGGTCGCAGGACACGTGACTCTATAGGTATAGGCTTCCAAAAGCTCACATTCCAGTTGGGAATAAATAAGTTTTTACCTAGAGAAGACAAGAAACCAATCTCTGAAGAAACACCTCAAATTGCAGAACCTGAAGATAGCTCCGATGAGGATACATTTCCTTATCCAATTCCACCAGACCTGGCAGCATTCTTTGCTAAGCCAGACAACTTCATGCCACGTGTCAGTACTGTAGACATTGACAATGATTCTAACACTACTACTTCCCTCACTCCATTAACTTATGAAGAGTGGAAAGCAATCTTTCCTCCAAATCCTGGTCATCCAGGTGATATATACATACCACCGCATTTTCAAGAGCGGTATGATCAAGAATGCCAATCACTTCTCCCTACACAAGAGGAAAGTAATGATACAAACACTACTGAGGTATCTATGTCTACAGGTACTCCTTTGACTAACAGAAGTTCTAGGTTTCTCTCATCCCAACTGGGGACAAAGAGTTGATTTTACTCACATCCTAGACATGAGAGCTAATGATGAAATGGACTCTCATGAATATGAGTTCGACAGCTTATCCTATGCCACTTCTGATAGAGATGCGGATACAACAAATGCATATGAAAACCTCCTTGATGTAGGTGAATGGTCTAGTGTAGGGCCACATGAGTCTAACTCTCTAGGTGTTAATGTGTCATCTACTACGGTTGTTAGCGATCAAAGGAATTCTAATTTACCTTTGGATGAGATCACTTTAGGTCTTGACTTACTTGTACATGCCTTTGATGATTATACCGTGAATGCACTTGAACCCGTCGCTCCTCTCTCACTCCGCCACCCCAAGATTATAGACTGGAACTCCACTTCCCCATCCAATGAAGTCCTCTCATTCCATAATGATTATGCTCTTGCTTGTTACCTACACACTGTTGAACCTATAATGTCTCCTACCAGTGAAGTAAGTGTTAACATGACTGAGGTTGATATCAAGTATCTTTTTCACAAAATAAAAAGAAAAAAAATAAATGCTCTGATGGTGAAAACCACCTGGTGGCAGTATCAGAGATGAAAATAGTCAAAATAAATGACGTATCCAAGGGTGAAAACCTCTCCAAGGCGCCCGAGGATGAGATACTTGATGCACTTCCTAGTCATTTTCAAGAAAGATCATCTGTCCTTATTGAACTGACTCAACCGATCAACTTGGGTACAAAGGCAGAACCACAGATCATTCATTTGGTACAATCCTTATCAACAGCTGAAAAAGAGGCATTCATCACATTCTTCAGAAATAAACAAATCAACTTTGCATGGAAGTATTCAGATATGCCTAGATTAGACCCTAATCTAATCATGCATCATCTATCCATCGCACCAGGTGTTAAGCCTGTCAAGCAAAAACTTTGCAAGATGCATCCACACGTAGCTCTACTTGTTAAAGCTAAGTTAGAGAAATTTCTCAAAGTAGTGTTTATCAGAGTTATTAACTATGCAGAATGGATCTCCAATATTGTTCTAGTATCCAAACATGACAAGTCTATCAGGGTTTGCACAGATTTTAGGGACCTAAATTTGGCATGTCCGAAGGATGATTTCCCATTACCAAACATTGATATGATTGTCGATATGACAACTAGATATGAAATGTACTCATTAATGGATGGTTTCTCTGGTTATAACCAAATAAAGATTGCACCAGAGGACCAAGAGAAAACAGCTTTGACATGTGCTTGGGGCACATTCTGTTAGAATGTCATGCCCTTCGGACTCAAAAATGCCAGAGCTACATATCAGAGAGCAGTTACCACTATATTCCATGATATGATGCATAAAACTATGGAGGATTACGTGGATGACACATTGGCTAAGAGTATGCATCACAACAAACATCTTTCTGATTTGGGACCTATCGTAGACTGAATGGAATAATTTAGTCTCAAACTTAATCCTAAGAAATGCACCTTTGGCGTGACATCTGGTAAGCTACTTGGTTATATCATATCTGCCAAGGGTATTGAAGTAGATCCTGCAAAGGTACAAGCTATTCTGGAAATTCTGCCACCTAATAATATCAGACAAATGAGAGGACTTCAAGGCCGCTTATAGTATATTCGGCGTTTCATCTCTCAACTGGTGGATAAGTCACAACCATTCACAAAGACTCTACATAAATGTGTGACTTACCAATGGAGTAAGGAATGTGATGAAGGGTTCAAGCAAATCAAGCAATATCTTGCTAACCCGCCTATCTTGATGCCTCCCATTCATGGGAAGCCACTTATACTCTACATATCTGCTACAGACACATCATTGGGCATCCTATTGGCTCAGGAAGATCAGCACAAGAAAGAAAGAGCTATTTATTACATCAGTCAGACTCTGGTCTCCTATGAAACAATATACTTTACTATAGAGAAAGCTTGCCTTGCAGTAGTGTTTGCTTCCCAAAATTTGTGGCATTATATGTTGCCTCATCCTACGCATTTGGTTGCTAAAATTGACCCTCTAAAGTACTTGCTCAGTAAAGCTACCCTCACCGGTAGACTAGCCAAATGGGTCATGATTCTCAGTGAGTTTGATATTGAGTATGTTGAAAGGAAAGCTATTAAGGGCCAAGCAATAGCAGATCAGTTGGTGGAGGCACCTCTAGTAGATCATCAACCATTCCATATAGAATTTCTAGATGAGTCTATATTTTTTCTTACACACCGCTTGTGGACTATGTTCTTCGATGGTTCATTTACCCAACAGGGGTCAAGTGTTGGAATCCTATTTATTACACCTCAAAGATAATCATTACCAAAGGCATACAAAATGTTTTTTCCTTGTACAAAAAACATTGCTGAGTATGAAGCTCTCATCAACGGTATGAAGATCGCCCTGGAGTGGTGCGTGGATGAACTAAATATTCTTGGAGATTATCAATTGGTCATCAATCAGGTTAATGACATCTATCAGATGAGAGACGATAAGTTGATACCCTAAAAAAGGATGGTTGATGATCTTAAATAGTATTTCACTTACATCACATTTTCACAGGTTCCAAGGGTAGATAACAAAGCAGCAGATGCCATGGCTACGCTTGCCTCTATGCTGCAAATGCCTGAAAATGATTTTTGACATGAATTCCTAGTGGAGACGTTATGCTACCCAGCCCATGACTCCCCTCACTCCCGAATGATCTATTCTGTCATAGGACATGACTCATCCCGCTACCACCACATATTCTCCTACCTAAGTGACCAGATCATTCTGGACACTTACTCCCGGAATGAGAAACGTCACCTAATCCGCAATGCTTCACGATTCATTATCATTGCTAATGACTTGTATAGGCATGGTCTAGACGGTACCCTCCTTAGGTGTTTAGAACCCAATGAGTCCAAAAAAGCGTTAGTAGAGGTGCACAAAGGCATCTATGGGTCACATTCTAATGGCCTGACATTGGCCCATAAACTTATTAGAGCTGGTTACTACTGGCCAGACATGGAGAAACAAGCAACGCAGTTTGCCAAGTCCTGCAAACAATGTCAATTACATGGAAACTTGATTCATGCTCCAGCTAAAGAGCTAATTCCATTTATTACTTTCTGGCCATTTCAAAAATGGGCCTTTGATTTGGTGGGTCAGATCTACCCATCGTCCTCTAACAGACATAAGTATATCATTACAGCTACAGATTATTTTACTAAGTGGGTGGAGGCAGTCCCTCTCACCATTGCTAGTGGCAAAATAGTAGCAATATTTATTCTTAATTACATTATCTGCAGGCATGGTGTACCCTCGGCGATTATCACAGATAATGGGGGATAGTTTAAAAATAAGGATTTGACAGAACTTTTCTCCAAGTTCAAAATTACTCAACACTGGTCTTCAATCTATTACCCTCAAGGTAATGGACAAGCGGAAGCTTCCAACAAAACAATCCTTAAGATCCTGCACCGCACAGTACATAAATCCAGATGAGACTGGCATCTCCAGATTAATCCAGCCTTTTGGGCTTTAGTTTTTCGTACCTCACGGTCAAAACTGGGTGTTCCATGCTTTTCAAATCACTTGACGCCATGTTTAGTTTTTTGTACCTCACGGTCAAAACTGGGTGTTCAAAATTCTTTCTTCTATGCTTTAGGCATCAGACTATTCTTTGAATTAATGTGCTGCTCGCACATCAATTCAAAGAGGGGCAAAATGTAACACCCCAAAATTGGCATCTTGCAACCCTAACCAATTTTGTTGCATTTGTCGCTCTTCTAAATCATCAAAGTCCTATTGTACTAGGCGATTCTGAGTTTTTACTGACTCTACTCGACCTGAGTGTCAAATGCAGAAAATCCTAAATCTGTATTAATCATACATCATATTTAATTCCTAAATATCTATTTGGCTAAACAAACCCTATGATCGAATTAATTTAATTATAATGTCCTAGTACTTTAATTAAATTAAATTCACCCTCTTTAGCTGAGACACATGAAAAGGAATTAAATAATATTTAATTATTAAATGAATATCCTCGTTTCAATAATTGAATTTAATTATTCAGATAATTGAGAAAAAAGCAATTATGAGGTCGTATTTATTTAATTAATTGGATATTCTCTCAAAAATCTTATTTCTATTCAGAAATGGAAACTTTGAATTAATTGTGCTTTAAAGAGAAATAAAACAATTAAATTCAAATAAAACAATGTTAAATCAAAGAGATAAAACAGTTAAAACAGGAAGAAAACAATTTATTGAATTCTTTTCAATAAAGCTTTCTATTTTTAATTGGATTTTCTATTTGTTTTATTTCAAAATAGGAAAGTTTCTATTCTGACCCTCTCATAGTCTATAAAAGAACTCTCTTTCTTCATTCAAACCCCCTGAAAACTTTACTCAAAATTGCATTGTTAGAATACTAAATTGTTGTCTCACTTTCTTATTATCATATAGATTAATTTCATATTGCAAAGAGATAGCTTTCAATTTCTAGATTAATGGCATTTAGCATTCATGTTTAGATGATCTCTCATGTTTCAATTTCTTAGCATAATCTTGCATTGCATTGCACTTATCATGATAAATCCTTCGTTCTTAGATTGGTCCATGGTTGTGAGACTCTCATCCTGAGAGCAAATTTCAAAAACCCCATCTAGATAGAAGGCAACAGGTTGAATCACACAGGCAGACAGGATAAATAACTCATATTCAGTCTTGTTTGTACCTGGTGAAGAAGGACTATGTTGAAGTGTGTGGTTGATTAACAAGGCCAAAATTAACACATACAGACACAACACATCAGAAGAAGATAAAAAGAAAGCTACAAGAATCAAATCTAAGCTAACACAAAGCTTACCGGTGGTCAAACATTTTTTCAGTTATCAAAAAAAAATGTTTGGTAATTTGATGAATCTCAACAACTATATTTAATGTTGTATTAGAAAAAGTATAGTGTGATAATATACTGTGTTGCCATCAATGACAAAGGGAGAGATTGATGACATGTAACTGATTGAATGTTTGATGATGTTAAGTTGTAGATGATGCAAGACATTAAATCAATTAATGGTTTGTATTTTCATTGATGTCAACTTGATATCATCTGTATGGTCATATACATAATGCCAAAGAATTTAGAGAATCAATGGAATAGAGGTTATGCTTTCAACAATGCATAAAAGTCATGTATTCACTAAGTTATAGACCACACCGGCGGACTGCACACCATCGGTAAAGATAGAGATAAAGTCATAGTGATGCTCGACGAGCAGAAGACACTGTTTCTCGACAAAGTAGAATCAAAGGATGCCTAATGAGAAAGATCCAATGATTCCCGATGGATGGAGATCTTGAAGCTATCTGAAGTTGCACTGACGGAACTAGCAGTTGTCACTGGTGACGAACTGCAGAATTGACCGACAGAATCAAGAGGTCAGAAAATGACAAAATATCTAGCTAGCATAACTTAAACATAGACTTAACTGGTTGTATTATTTGTTTTATTCGGCCACAGTTAAGTAAGTGATTTAAAGATGATTTATACAGTTGGCAAGAAGATAACTATGAGATAAATCAAGAGTTAAAGTCGTAAATCAAATTGGCTGGATTGTTTTTCACGCCAAGAATCAAGAATAAAGAATCAAAGAAAATCATGTCTATATAAGAGACAATCACAATTCATTTCCACAAGCACTCAGATATACGGGGGAGTGAATTCATAGAAGATGCTGAAGAGAAACTAATGAAGGATAAACTTCATACAGTCCTAATCAATCAAGCTAAGGGAGAGCTAAAGAATTCTGCAGACACCGATGAACAGTGAAGCATAGGATCATAGAGCAGAAAGAGTGAAGTACAAAGGAACTGAATTGATACATTGATCAGAGAGGTATTATAGATAAATAGATCTGAATATATGCAATTCAATTTGCATTAGAAACAGGTCATTTTGCTTCAGTTTAACCATTGAAGCATTAAGTCTCTTAACATAGCAGGACTTAACCGTCTTCTATAATTGAGATATATCCTAATAGATTACCAAAAAGGTTGATTCATGATAGTAGCATCGGTCTTACCTAAAGCCTATTGATAGTCTAAGAAGGAGGCTAATTCAAGGATGGTAGTAAGATTAGCATAAAGCCCATTGACAATCTAGAGACTGATTCAAGGATGGTAGCGTAGATGCCAGATACTTAGTGACAACCTATGTATAAAAATCCTCTAACAAGGTCACACTTAACAGTGTGTTTGTAACCTTTAACAGGGTTGGGTCCTAACAGGGCTCACTTCAGAAGAGTGAAAATTTGGGGTACCGGTCCTAGTGGTTTTTCCCTTAACAGGGTTTCCACATTAAAATCCATGTGTTATGTGTGTATGGTTTATTACTTTATTTTTTTACATTTCACATATGCATTTCTGGATTGATTGGTATACTCTACATATTTACTGAGTATCGGTAAATGAGTTTTACTGCTTAGCAATAATTAAGGAGAATAAGGAAAGACAAGGTAAACCGATAGACAGTCATTTGTTTCAAGTATTTCAAAGGCATACATCTTGTAGGGACTTAATAATCTGAGGTGTAATAATTGGTGGATTAAAGTTTAAAGGATAAATTTTTGAGGCCACTGATTCACCCCCCCCCACCCCCTCTTAGTTATTACTAACAATAGATGCTTGTCCAAAGGAGTGAGAATCTGATTTTGCACAAAATTCTTGAAAACTACATCAAGCGGTTCTTCCAAGGAAGTAAATTCACGCTTGGGTCAAGAGGCCCAAGGTTTGTTGCTAGAGAATCTAGAAGGTGGTTGAGTGTTTGTTGTAGCCTTTTCAGCAGTTTTGATTGCTTGTATACTAGAAGTGAGATTGAAAACTAGTTTTGAAGAATCTGGGGTCACATTATCAACCACTCCATCATTCATAATGTCCCTATTCTTGTTGAAAAACTTCCCTTTATCTTTGTTGGAAGAGGAGTAACCTTGTTTATTGTCTTTTTATAAAGTCAATTCACCTTTCTTAACCATAAATGCCTTTATCCTCACATCTTTCTTAATCATGCTATCAAAATTAAGGGGACCTTGAAGCTATACCTGATACCCAAAATCAGGAGTGAGATTGTCCAAGAAGATATCGAGTTTCTCAGATTTGGGTATTTTACAAGGATACTTGGTGCAAAGCTTTCTCCATCTCTGGATAAATGTTAGGAATGGCTCCCCTTGTCTTTGCTTGAGATTGTGAACGTCCCTGATGTTGATAGGATGTTTTATGTTGTGATAATAATGTTGTATAAAGAGATTTGCAATATCATCAAAATCCTTAATGTCAGTGGGTAGTCGAGAAAACCACTCCATGGCAGGTCCACCCAGACTTAGGGGAAAGAGAAAAATTAAATAAGTTTGATCATGAATGAACTCCATAGATAGGGCCCCAAATTCTCTTAGATGATCCTGAGGATTGGTGGTACCTAGATATTTATCATAGTTAGGGAGTTCCACACCTTTGGGAAAAGGTTGCATATGAAGACTCCTATCAAAAGGAAAGGGACAGATGCTCTCCATCATGAATTGTTGTGTGGGTTTGTCCCTATCATTTACAAGTTGGCTAATTTGGTTTTGCATATCTCAAATCATCTTTTGCAATTTGGTAGTCTCAGTCTCTTATTCTTTAGCCACAAGTATTTCCACTAAGAAATTTGGGGGTAGCTTAACTCCTTGGTTTGCCAAATCTAGAAAATATTTATCTTTATCTTTTGCAAGGAGAATTTCCATCATCTTGATGAGAGCCTTATTATATTTTGCAACATTTATGTTATTTTGAGTTATCGGCTCATCATCATTACCGAGGATCTCATAAATGCTTGGATTCTGATCTTGACTCTAGTCATGTGGAGGAGGGCGATGGTGCTGCTGCTCCTCTTGTTGACCCTAATCATTTTGAGATTGGTCATGGACCTTTCTATATTGACCTTATAGGTAATTGAAAGGGCTTCCCATGTTGTTGATGTGGGATTGTGTTGAGTGCACAACTTCAGTATGAGTGTGTGTATCGAGCTAAGAGTTCGTGGCCAATGTAACTTTTGGCGGGTCAAAAGGGTCGATGGGTTTGGAAAAATCAATAGGTCCAAAAGGATTGGTATGATCAAAAGGATTAATAAGGTAGTGAGGATCATTAATAGGGTCAACCCAAGTAGATGGCCTTCCAACATTTTTTTGATCTAAAAGAAATGGGTTCTGTTGCTTTTGAAACAAGGGATTATAGCATAGTTGGAACACTGGTTTCTGATTCAGACTAGAATCTATACTAAATGGCAAGGAAGAATGTGAGGATCCCTCTTGAATATTAGATTGAACAATAAGTTTGGAATGACCTCTTCCTTGATTATGAGATCTACCTCTACCTATTCCAGAACCATGAATGGGGAATATGTTTCCGCTTCTAGTCGTAACAGGCATAGACAAAGATGAAATGAGAGAGAACTTAGGATCCAACTTAGAACTCTATCTCTAGAAATAGAAAAAAGGAGATAAAGGGTAGAAAATCCAAGATGTGAAATTCACCTGACACAAATCATCAAGAGTATGGCTAGAACAGCCAAGATGTGACTATCGCGTCACAAGGTACAAAAGCATAGAAAGGTGGGATAGAGACAAAGAGACAAAATGAGTTTGAGAAAGAATTGGTCAGTTCACAACTCGAGACAATCAGTTTCAGACTGCATAGAATAGGGAAATAGGAAATCAAATCTCAAACAAAAATTAGATCAGGTAAAAAATTCATTAGTCAACGGGAAATAACTTGTTGTTTTAGGATACCAGGGGACAGATTCGTGCAAGAAAGTATTGGTTCACATGAGTAAACTCATAACTACATGCGATAAAATGAAAGCTCATCCAAGGAAGTGCTTAGTTTTTGGAATCTCATGCGACAAAACTCTAGGTTTCGATAGATCAACTCAATTTTTGAGACAAAAATCAGATTTTGAGACATAGTCAGGACTATTCTCTAACAAAATTTCTAGATTTAGGGTAGTTTTATGACAGTTCAGATAAGAAATCTTAGTTTGAATGTGATAAGAAATCATTAACAAGCACAAAGTTTTGATCAAGAAATAGTGATGCAAGAAGTAGTCGTAAATAGTTCTACCAAGGACAAGGAAACTTGGTAGAATCATGGGAGTCTTTGTTTAATCATTATTGGATAGTTTAAGACTCAAAACAAACACTTAGTTATCCCTACAAAAAAAATGGTAGAGAAGACAAAATCTGTGCCTCATTAACTTATGTGTATGTGTGCACCTCACACATTAGTGTCAGCCCCAAGAGGGCACCCATATTTTTGGTGTTTCCAAGGACTCAGTAATATATGTTTGAAGGTAACCCTTAAAGCAGGGGCCAGTGCCATAAACCACCTCAAGCATCAAGGTGCATACCTATGTTGAGAATCTAGGGGAGAGATTCTTCCCCCTCCCTCCGCACAAATTATGTCTTCTTTCAGAGGTGATCTGGGTAGGCACCAAACTAAGAAATTTTTTAGTGGGATTCCATTCACAATAACCTTGGGTGTCCTTGATATAGGGTTGGGGCCTCGCAGCCACACCAACACTTGAAAGTCATACACCCCCGCAAACAGGGTTGGGAGCGGCGCCGCTCAGTACAATAAACAAGGCTTTCACATGATGATAGTCAGAATCATGAGAAATAAGTTACCATGACTTTGGATTCTTTGGACTTGATAAAGAATACTTTATTATAGTGAGGTGGAATCACCAGTGATAGGTGTGTACTCACTTGGGTCGTTCCCAGAGGTTCAACTTCGGGCAGGCCCTCTAAAAGTGACACAAAACTTGGCTTGGATTTGAGGGTGAGATTTTCTGATTATCTCAAAGAGAGAAGAGAATACTTCTCTACCTCTTCACCTTACCCAAACATGCAAGACATATTCATCACCAAGATAACTCTCTTCTAACCAATTCACAAGATTTTGGGTTTATGATTCTCTCAAAGAGAGAAGAGAATAATCCCCTAACAAGTGAATGTGCTAAAGGTTTGTTAACTTTCCTTTCTTCCCTAGGTCTCCATCATGCTAGCAACATATGGGTTTTAGATTCATCCATGGGCATCACTTCCATGTAATGAAGAGCCTATTCCCCTATTTTTCTATCAAGATTCCCAAGAAATTTTATCAAGGCCCTATTTATACTATGTGATGAAAGCAATAAACAAGCACAACATTTTTTTTAATGATCTTTGACAAGCATCTTGCAATCAAACCATTATCAAGTTTATGTCTTTGTCAAGCGACCTGCAACCCACTGTTATGCTGTCAGAAAAATCAGGAAGATAAAAACAACATGTTAGAATAATAAAAAAAATAGTACTAGTACTTGCCAAAAACTATGAAATTTAAAAAAATTCTCACCAAGTCTTGTGCGAGGAAGTAAAAGGATTCCCATGAGGAAGTACAAGGTTTCATGCAAGGAAGTGCAAAAATTCATGCGGTATGCTCAGAATTCTTACGCAAGAATCGATACACAGAGAAGTACAACCGTACGGTAGAGTACAAAATTTTGTCAGAAAAAATTTTGAGAGTGAGGTCAGAAATCAATTTTCTGCCCCACGGTGGGTGCCAAAATGTATGTGTCTGAATGTTGACCTCTAAATTAGGCACAACAAAACATAGTCATTGCTCAATCATTGAATTGCAAAAATGAACATGAATTGCTCATTTCACAATATCGATTGAATCGACCTGTTGCCTCCTATTTAGTTGGGGTGCTTAATTACTCTCAAAAAAAGAGCCAACAACCATAGACCATTGCTAAAATGGAGGATTTGAAAGCATTGAAAACTAAAATGAAACTATTCTATATGAGAGATGCAATTATAATCTAAGAATGGAAATGCAGATTTTAATCTAAGAAGCTTTAAAGAAATAATAGAATTAAGCTATTTGATACATAAGTAAACTAACTTAAGATGAAGATGCCATTAAACTAAATGAAATTATACTAATATGCAATAAAAGATTGAAAACATGAGAGAATTGAGACAATATTTTGCTATAGTTTTGATACTATAAAAATTGCTCCTCCCAGAGGAAAGAAAGAAGGTCCATAATATAGATGAACCTGAAAAGAGGATGAAGAGTTTCTTGGAAAGAAACGATTGACTCTTCATCTCCATGGAGGAAGGTGAGACAAAATTTAAGGAATTATTCAATTAAGTAAATGAATTATTGCCACATGGGTGGCTTTTCATCTTGAATTATTGAATTTCAAGTGAGGATAATCCATTCAAATAACTAAATAATTATTTAATTCCTTTTGATGTGTATTAGCTACAGGGGGTGGAATTAATTTAATTTAAAAGCACTTAGGAATTTAGAATTATATTAATTAATCATAGGGGTTTTTAGCTAATACATCTTGAAAATTTAGGAATTAAATATGGTGTAAGATTTATGCAAATTTAGGTTTTCTGCATTTGAGACTAAGTCAATTAAAGACAATTAGGAAGGAGAATTTGCCTAGTACAATATGACTTTGATGATGAGAAAATGCATCAAAATTGATAAGAATTTTAAGGTGCCAATTTTGGGGTGTTACAGAAACCTTGTTAAGGGAAAACCCACTTGGGACCGATAACCCAAAATTTTCACTCTTCTGAAGTGAGCTCGGTGAAGAGCCAACCCTATTAAAAGTTACAAATACACTATTAGGTGTGACCTTTTTAGAGGATTTAAAATTTTAGTTTGTCACTTGATATTGGGCATCTCTATGCTACCTTCCTTGATCAAACACTCACTTGGCCTATCAATAGGTATCTAGCATCTCATGATATCTTCATGATCAAACTTTTTGATACTCCTTGGGATGTGTATCTCAATATAGAAAGGATCTTTAGATCCTTCTTGCTTAAGAAACTTTCTGAATCAATGGTTAAACTAAAATAGTATGATCTGTTCACATATACAACTTATACTTGCATATTTTTAGATCTATTTTAAGCTCATAAAACTAATCTGATCAATATATCCTTTTCATACCTTTTCTCCACTTTAGTTATGCTCGGTGATGCTATTCTCTATTGCTCGGTGTCTGCAAAAAAATTTATCTCTTTCCTTAGCTTGATTGATTACGACTGTATGAAGTTTCTCTTCATCAGTTTCTCTTTAGCATCCTTTTTTCATTCATTCACCCTCTTAATTCGTAATGAATTTTGTTATCTCTTTATAGACAAGGTATCACGATTGTTAGGTTCTTGATTTTCTTGATCTTGGCATGATCTGCAATCTTATCCAATTAGATTTAAAGAAAAAGTCATGATTTATCTCATAGATATCTTCCTTCCAACTAGAAAAAATAGGTTTAAATCCTTTACTTATCTCTGGCTTTATCTTGTCGATGAAAAAAAATATAACTTCCAGTTAAGTCCATATTTATATATGCCAGCTAGATATTTTTTCGTTTATAAACTCAAGTTAATTTCGGTGTTTTAACTCTTTGATAGCTTTGGTCAACACTCCAGTTCTCCTCAAGCTTCTCTATCAATTTACACTATGATTTTGGTCATCGATTATGCTTTTGATTCTTCTCATCGGTAATGCTCATCAGTGTTCTTTCTTGGGGATCACTGTGACTTGACTTTCAGTGATCTCTGTCTGTCGAGTTTTATTAGTCGTTAGTGTTTGAAGTCATATAGTGAATGCTTGTCTTTTATGCATTACTGATAGCAGAATATTTATCTCTCTGATTCTCTAAATTATTTGACACTTTTATTATAACCGATTAGATTATATCAAGTTGACATCAATGACAATACAATCAATTAACTGATTTAATGTCTTGCATTATCCTTATGCATTTCAGTGATCAACTTAATATCTTCAAACATTCAATCAGTTACATGTCATTAGTAACAATGCATATCTCCTAGAAAAATTGCCATCACTCTTCTCACCAATTTTATTTATTGACACATTGCTTTCCATCTATCTATCATGATACTCTTTATCTATTGATCTACTTAGAAATTTATTGGAAAATAAATTGATGAACTATAATTGATTGAATGTTTTAAGATGACAAATTTGATGATCACTGAGCTGCAAAAAGTAAATGCAAGACATTAAATCAAGTAATGTATTGTATTAGCATTGATGTCAACCTAATATGTTATGATAATTCATATACATAATGTCATAGACTTCAAGAAATCTAAGAGACAAAGTTTTTTTCATCGGTAATCATGTAACCCGAGTGAGAGTAAACCCTGAAGGACAGTGAACCCTGAGCATAGAAGTTCATAGTGTTACATGACGAACAGTGTTTCTCAAGCAAGTGATACCTGAGCAAGCATTACTAAGCTAACTATAGTTTTCAACAAACAGAACTGAAGGTGATGCCCAAACTATCTACAATAGTCACGGAGCACAACTGAAGTGTTGACCAATGAGAACTGAAGTTAGGAAAAGGACAAAAAAATTAGCTGGAAAGAGCTAAAGATAGATTTAACTGATTAATTACATTTTTTTCTTTGACCAGTTAAAAGCTAAAGATAAGAAGGAGATTTAAATCATGATTTATTCTATAAAACAAGGAGATATTTATGGAATAAAACTAAAGCAAGCATGGCGAGCTTTATCGATCAATAAGTGATCAACGAAGAAAACAAGAAGGAAAAGAAATAGTGAAATCATGTCTATATAAAGAGACAATTATTTCATTAGCAAATGGGGAAGAAGAGAGGAATGCTAAAGAGAATTCTGGTGAAGATAGAAGTCTTCATACAGACCTAATCATACAAGCTGAAGAACAATAGCTAAGAATTTTGCAGACATTGAGCAACAGAGAAGCAAACAACATTCACCGAGCAGAAATAAGTGGAGCAAAGGAATTGAAGAGAGCATTGATCAGAGAAGTATTATGAACTTACAATAGATCTAAAAATCTACAATTCAAATTGTATTAATAAATAGATCATCTATTATTTCAGTTTAACCATTGGATCATAAAATCTCTTAACAGAGTAGGATTTAACCATCCGTTATATATTGAGATACATCCCGAGGAGTATCAAAAGGTTTTTCATGTTGACAAGCATAGTGAATGCAGAGGTCAAGTGATTAACTATTAGTGATAAATCCTCTAACAAGGTCGCACTTAACAGTGTGTTTGTAACCTTTAACAGGGTTGGCTCTTCACCAAGCTCACTTTAGAAGAGTGAAAATTCTAGGTTACCGGTCCCAAGTAGTTTTTCCCTTAACAAGATTAAAAATCCATGTGTCAAATGTGTATATGGTTCATTGCTTTGATGTTTTCCTTTACACATTACTAATACAAGATTGATTGGTAAACACTAAGTTATTTACTGTATTTCGGTAAAGGTTAAGAAAAGATAAACTGCTATTTGGTAAAGCTTAAGGAAAGGATAAAAATTATTAACTCTGAGCAGTATATACATGTTAGATTTACACAAGGAATACATCTTGTAGGAATGAAGATAACTAGAGGTTTTATGTATGTGGTATAAATTTTTGGTTGAATATTGGATTAATTTTTGAGTCCATTGATTCACACCCCCTCCCCCCCTCTCAGTTATTCTAACAGAAATATCTATAGTTTCCCTTACACATGCCTCTAGAACTCTTCATTGACCTTAGTTGTGGTGATTTGAAAAATTTATAATTATATTTTAGCAGCACCTCATACTTACTCAGAAACACTATTACTTCATTGTGCCCCTTTTCTTTTGAAAGATTTGTGCAATAAACATTAGTGTTATGTGTAAATTTCTTCTCACATTTGTCGCTTTGTGATTTATCTTTTACAATATTTTTGAGTAACCCTGAAGCCTCTTGATGTTTCTTTTCTTTCATTTTAAAAAACAAATTTCCCTCAACTTTGTAAGTAAGCTCCACCATGTCTACAAGATGATTCTCACTATAATGTTACAAGCTTTCATTTTTTCACATTCTATACTCTTCATTATTTTGATCACCCAAGTATGTATTATTTTCAAAGATATCCTTATGACCTGATACATTACATAATGTATGTAATTTATTATGTAATATTGTGTCTGTATGCTAAAATGTCCCATCTTCTTCAAACAATGGATTTGAGAATAGGAAAATCATGTGTGCATGTATCTACACAAAATATTTTATCAAGCTCCTCTTATACCTCATTGTATAAGGGATTTGAAATTTTTTGATTCTCTCTCTGAATGCACTATTTTCTCCTTCCTTCTCATAATACATGTTCTCGCCTTCTATACTTTGATGAAATTTTTTTGGAAATGCTGAAAAATCATACCCATACATACCTTCATAGGATTTTTGAAATTGTCTCTCCTTCTATACTTTGATCAGAATGCATACCTTCACTAAATGTATCATCCTCTTGAGAACTATATGCTCCTTCAGATTCACAACCCCCCTTCTCATCAAAGTAACTACAATTTGTAGAAATGAATGGATTCTCTTGTTCATTAAACATTTCATAGGAAACATTTATTTTTCTCATCAATTTGTTTCTCTTTGTGAAGTGGAAGAAAATTTGGGCCATTTTTGTCAACATGCCTCTGATATTCCTTGTCCAATAAATCTAAAATTTGTACACTACCGAGTAGACTACATGCATCCTCCTCCACTTTGCTAATATTATCTGCATCCATTTTATTACCACCACATGCATCTATTTCAAAGTTTATTGTCAAAAGAATCAACCACATATGAATTAATGATTGGTTCACTTTCTTTCATGTTTTGTTTTCTGCTGAAATCATGAACTACATCATGAAATATTTTCTTAAGTATTTGAAATATCAAATTTTTGTATTTGAATTCAATTTTTTCTTCACATATATTGATGGAATCATCTATAGGATGAATGTAATCTTCTGAATCCATGTTGTGATGTTGATCCTTTTATGTGTATACAAGTACTAATCTTCTTCAACAACGCCATGAAATTTGTCTAGAAACCACTACTTGAGTTCCTCCTATTTTGAGATACCCTGAGGGGGTATCCAACTAAAATAAATGCTTCATTATCTATTAATTATCTTGAAAATAATATCATAATTACATCATCTACAAAGATATGATGATCTTCAATAAACTTACAAAATTCTCGCACATGCTCAACTAGTGATTCTGAGTCATCTCCACAAAATTTTGGCACATACTGTTTTAGCTCAAGAGGAAAATTTTTCCAATCTACAGGGATGTTCAATGGTTTATATTCTTTGATGAGACATACTTGTCTTTGTATGTATGGTGATGGTCGTCAATCAAAAAAATATGGGTATTCATTTGTATATGTATTTTGGTACATACTAAACAACTGAATTTGTAACTTTCTATTTTATTCATTAGGTTCCTATCAATAGAGTCACCACCTCTTTCAAAGAGGAAATATTACTTATCTCCTTCTGGGGCTTCTTGCTTAGCAAAGTTACTGATTGAAATACTTTGTCAATTTTTAGAGTCACCACCTCTCTTCAAGGAATATGGTTTTTTTTTGTTCTTCTGGGTTCTTCTCTCCAACAGTGTAAACTTATTTTATCATTAAAGATTCTAAAAATCATTTAAAAAATAACTCCCCAATAGATTCACCAATCTATTGTGTGAGTCGTCAATTGGAGCATGTACAACAATTCATCTTCAAGGTCATCTGAGACCCATCCATCATCATTCATATGGATTTCTCAAATGAGGTCATGCAACTTTGCCATGTCTTGTTTTGCCTCTAGCTCAAACATGTCACTTTCATAGGCTGAATAACTAGACTTAAGCTCCCAAGAAGCAACCATTGAGCTATTAAGAACATCTTGTTGGTCCTCCTCTGAATCCAACAAATTCAGTTTCATCACCATATGTGAATTCTCATTCCAAGGATCGATAGTTGTCGGTAAACCCATCGCTATAGTGGATGACTCAAATTTCTGTGATTATTCTACTTAAACTTCCATTAATCCTTGTC
Source organism: Thuja plicata (assembly GCA_018584345.1). Classification (NCBI taxonomy): domain Eukaryota; kingdom Viridiplantae; phylum Streptophyta; class Pinopsida; order Cupressales; family Cupressaceae; genus Thuja; species Thuja plicata. Next base: position 812,680 of record MU224123.1, read on the forward strand.
CCTTTATAAAAAAACATGTTTAGAACCCACCAACTTTTGTTTAATTATACTTGGTGATATGATTACTCTTGCACTTGTAGTCATGTTTCTTCATTAAATGTAGGGATGATCGAATAAACCTTGCACATTCAAATTTTTACTTCTTGCATCATACATTCTCTAGGGAATGACAATTTTTCATTTTGATCCTTTCATATCCAGGTGTATGCAACTTCAACTAATGTTCCCTTAACCTTTCATTTAATCTTGAGGCTAATTCATGGTGCAGTACAACCTTTGATATTTAATTTCATATCTCTAAGAATATTTTTACCAATTCCAAAGTCACATCATTCCTTTTAATGAAATCAAACAGTCTTTTTGTTCCTCTATTTCTATCAACTTCAATCTCTATTTCTTAAAATTCCTTTACAAGTCTCAATGACATATTGCTAATTCACGCCTCCTTTATTTTTTGTTTCGCAAAACAATGATGACATTCCTTTCACCCTTTTAGCTTTTGCCATTTTGCGACCCTTTCATTCAGGACCCGAGAAATAGAGATATCACTATTTTTTACTCTCTATCTTCTTATGTCCATGCAATGATAGAGATCTCACTATTTCACGTCCTCTTCATAAAATACTTGACTTGTTCAAATATGTGATTTTTTGAATGCCCTTTAAATTTTATGCCCCATATTTTAGAGGATAATATCATCAATTATTGTTAGAATATGTAATCTTTCCTTGGTGAAATATATTATAAACCAAGGTAGTTTAGTTTAATTTATTATGTAAGTAGGAGATTCCTATAGAATCCCTACATGAACACATGTCCTCTTATCCATGT
>MU224123.1:817897-830590 GCA_018584345.1 Thuja plicata
CTTGTCTCCTTTGTTGTTCCATTTTGGTGTATGCTCTAAGGATTAGCTTGATTCATAATAATCTTCCTTTTTCCTTACTCAATTGGATTAATATGTTCCTAGCTCGAATTTATTTTCCATTTTAACAATTATGCTTACCTTATGATAAAATCTAAAACATTTGGAGGGTTCCAACATCTTTCTTCTTATTTCTTCTTGGCTTCTTCTTGTACTTCTTCTCACCTTCACCTTTCTTTTCTTCTTCTTCTTCTTTTCTTCTATGTTCCTTGTCCTCCTTTTCTTTTCCCTTATTTATGTCCTTGTCACTCCTCTATAATCTCATGTTTGGTCCTTTAGTGTCACCTTTGTCTTTCTTCTTTCTCATAAAATTTCTTGAAGTAAACTCATATATATTGCAATTGATTTGTAGAATAATTATTGATTTGTTCTTACCTCTTCTTTCAGAAGTACATTATCTTGCAATATTACCATATTTCTTGTGTGAAAAGCATCTATCCTTTTTACTTTTATCATTGTCAATCATCTTTCTCATACTACTACATATGTTTGGATAATGATCATTCATTATGCAATCAGAATAGAGATATCCCCATTTATAATCCTTTTCTTGGAGTCCAGGCATTTTACAACCATGATTCATGTCCTTGAACCCTTGATCTTAAGAGTCCTTTTTAAATTTATTCTTCATAAATGAGGTTAGTTTATATTGGTACCTTTTTTACACACTTTGGTGTAGGAGCACCTAGGTGGTCGATGGAGTCTATATGGACTCTTGAACAACTTTTCTTTTTTTTTTAAATTTTTAATAAGGTCTCATCATACCATTCATTTTGTTTGGTTCATGTTTGTAAGGCCTTGGTGCCATTTTAGTATTTGTAAGGTCTATCAGGACCTACTTGGTCAACTATGGTCAATATCACCCAATGTGTACAAATGGGTGTAAGATTTGTATTTTGGGCCATATGTAGTCTATTTATGTTATTTTTAAAGGGTCTTGATAGGTTTGTATTTGAAATGTTCAATTTGTCAAAGGTTTCTATGCAACTTGACAATATTGTAGCAACTTTTGTTGTCAAAAGTTGCAACTTTTGATTCTAATGGCTAAATGATTTGAAAACAAGTTGGGGCCCATGTAGAAATATGTAATAATTCTATTTAAGACATTTTTAGAAATATTGTATGGGTTGTTAAAGTTGGAAGGAATAAATTCATTAATTATCATTGCAAGTTTCATCTTTTTGTGTAAAACAACATTATGTACGAATGGGTAATGGTCTGAAAGTGTAACGGGACTATAGATCTTGGAATTACCTTTCATTTACAATTGGTTTCAATTTTATCCATTTTTTCTTGTGAAAGCTATCTTCATTTTATTATAGATTGCTTGAAGACCTTCCTAAACCTAAGGTTTGAGAGAAACGGCTTTAGAAACCTAACACTCCACTGGTCAAAATGGCTATATATATGGGGAATGTTAGGTCTAGGAGTGTATTTTAATATTTTTGATATTTTAGAGTAGGACGTGAATTTGGTGAATTTTGAAATGATGTTTTACGCCAGGCATCCCTACGTGACTAGCTATGTTGGAAACATAAACCCTATGATAGGGGAATAAATTGGTTGTTTCAGCACAATCAAATAGTGGATTTGGTAGTTTTATATGTGCACAAACCTTGTTCAAATATTTTTGTGAAGGATCAAGCCATTCTAAGGTACCTTTTTTGTAAAAGTGTCTTATTAGCCCTATTAGGCCTACGTGGACAGTAGCAATTAAGCTTCACCACTGGAAGAACCCAGAGCTGTCCTTTGGATATGTTGAAGAAAATATAAATGGTATCTAAAAATGTAATTTTTTTAGTTGTTTATGTGAATAATATGGAAGTTAAGACTGGTAGATTCATAGGATAGGGCTACTAAGAGGACATACTTGTTATGATGCAAGTACCCTTAAACTATGTTGTGGATCCATAAATGCAGTTGTATTCTCATAAACTATGTCCCTAGTGATAGGAAAAGGTTTTTTTAAGTGCTCAATCAATTCTATATAACAATTGTATGTTATAGCCTTGTGTGACAAGGGGGTGTTCAAGGGTGATCTTGGAGCCATTGGGGGAATTGATGTGAGAAGTTGTATCTCAAGGAGTTTGTTAGTAATTTAAGTGTTCGAGGGGTCTTGAAGGATAATCAAATGAACCTTTAGTGTGTTCTAACTGGTAATCAATAAATCCATAGGGGATAGGTGCATTAAAATGAAGATTTGGGTGTAAGAAGTAAACATTGTGGTTTTGGGTTGGTAATACCATTGCTTCCTTGTGAGCTATGCATCACACTTGTAGGTTTATTCATATGGCCTACTTTCAAGAGCTAAAATTTTAAATCTATTGACTTCCATGCAATTTCACTTGACGGTCATACTTACATGTTGGAAGTAAGTACCCATGTTCAATTTAAAAATCTGAAAGTTTGATTTGATAAGTTTTCAAAATGGTTAGTTAGTGGGTCCTAATAAAATTATGTAATTTTCTTTTTCAAACCTATTAAAGTTTCTTACTTTGCATATCAGCATTTTGCATCCTGGTGATTTTTATGACAAAATGATGCAGGAGCATCTAGAGTGTAAGAACAATCTTACATCATCCAAAAAAGAAATGAGAGAGAGAGAGAGAGAGAACAGAAAATAATTTGTTTTAAAAAAATAGAAGAAAAAAATAGAGTAAAAAATAGAAGAAATTAAAAAAGGGAAGAAAAGAGAAAAAAGAGAAAAAAGAGAGGAAAATAAAATAATCATAAAGTTACTTTTTGAAAATTTTATTTATCAAGGTGCATAGGTGGAATTTTAGAAGTTTGTGAACAGTTCCTTATTAGTTCCTGCCACTAGGCATGATATTATAACATCTATTATATTCTAGTGGAACTTTTATTTCAACCAATCAAATTCGCAAATTTTTCATGCATGGTTTTTTTTGAAATGTTTGTAGTTATTATTTAATTTAAATTGTTTTTCAGACTTTTTTTTTCCAATTTTTGGATTGGCTCCTATCGTGAACAGTCGTGGTGCCCAATTTTTTATGGTGCAATGTGCCAAATTTTTGAGCATGCAATGCTGAAGGAAACTTGGAAAAAATTAATATTTTTAAGCAATTTAGTTGTAGTTTATTTAGTTCCTTCTTGAAGTTTCTGGGTTGGGACTCCAAAGATATTAATGTAAATTATGAGAGGATCTTAGAATTTAATTTATTAGTTGGAGAAATAGTTCCACATTGGCCAGAGGTATAATTATTACCTAAAATTTTGCCAACCTTTATGAGCTTGAAGTGACTAGACTTTACAATTCTCTGGGTGAAATGACCGATGCTGAAAAAAATCATGGAAAATCTAATTATTTATTGACTAATATTGTATTTTGACATGTTTGAGAGGACATTTTGGGGATAAATGCAGAACCTCGGGCAATGTTTGAGGCAGGCATTTAATTTCTTAAAAAGGCAGTGTCAAGTTAACGCATCAATGCAAGTGTGTTATTTTTGGTTTATAGTTTCATGTTGAGATTAAAGTTGTGAAGACGAGCTTTGAAGATTTGTGCTTTGTTTTGGTAAATATTCATTCTTCTCTATAGTTTAAATGGATCTTTGTTATGTCTGAGACTGATTGTGTCCTTTATTGACTGTAATTGTATGTTGTTCTCAAGCTTTTTTGCAGATAGCAAGCTTACAACCAGGTTCGAACCTCTTTATTTGTCCACAAATAGTCACAGACACTTTCAATAAGGTAGGCACTTTTGATAGTTTTTGGAGTCTTTGCTTGTCTTGTTAAAACTAGTTCATGTGTGGTTGTTTCAGATGCCTGTCTCTGTATATGTTTATCTTTTGTCCCCATCATCTTCCTGATGTGGGTATTCTTAAGGACTAATTTTAACTTTGTATTTCCCCTATTTATGTATATTTTTATGTTAGGGCTTTTGAAGCCCTTACAAATAGCATTTTGTGTTATGGTGCTTTGATAACCATCTTTTAGGCTTCTAGTTGTAACTAGTTTGTCACAACAACTATCCTATGTTAAGGTTAAGGTTAAGATTTTCTTAATTGCAATGTTTAATCTAATTATTGACTTGTACATAAACGCTATTGTTGTCATCATAAAAAAACATTTTGAAATATTTCCTATTTTTCTTTAACATTTTATAAAAGTTTGAAAACTTAAAAATCTAGGTTAGAAGTTTATGTCAAAATAGTCAATTGAAAAATATCAGACAATTATAAATTTTGGTGTTGACCATACAGTTTTCCCGTGCAAATAAAATAGCAAAATTTGACACCTTGAATCAATTCCACCTTCTCCTCTATAGTCTGAAGAAAGCCTTTGCACTCTCCATGCTCGACATATTTGTTGCTTCTTTTCTAAGTAAAACACAATTTGAGAAATGAAAAATTGATTTGATCACACCAACACACTGAAAGAAATTCTTTAAATTACAGAGATGAATGACATATTTTCAGAGTGAAGAATATATATACACCTCTAGTGTTATCTGAGAATGCCACATTTTGTAATCAATGTAACTCAGTAACTATTGGTTTCAGCTTGTCTTTAATGGCGTGGGTGAATAATGCAAGGAAATTGTCAAAGACTTGATCCATGTCCTCTCTGCATAGACCAATACTCTTAACATACTCCATCTTAAAAGATAGGGATGTTATTCTATAAGTTACAAAATTCATATACTTCCTCAAGATATGATATATCGTCTCCTTCCTCACTCCACAATATTTTAAAATATGAATCTTGGGTTCTATTTCATGAATTTCATAGGCAACTATGCTCAAGACTTAACTTACACCTTGTAGGTAGAAGACATGCAGTGCAATACATGGAAGGTGTTCACTACTCTTTCTCTGGATGTGGTATCCAATTCTTTCTTTAACCTTTTCCCAATATTTTATAAAAAAATAACTTATGTTCTTTCTACGTTTTTATTTTGTTTGTAATAGTAAAGTTTGTGATTTTAGCACAATGTAAGATTATATTAAATTGGGGTATATGATTCTGTTTTGATGATTCTTTAGGTATGGAGAATATGTGCCCATTTGGAGTAAAATAATTTTGACATTCCATTAAATTTTTTATAGGAATTTTTATTTTAAATCATAGCTATCGACTATAACTTATATCTTACAGATAATGTTTTATAATGTCCCTTCAAGTATATTGCAGCAACTTTATTAAACTAGAATGTAATAATTATACTTACGTCTGGACACTGCTTTAATATTGGGAACTCAAGTTGTTTTAGAACTGTTAAGTAAGCCTGTGGGTAGATTATTTTATATTGTATGAAATGATAGGTATGTTTAAATCTTAAGAGTATTGCCTAGATTTCTTTAGTTTAGGCTTGTATTTTTCCTTCTTAAGATTATATTCTCCTATTTTTAAGAGATTCTTTCTAAAGTCAATGTTGGTCAAGCTTAGCTTTACCTACGCTCATATTTGAAACTTTTAGATTGTTTTTTTTGGGTATTATGAAAAGGGGATATTTTATATATTATCTAAATTGTTTTATTGTACCATTTTTCAGGTAGTCATTTTTTGTTGGAAACTAGCCAATACTTGTTATTAAATTTAACTATGTGTTAGAAATATTATAAGTTAGTTATTTTTTAAGATGAGATTTATTTGATTATATGTAGTAATTAATGTGGCTTAAATTATTAGTAATTTATTTTAATGTATTTGAATTAGGAATTTAAAGTAAATTAATTTAGCTAAGTTATGATTGAAGTAGATTTGTTTCCTTTAATAATTAGTTTTTCTTTTTATTGAAAAAAAGATATTTTGTATAAGTAAATTATTTTAGAAGGCTATTAAAACAAAATTGATAGAAATTATAATCATTTTTATGTGGTATTCTTTGAGTGGTTGGTGTTAGTGGATTTTGGTGCCTTGATTTTTGAGCTTATTATTCTTTTTGGCATGAGGTTATGTTATGGTTCTGGATCCGCAAATTTTGGGGTTATCTTGATTTATGGAATTGTTATCTTTTGAGGTTGATGGATTGATATTTGGATATTAGCCTCTCGAGGAGGATTGTGATTATGTACCCCACTACATACTTGATGGATCATATTGTTATTGACGCAGCCAAGGATGGATGATCCAAGAATGGACAGTCCAAACCTCGATTACAGCCTTCAACAACACTAACAAAAATAACAACAACACAATAGAACACAATAATAACAGAGATAGGAATAAATATTCAATTTATTGCAACATGTTAGGTTGTAAGGCCTTCCTAGTTATGGCTAAATACAAAGATATAAAATCAAGATCTAGCACAAACCTTCAGCAAGCATTGGGCCATTTACCTTCTGCTAAAATATACAACTTAGATCCAATACTCAGATCCTCATATCTGATCCCCTCTAAGTGATCTAGCTCATTGTCTACCCCTAATAATATACCCTAGATCTCCTTAAATACTAGCATGGCCACAAGTCAGCCTCATGCAAATATAAATTAAATAAACCCTTATAGAAAATACATATACAAGCTACAAGTCAGCTTGTAAACAAACATAAATGCACATAAGATAAAGATCCAAGACCCAAATAGGTCCACCCACATCCCCCAATGATAGATCCAAATTAAATACCCCACTACATAAATTAAGTTCATTAAGTTAGTCTCCCGGATCCAAAAACACAAGTCAAAAAACCACACTGCTGAGCATTAGCAACAATTGCTGAGCACTAGAAAGATAAAACTGTCGAGCACCAGAAGTGTTGGGCCCCTCGGCCAACATATATCAAGAAACACCAAAATATGAGCACCCATATGTTTCGATCCCTTCAGTGACCGAGCTCCTCAGCCAACACTATGACCGAGAAGTAACACACCTTCGACTGAGTAACACTTCATCAAAATCCACTAAGTATTCTCCAAAGCAAATATATTTTTGTGTAATACATGATTGCCAAGAATCCTAGGATGCTCCTGCATCAGACACCCCAGGTAAAATAATATGTTCTCATAATGGAAATCGTGAACATCTTAAGGGAATTAGAACAAGTATTCTATATCTGTCCTTAACCCATATCTCCTCTTGTCCTTCACTCCATGTTGTCTTCACTTTGTCCACTGTTCCATTTGGCAAGTTCATCTGCCCTGCACTTTTCTCATTTGTCTTGTTTTCAACTGACAACAACTGACCTTGACCATCCTCTGTACTATTGATACCATCAGCATTTTGGTGAACAACATCCTCACCAGACTCACTAATCAACACGGTATCATCTCCATCTCTCTATGTCACTAGTGTCATTATTTTTTGTACTATCTTCATCATAATTTTCATCTGCCTCTTAATCTCTGCAAGTTCCTCAGAGATGTCATTATCTTTTCCTTTCAAAATCTCATGCATCTTACTCACAGTCTTAGGTTCATCAACTCTCTTCTCCTCATTTTTTCACTGTCTCTTAGACAACATCTAATAACTCTACATCCCTTAGCTCCTTCTCCCTACAAAGGTATTTGTTTATGCTTGGATCCACCCTGCCTTACCACATAAGTATTTGTACGACCATCAAACACAACATGTCTATCATATTGCCAAGGTTTACCGAGAAATAGATGAAAAGCATCCATAGGTACCACATCAAACAATATCTCATCATAATAAGATCCAATATTTTAATTAATAAGGCATTGCTCCTCAATCCTAACCTTAGACACATATTGTATCCAAATAATTTGATAAGGATTAGGATATTTCCTCCTTCCCAACTTCAACTTACTAACCATTTCTTCTAAAACAAAATTCTCAGGACTACCACCATCAATTAAGATATTACATACATTTTCCTTGCACTTACATCTGGTTCTGAACAAATTTCTTCTCAGCACAGGTTCACTAACACATACAACCAACCTCCTAGTGATAAGAACTTCACCTTCTTCTACAACATTCATTTGATTCTCCTCAGTAATTAGTGCAGCTCTTCTTTCAAGATATTGAAAATCCCTATGACCCTTCTCACCACACTGGAAACAAGTACCAATGAAATCACTTCTACCTCTTCTTCTAGATCAATGATTGTAATCCTTAGTGGTTTGACTACTGCTAGATCCTACCTTGGTCTACTTAGGATTTTCCACCACCTTACTCTCAGCAGTTGTTTCACTAGTCTTACCACCTCGGTTCTATTATTATATCTTTCCTCAAACCCCTTGTTTTTATTTCCCTCAATCTTGAATGGAATTTGATATGCATCTCCTATTGTTGTCATTCAAATAGTAAGTAACTCTTCTTGTATACTAGGTCTCAAGCCATAGATATACCTAGCAACATTTTCTTTATCAGATTCTAAATGACCAATCCTAATCAGGATTTTGTAAAACTCCTTGGTATAATCTTACACCGAATTTCTTGCCTTCCTCAAACCTTCCATCTTCTTAAACATCTTGAATTCATAATCCACAGGAATGAATTACTTCTTCAACTTCTCAACCATTTGGCTCCACCTGATGATATTGTCTTTACCTCTCTGACTTCTTTCCAATTGAACTTTTCTCCACCATATATTTGCATGACCTCTTAGCATTGTCTTTGAAAACTAAACTCTATCAGGATCTTCTACTTCTTCATACTCAAAGTATTCATCCATCTCATTAATCCAATCAATCAACTCTTTTGGCCTAAGGCTTCCAACAAATGTAGAAACTTTGATCTTGGGTCTTTTCCCAATTTTATATATAGATGCCATAAATATAGCCTTCTCTACATCTCTAACATCTTATATAGCTTCTTTGAAATGATCTTCTTCTTCAAAATGTTCATCATTATCTAAGTGTCCTCTATATGCATTATTTCTTTGTAACTCCTCTTGCGAATCTCGCACCTACTTCTGCAAAGACTGGACATCTTCAAGACTGACCTCTACCTGAGGATCTTCTTATGTGATCTCATGGCTCTTCCTCGAAGGAATCTTCAAGATCTCTGCAAACCCTCTGCATTAAATCAGCAACCTTACAACCCTAGGTCCTAGTACAAATGGCCTCACCTTCGGTGATCTATCCACACACTCGGGAACTTCAAGCTCTTATACCACCTGATGTAGCCAAGGATGGAAGATCAAAGAATGGACAGTCCAAACCTTGATTGCAGCCTTCAACAACACCAATAAAAACAACATAGTACAACATAATAATAACAGAGATAGGAATCAATATTCAATTTATTGTAACATGTCAGGTTGTAAGGCCTTCCCAATTATGGCCAATTATAAAGATATGAAATCAAGATCTAGCACAAATCATCTGCAAGCATCAGGCCATTTACCTTCATCCAAAATATACAACTTAGATCCAATACTCAAATCTGATCCCCGCTAAGTGATCTACCTCCTTGCCTACCCCTACTCATCTAACCTAGACCTCCTTAAATACTAGCATGGCCACAAGTTGGCCTCATGAAAATATAAATTAAATAAACCGTTACATAAAATACATATCCAAGCCATACGTTGACTTGTAAACAAAGATTAAATGCACATAGGATAAGATCCTAGACCTAAATAGGTCTACCCACATCCCCCAATGAGAGATCCAAATTAAATACCCCGCTACACAAACTAAATGCATTAAGTTGACCTCCTAGATCTGAAAACATAAGTTGGCAAGACACATTGTCGAGCATTAGCAACAATTGTCAAGCACCAGAAATCCAAAACTGTCAAGCACCAGAAGTTTCGGGCCCCTCGGCCAACATATGTCGAGAAAAACCAAAATCCAAGCACCCATATCTGTCGAGCCCTTCAGCGACCGAGCTCCTTGTCCAACACTGTGACCGAGCAACAACACAGCTTCGACTGATTAACACTTCAACAAAACACACTAAGTACTCTCCAAAGCAAATATATTTTTGTGCGATACAGGATTGCCAAGAATCCTAGGTTGCTCCTGCATCAGCGATGTGCATATGAGATTTATGTTTTGGGAGGGATTTCTAGAAACATAGCTGGAGGATGAATTTTTTGTTTTTGCATCATCTTATTTATATTGTAATTTTTAAAGCCAAGTTATATGGGCTTATGATGTTTTCTTGAATCTTTATTGGATTCTAAAATGTTGTGTAGTAATCTTTAAAGCCATTTTTTATGGGCTTCTGATGTTTTCTTGAATCTTTATTGGATTCTAAAATGTTTCCTAGCTATATTATATTGAAGGGATATTCAAAATTATGGATGATAGTTTTCATTTAATTTTTTTTAGCATGGTACATAAATATTTGAATTTAAATTGGGACTCCTAAATCATTTTATCCGTAATTAACATTATTTATGCAATCTGGTTCTTTTTTGAAATCCTATTATAGTGAGTCTTGCCTTGATCACTAGTATTGTAATTTTTTAGAAACAACAAAAATGCTCTTGTTTTAGTCAAAGCTTTTTTTTCATATAGTTTTAAATTCTATATAAAATTTTAAGTTTATCTAAACACATAAATCGGTGCAATATAAAATGATTTTACTTGGAAACATTTCTTTAGCACAGGCAAATTTGATAAATTTTAGAAAGAGCAATCCAACTAATTTTTGTAAATTAGTTGGTGGAAATAAATATTAGACTGCCTATAAAAAAATTGATTACTTTTGTAAGGTTGTAATTAAATAAATAGAAAGTAAGGTTGTAATTGAATAAGTAGTAATGGTGATTATTAAATAAGTGCGTGGAAATTAATATTAGATTTTCCAAAAAATTTGCTTCATTTTGTAAGCGTCTAGTTGAATTAGTTGTATTATTGATTGTAGTGGAAACAGTAATTGTAGTCTCACATTTTCAATATGTGCATGACTTAAGAAAGAGTTAAATGGCTAATTATTTATAATTAGTGGATGGAAATGAATGTTCATTCAATTATATTTCTCAATTCGACAAGCACTATTTTTAGCAATCCTTCGAGCATTGTGGCATTTGTCTAAAATTAAAATGGAAAATTATATTTCAACAAATTTTTGAAAGTGATGACAATGTTTAAATTTTTTTTCCTCATTTTAGTTGGCAAATCTTAAGCTACTTTTACTTTTAGTAGAATTATTGATACAAATTTTTTGACTATTTCATATAAAGGTTTAGCACACATAGCCTTGGTAAGACAACTTTTGGAGTAAGATCATCAAGAAATTGAATCCATTATTTCGATAACAAGTTTACGGTAAGCCTACAAAATTTTCTTAGAGAATGAGTTTACATTTGTATTTCCATGTTTCGTTTATGTGGTTTGTAGTACAAATTATATGGTTAGGAAAAAAATTTAAATTATTGTAAAATGGTAGTTCAAGTAATCTATGAAAAACAAATCAATGTTTGCACTCTTTTTTAGTTAAAGTCATATTTCTTGGAAGATAGTAATTTTAATCCCAAGAGTATATGTTTATGTTTGCAAGTTTTAGGCCTACAAAACTAAGTTTTAAAAGTATGTGGAAAATGGCCAGATTCATAGAGGCACCATAACAAATTTATATTTTTAGTTTGTTTTCATTTCATAAATGATTTTACAAGTTTGTATTATTAGGAAATTTGAAAGGATTAACAGGATCCTCAAACCAAATAAACTCATTTAAATTTATCATACTCTCATAATCTAAATATTCAATATATCAATACGAAATGCATGGAATATTTTAAAAGCTCAAAATGAAGGAACAAATAAACATTGAAAGGCTTGAATGGGACTATCCAATCATAGGTCTCATCAATACTACCACATTGCGACATGTATTTACCATTCATTGTTCAAATGTTGAACAATCAATAAAGTTGATAATAGGTGAAACTTATTTGGAAAATGATTTTGCAACAATTTTCTATGTAGACATTGTGTCTTGATTCTTATCTAACTCCATGGAATTCTTAGAAAACTTTGAGCTTGTGTTGCATTTCGCTAATGCATTGTTGGAAACAATTGTTTAATTGTGTATTGTCCTTGATGTTACACAAATGTCATATCAGTCATCAGACAGAATATACCGAGCTCAGTCGGTAAGAGAAGCAATTTACAGAGTCTACCGAGCGCAACATAATACTATATCGAGAAGTTAGTTACTACCGGGCTCTCTCGGTCAACTAAAGAAATTCAGTCTCTACCGAGTTCAGTCGGTCATCAAAGAAAATATGAAGGAAGGTCAGTCTTTACCGAGTTCAGTCGGTTACCGAAGGATTTTCGCAGAATCAGCAGTGTTCACCGAGCATCAGTGAAATGTTTATGCAGCTGACTAATGTAATATTTATTAATTAAAACTTGTATATGCAGCCGACCAATGTAATATTAATTGTAACTTGTAATTGGGCCGACTTGATAACTTGAAGGGTATATATGAGAGATCAAGTTGCGAATTCAAAAGTGTCAGTGTGGAGAAGTGTGTGGAAATATGAAAAAGCATATCAGAGCAGGAATGTGCAAATTTTGATGAAGGATTAGAAATATCCTTGAGGTGCTGCAAAGATATATGTGATCAGTAAGGATCTATTGGAGCCAAACAGAGATCTGTATCAGCAAGATAAGTTTTATTAATTCAGATCACTTCATTGTTACTTTCTGACAATTGTAGCAGTGATACCGAAATCTCTTAGCAGAGTTGGTCTAACAACCATTTTGTAAATCCTCTAACAAGGTGACAATTCAGTTGAATTGATCTAA
>MU224123.1:866890-881219 GCA_018584345.1 Thuja plicata
TATCCTTCTAACACATGGTCTTCTACTTCATACCCTAGTGGATGAATCCACTTAGTTCTAGGCTCAACAGCCTCCATGCATGTGCAATCTGTCTCTACCATAAAGCATATTGTATCCCTATATTTTTTAACTATCTTCTCAGATAGTCTAAACCTGCTCTGCATTTTGACCCTAAATATCTTTATGTCCATATCCATTTTATCTCTTGCACTGCTTTCTACTATGGCTTTAAGAGATATTTGAGTCATTGTAGGTTTGCCTTTGTCTAGATAAAGGTCTGCAACCTTTCCAACTATATGGTGATATAAATAGATGATTAGAGATCCAAACTTGAATGTTTTGCTTCTGTCATGTTTGATGATTCTGATATTTTCAATCAACTGATCGTGCAAGATCTCACATAGATTGTATTGGGTGTTATCCCTCACTATTTTGATAGCTGCAAGGACTGTTGCTTTAGAGACACTATTCAACCTGCTTGCTTGCTAAAACTTGTATCCAAGTATCATTTTCATGAGTTTAATGTCATCCTCCTTGATAGGGTCAACTATCATTCCATGCCTAACACTCTTGGACAAACAAACTTGCTCAATTTGTTTCTTCACATCCTTACCAGTGGGAAATACTGGTCTATTCATTGAAAGTCCAATTAACTAATGGATTAGTTCTGTGGTGATATGGATAGGAACATCACCAATCCAAAAGAGATCATCATGAATTCTGCTTAACAGGATTTTTACCCATTCTGGTTCTTCAAACTCATGTGCATTCGAATACTCAATAATAGGGTTATCTTGTAGGTGTGCGAACTCATCTTTGAATGTGAAATCCTTATTTAGCATTGATGCCATGTGAGAAGCTATGTTATCATCTCCTAATGATTCCTTTTTATAGTAAATGTACGCACGGATATCTTCCATGTGAACAATGCCAAGAAGGGTTTTGGAGAAAGCCCCTTTCCACATCATCCAATATGGATTTAAATGGGTGCTTCTAAAATATGAGCCTCTTCCTCTCTGCTACATCAAACACAATTGGGGTCGCCATACTTACTTGTTGTTTGCTTGTGTAGGGTTTCCATGAAATTCTGAAATGGCACGATGGCTAGGGCTCCACTTCAAACTGATTATCCATTTTTTCCAACTTCCAAACTATTTATGCCTTCGTGCTTTGATGTCTTAGTGCTCTAATTCTCTTTAATCTTTGTGCTCTTGAATGTAATTGTGAAAATGATCGACTATGAACTTCCTTTTATATGATCTTCCGCATTTAGTGCTTGCAACCATACATAGAGATTTTCAAACTTTGATCCCAATGTAATTTAGATAATGTGTGAATGTATATAGCTATAATATGAGCTTTTAACCATGAATCTTAAGGCACATACTCAGAAGTGAGTACACTAACCACGCAGGGGTTCTGAGCTAGAATAGCTCCCCCTAAGACCAAGAAGGTCTATTCAAGCAAAAGTAGAGGGTGCATCCACTGAGGATGCATCAACTACTTTGTTAACATCTTTGTCCTTCTTTACTTCAACCCAGATCTTGCTTGAATCTTCATTTGCTATGACAAAATTGACTTCTCCTTTCTCTTCAAATAGTGACTTTTTAGGATCCTCTTGCTTCTAAGTTTTGGATCTGCAAAACGTTGTGATATGTCTAGCCTTTCCACATGTGTTACAAATGATAGGAGGTTTGATGTTATTACTCATCATGTTGCACTGCTTTGTTGTGTGTCCATTGTAGTTTCATATCTGACATGTAATGTTCTGCAAATTTCTTTGAGGTTGATTTCTCTGATTGTTTTGGTTTATTCTTATCTGATTTTGCTGAGGTTGATTTCTTTGACTTGTTTTGCAATGTATAGCCCTGTGACCAAACTTATTACATGTATAACAGTAACCATTGAAAGGTCTTACCTCTTTACAATCTCTTGCCAAATGCCCATGTTTATTGCATGCATAACAAGTTCTATTAACTTGCCTGATTTTTCTTTTAGGTGGATCTGATCTAACCTCTGTAGTGTCTTCGAATTTCTTAGCTTCTGAAGATGCTTTGAGTGTTTTCTCTTTCTCTTGTGATGATTTGACTTCATCTTGTGTTGTACCAAATCCAAGACTAGTAGTGTCCCCTTTTTACCTTTGTGCATTGAGCTGGGATTGAATTGAATCAAAACTTGTGTGAAGTTTATCAATCTTAGCTTTAGCTTCTGTTAATTTAGATTCCAGCTTCTTGTTTATGTTTTCCAATTCCAGAACTTTCATGTTTGCTTGCAGAAGTTCATCTTCCATTTGGTTGCTTTCTTTGATCTTGTCTTCAATGGTATTCTAGCTATCTATAAGTTGTTCCTCCAGATCTTCAAGTTTATCTTTTGGGGATTTATTCTCTTCATTAAGATCTTTTCTTAGCCTTTTAATTAGTATTTGAGAGCCATCAATTTTCAATCTTAGTTCTTCATTTTCTTTCTCAGATCTATCAAGATCTTCAAGAGCTACTTCAAGATTCTTTTTCAAATGTTTTGCTTCAGCTGAGTCCATGATCTCCTCAAGTGGTTAAAATTATTGGCTAAGGACTAGAGCTCTGATACCAATTGTTAGAAACACTGAGGGGGGGGGGGTGAATCAATGTTTATCAACTAATTATATTTCAGCCAATTAAACATAAATCAAATGTGCATCCAAAGAAACATAACACAAGAACACATAACACCAAATATGATTACAGAAAACCTTGATCAGAGGGAAAACTCCGGTGGGGATTAGTACCCATAAATATTGTACTATGTATAATGAACCTGTTAAGGTTCCTTTGCCCTGTTAGAAGTAGTCTTTACAATTTGAGTACAATGACCTGGTTAAAGGTTGGACCCTGTTAGGAGTCTTTTACAAAACCTTGTTAAGGGTGTATGGCTCACTTCCTAGGCTCACTGCCCAAATAATATGAAGGCTACAACCCTCTGAATGTTGATATGCACTATATCAAAAATGAACTGCTGTAGTGACACTGTTGTCTGATCAGTTTCATGTATGTGTGGATGCTCTTACTCCTTTAAAGAGCTATATCATCTTCTAAATTAATTATATTGTCCCTCTATAACTTCTTCTTACACAATAATTGACACTTGTAACATATCTTTACATTACATACTTATATCTTCAAATTTGAATAGGCACGACCCAAAACAACTCATTAGTCGACCCTAAAACAAAAATACTTAACACTTCCAAACAATTCAGCCCAAGTGTGTTTACTATAAAATTAATTACAATATTAAAAACTTATAACTAAAGGCACTCAGACATTACATTATAAAATCATACACGTTGATCAAAACTATAGTCGACTTCCATGCTCTATTTTCTAGAATGCAGGTCTACTAATCTGTCTGTAACTTTTCTGTACTGATGTTCCATACTTTTTACCTTTGGATCTATCATGTATATACACCATAGAGTATATATCTAAGAATGCATGTTCTGGTGTGATCTCTAACATGTGCACTGATGTGTTGATCTCTATATCTCTCTGTCTGTCCTATTTTCTGTACTTAGTCATTTTATCTTCTAAGTTATCTTTGACAAAAACCTAGTATGACTTTTTTGCCATGATTGAAAAAAAAAAATAAGTCATGCTTCCTTAGGAAGTCAACTTTCCAACAATGGCTCCTTGTATGATGACAATATGTTGTTTGGTGCAGTAGTCCTACTAATAGAAATGTGTGTTATTTTTCTGCTTCTTGTGATGATCAAGGACACCCCCCATTTTCTCATGTTGTTGACATGCAATGTAGTACTATTTTTTGTATTTTTATTCATACTTCAATAAAATATGTTCTTATTCCATCACAGTGATGTGAGCATTGCACAAAAGAACTGATTTCCTTACAATTTTCTATAGCTTATCTATGCAAGCATTTTTAGTTGTTCAATAACTATGGTTAGCATCTAATTGGAAGGAAAACATAGTAAATGTATTACCTTTGTATATTGTAAATTTTTTCTTTAGATTGTTCATTTCACCTACAGATTCAAATACGAGAATGAGTAGATTATCAAAGAAATCAACTTTAGAAACATACAGTGCCGACAACTGCAATCGTGAAAAAATATTGTTGTTCACAAATAAATCAAGGAAGTGTTCGAAGCATAGCCAATATAAATGTGTGAGAAGATGTCCATGGGGTCGCTATGTTTCAGAGATGATGGATCTGAAAACTAAAATTTTCTATTGGCTAGGTACATTTGAAACTATTGAGGAAGCCCCTATTGCATATGAAAAGGCTACATTGTCTATGAAAGGAATCACACGATAACCAAATTTTGATTTTGATAGTTTGGAAACATATAATACTAGATGGAAGAAAAATCAATGTCATCTCTACCAATAGTGTTGACTTCCATGGTATAGACAAATCATAAATGTATGAGGAGTCCAAGTTTTGGTTCATGGTTTGACCTCCCTGCTGGTTTGCAAGTACAATCTTCATTAGTACAAATTGCTGCTCTCAATATAACTCCTGACATATAAATTGATTCTATCCCACCATAGATCTTTCAAGATGAATTAGTAGGGAACAATACCAGTAAGGCAATAACAAAACAAGTAATATCAAATTATCCTGATCATCTTCAAAGTAATACTGATATGTTATATACTTTTCCTGACCAAGGTTTATTAGATAGCGTATCTCATAGGTACTTACCAGTGCCAGATATAAATAATGGCAAGAATTATGGTTTTTTCCATGACAATTATGGTACTCATTTTTAAAGAATTCAAAATGTTTCAATTGTTTCATATAATTTCTACAGTGATGGATCAAATTTGCTGGGATCAACTATGCATAGACTGAAAAATGCACCCTCCAACTATCAACAGGTGAACAAATGCATTAGTATGCCTTGAAACCAAATCTACTTCTTATTCTTTATCTTTTGCTAAAGAGAAGTCAAAGAAAATGTAAACCAAATGAATAGATGATTGCATATTCTTACCTTCTATGAATGCACATTTTTTTAATTCACTTGTTAACTGCCTCTCTTAAAAATCAATTGTAGGGATCAGACACATCGTCGATCTTGTTAGCTCTTTTTCTTGCAGCACAACCTTAATGTCACAGTATACTTATATACTCAAATGAAAACTCCTATTTCATACAAGAGAAAGGCTAATTGATGAGGGTATTAGATAACATCTGGGGAAACTATTACCTCCTCCGTCTTTTTTGAGATCCACTGACTCAGGAAGGTATTACCTATGGATGATTACTAAATGACAGTATCTCTTAATTTGATTATCTTCTTACTAAAATGCTGAAATACCTTTCAATGGATCAACATAACAATGAAAATAACTATGAATATCCTGATACAGAGCTTAATGGTCCACACTAGTATTTTGAAAATAGCAATTAGTAAGGTAATAAGGATTCTCATCCTTCTTCTTTTTTCAGTTCTTATGAACCTCAGGAATGATAACCTATTTTGATTCTCTCTCAAAGGAATCAGTAAACTGAATTGTATTCCTTAAACACAATTACTTAAATGAAATGTATATTTGATAGGTGAATAATTTGATAATTTAAAATATTGGTTGGATAATGATCAATTACTCAACCAACTATAAAACTAGTGCCTTAACCTTGGGCTATGAGTCAATATCTAGTATAACTCCACAATAAGGTGATCAATAAAACATATGCAACAATCTATAAAATGCCTTATAGATTATCCTCTCTCTACAAATATATCATTAGTTCCTTAAACTATTTCTAAGCTCTCTGGGGTCACTTGAAATAATTAATCCTTACTTGAAGGAGCTTACAATTGACTACACAACCACCTTGTGATTAGTATGTCTAAATTCCTTACAAGTAAACATACAAAAACTATAACAGTAATGAAAAGAGACAATCCATGATGCAAAAAAGAGATTGCAAATATTAGTATTAATGTCTTAAATCTTTATATACATATAGATAGACAAATAGTACAAAGGCTTAGACAAATTTTAGTAATCTGCCTTGTAATATATTTCAATTATTTCCAACTCTAACCTCTTACAAAATGATACAAGAGAACTATATATAGGCCTAAACCATCTTGGAATCCTTAAAATGAGGATGCTACAAGCTTCAGATGGTTTGGAAAACCTAACCCTAAAAAACCAACAAAAGATAAAAGACAGGAAAACACCAAGCGGTGGAAGGACAAAACTAAAGAATAAGATTTGATATTCCTTTGTCTTCTTGTGGATGTTGGAACCTTTGTCTGTATATGTTTAGGATAGCATCTTATATTGTAATAAGATCTAATTATTGCCAATATAGGATAACTTACACTAGTCTTTAAGATTGCTAACCTCCCTGTGCGCATAGAATAGGTGCCACGTGTCCTCTTACTCTTCATCCATGACATCCAAGTCAATTGTAATAGGATTCTTCTTCTTGGGCTTTGTCATGATTCCTATGATGTGACATCTTCCTCTTTAGGCCATTCAAAGCTCTATATACTCTCAAGTTGGGCCTTTTTTCTTTACCACCTAGCATCTATTATGCTTTTAGCATCTGTGATGAATTTATTGCACTCAGTTCTGATGGGAGGTGCAAACCTAATGGCCCTAATGGCTTAATTTGATTGTCCTTAGTTCTGATGGGAGGTACAAACCTATTATAACCTACTCCAAACATATTAAGCCTTTCCTCTATCTAATTTTCTTTTCCTTTAAAGAAAGACAAGGTGGCTCCAATCTTCTCTATCTCTGTGCCAACAAGAGTCACAATTTTTGGCAAGTCTGACCTTAGTGGTTGCACAGATGCCAACCTCTCAAAAAGCCATGTCCTACCAGACCAGGTTGAATAGTATGGATTCAAAATTGATATAAAATTAATGACCTCTGTTTGAAGGCTTGGAAACTTTCCATAAGCTCCATACACCACTTCAATATTTTCCTTGATGGTGTCTATTCTATGTTGCAAAATTGAAGTCGATGCTCCCAAAATCACATTATTGTGCTCTCTAACCTCTTGCTCTATTTCAGGAGCTATCTCCCTTGTTTCCTCTGTTTGGATCTCTGTATCCTGTACCTCTTTAGGATCAATGGGCGTAACCTCAGGCTTTTCCATTAATTGTTGTGTAAGCTCATCTATGAGCTTCTCTTTTGTCTTGATTTTTATTAGTCCCAATTTTCTATCTTTGATAATGTCACTAGTATCACTAGTGAGTTTCTTCAGTTTCTCTAACATCTGGACTGCTTTTACCTCATTAAGTTGAGAAAAGTGAGTTAAAACTTGGGATATTTCCAAATCTCTAGTATTTTAGACTGACTAGATTGTTTTGATGCCTTCCATCTTCTCCTGGATGTTCAACAGGGTTGGCTTCTGATCTTTAGGATCCAAACTCCACATTGCAAGTTTCTAGGAATTGGGGTTGTATCCAAACCCTCTTATCATATCCCCAAACTATGTCTTAGATGAAAATTTAATGTCAGGTTGTTTTCTAATCTAATCAATTATAAAGGCTGAGGATAAATCCTATCCTTCCACTCATAGCATCCCACTAGCCTTAACCAGTTGCCTTGCTTGTTCTGGTGTAAATTGCTCAGATTAAGGATCATAATCCTGTAGTTTTTGTAGAGCCTCTTCAGTTACTAGATCACCCCCTGCCAATTTCAACTGTGTACTCACTTTTTTCTTAGTACAAATGAGAAATGCTTTAAATTCCTTTGTCTTTATGAATTTTTCATCCTTAAGGAATTCATCTTGATGTATCAACCTCTCATCTGTACAAGTCCTAAGAGATAGTTCTTCCTCCTCTTCTACATCCTTTTGTAGTTTCTTTCCTACCCTGATCTTTTTTCTCAGTTGGTGATCATATGGCCTATTTCTAGTTATTAGGGCTCCAATCCTGTATATCTTTTTCTCCTTCTTCTGAGAAGGTTCCCCTATTTCTACTTTCTATCTCTTGGGTGTGGGTTCATTTGTCACTTCCTTCTCAGGGACCTCTGTTAGGTCAATGATATTTTCTCCCTCAGAAACCTATTCTTTTGCAACTGCTTGATTGACTGGAGGGGGGCTAGGTACATAGTATTCATCATCACTATCATCATAATATTCTGATGATGAGTGCCCTTTGTGGCCTCTAGCCTCTTTAAATAAGGCATATCAGGGAAGAATCCCCCAAAATTAAGGCCCTTTCTTTTCACTTGCCTCTCCAAATCCATAAGTTCATTGAACTTTATAGCTTTCTTATCCACCTCCTCATCCTCCAATATATTTCTCATCAAATCTTCTTCCATGCATTCTTCATGGTCTTTGGTGTAGGGGATGGTTGGTGTCAACAGCTTCTTGGCATTAAGGATGAAGCCTTCTATTTCAATATATCTGTATATAGCCACATTCATCTTGTAGTGATTCATCCAATTATTAACAAGGTCTTATGCCCCTTTTCCAAAATTAAAATTATAAATCCTGAATTGCCTTGGGGTAAATGTACCCTTCCTGTGTGGTGCAAGATGTTCCTTATCTGTCAAAATGAGTTTCTTATAAATTTCATTGCAGCTATTCTTGGTGGCACATGGAATGGAAATACATGTGGAGGGTGGGTACAACCATACACTCTCATTAGTTTGAAATTCTTCTCATAGTAGAAGTCACCCCAGTTGTGGTCTCCTAGCTATTTGTCAAGATACTGGCAAGGTCTGAGTAATTTTATCACTTTGACTAGCAGCCTAGTCTTGTTAACACCTAGGCACTAAAGAATTGGATATACTATCCAATTTTCAAAAGCACAAAACTCGTGCACTCTAGAGGTATAGTTCCATACTCTCAACCAAAATTGAACAAGGTTAGGTTGATTGTGATAAAACCTTTGTGGTCTTAAACATTAACAATTCATGAGTGGAAAGTTGTAGTATAGGATCAAATGCATAAGAATTGAATAATGCATAAACTTGGGATGATCCTTTTTTATTTGTATGTCCACAAACCCCTGGTGCATCTGGTCTATGATATATTGAATATAATCATAATTGGAAGTAGTATGGAGGCTTTGCATGTCTAGCACCATCATTAGGATGTCTGAGGTAATCCTATCTTCTCCTACATCTTTCCCTAGCACTCTGCAAAGTGCATATGATATGTATTTCATATAGAAATTCAAGTCATTATAGAATTATGGGGTTGCTGCTGGCATGGGTTCTATATAGGTCTTCATCTTTTTTGGAACAAGGTGTTCCTTGATCAATTTGGCTGCAATGCCAGAATTTCTAATACACCTTCTCTCTAGGCTCTTCAAGTTTATCTCAGTGGTCCTAGGATAGTATACATTGAAGGCCTTCATGAAAGTATTCATGTGTAGGGTAAGTAGGGCTTTTCCATGATCCCTCTTAATTTTTTTGGTCAGGGTATCATACCTACTGGCCATTTCCAAGATAAAATTGATATCTACAAAGATGTCAAGAACAACTAACCTAGCCAATCCACAGGTCCAAGGGTTTGAAATTGGCATAGGATCATGATTAATGTTAAAAAGGTAATTAAATAATGAATAACCAGATGAGCTAGGGGTTTTTTCATCCCTAATATATGACAGGTCACCAATTCAAATGTCAGCACTAACCTTTCTATTATGGCTTGAGCATGGTAGCAATGTGAGAAATTTGTTTGAATAATTTCTCTTCCCCTTTGTGTCATCCTCAACCTCATCACTTCTCCCACTGGTAGACACTAGACTCAATGCTTGGCTCATTTTTCCTTTCTATGTTGTGATCACACTTTCTTCACCGATATTGAAACAAATCTTCTCAAAACTCTCACTACTAATTGTGAATTCCTCTATAAATTTGGACTTCTAATCACTGTAAAGACAACCAATTACACTGTTCTCTAAATTCTTAGACCATAAAATCACTTCTTTGAATCACTTGATGCTAGAGAATTCAACTTTTCTCAGAAAATACTGAACTCTCTATAAAAACTCTTAGCTCTAAGAATTTGGAAGCTGGTAAGAATACAATTACAATGGATATGCATACTTATAACTGAGAAATCAATGTAGATGTCTCTTCGAACTGGTATACTTACAATTTAGTCACTTCCACCATTAGTTTATGCACTGTGACATCAATTTTTGGTTCTAGCCGTGGCATTCAAACTGATAAGTAATCAATTTTTGATGAGTTTTTTTGCTTAAAAAAACCTTATAAAATTCAAAAAGAGATCAAAATTAGATCTGATTGGCTACCATTAATCATATTTCAGCTACTTTTCCATTTGTTAAAATCTCTAAAATCTTATTGGTCAGCAACTGTCCACCATGGTGTCACAAAAAAGTGTTCTTTTAACCCTAGTTTTACTTCTAGTGACCTAGCGACTATGTGATCTCCTTGTCGCTTGATATTCCTTCTAACTCTAGTTTGTTACTGAGACTTAGCGATTGTCGTTGGATCAAACTTTAGATCAACGGTTGTCTCCATGTCTCTAGATCTTTTAACTTAACCCTTCTTCTTACGGAGACACTGCAAGTAAGCCTCCACTTAACTTTGCTTCTACCTCAGGTTACATCTAGAGACTTGGTGACTGATGTATCCTTATATCGCTGAACTAAATCTCTAACTCACAGTTTATCCAGAGACCTCATGAAAAACACATTTAGTCTCTTTATCACATGCTTATTTCACTTTTATAATTTCCATTTGGAGACAACATGACTGTCATTGTTCTTGTTTTCCTTTGCATCTGACGGTTGTCGCTAAATGTCCTGATCTTCATTGCAAATATAACACCCCGCCAGGGAACCCGAGAGAGATTAACCTAGAACATGATACTATGTGTGCTGAATAATTTTTTTTTAAAGTTAACATAAAGAAACATACATTCATGCGGAAGAAATTACCATTTATACATGTCTTACACTCACATAGATTACATGACTCAAGGGTTCCATGACGTTGAATTACTTAAAGAAAAGCACAATTAAATAATATAACAAAATATTCCATTTGAATAGATAAATCAAATACAACTTACATAACCATAATTACAATCCTAATGGATAACCATGAAACCACCATATGCTCATATCCACTGCACACGTCGCAGGGTATGTGGTAATCACTCTAATCTACTCAATATTACAATTTACAGATTAGGTATCACATGCGATACTCTAATACAAGATTTACAATAATGAAATTACATAACTAATGATGAAGTAACATAAAGAGCTCATCTGTAAAGAACCATCAAGCACCTGGTACCAGGATGTTGAATCTCAATGGGTAAAGAATCACTACCACTCATCCATGTGGAACCACAAAGGTCCACCCCACCGTGTTGAGGAGATAACAACAGACCCCAATCAGATATCCAAAACCAAGAAGGAATAACCACTAAGCAAGGGATCCTGATAGCTCTCTAATCCAATGTACTAATCATCATGATAGGTAAGACTCACTATTCCAGAGGCAACTAACAACATAGGAAATCTAGATTGTGTAAAGGAAGGTGTCATCATGTACGTCTAACCCTTAAGTTAGGTCCTAACAATCACAATGGATTTTGGCACCTAAGTGACCATACACGGAGCCAATGACCTCTCAAACTGACAAGATCACTAACTATGCTAGAACCCGCACCTCGTAAGGGGGTAAGCACTATCTTATCCTCTATCTCATTCTTTACTAGCACTCAAGCATAGGTGAGGAGACACATATCTTATTAGTTCATTTAATATCCCTTAGTATGTCCTTAGTTATCACTTATTAAGAAAACTCTACAATAAGCAATCCAGAAGTCACTTACGAACATGAAACTTATTGCAAGCCACCCCCTAATACACATCTAGGTAACCTACCCTAGGCTCAGAGATCCTAACAGATCTAACATAGGTGACAACCCTAGTGTACCCCAAATCTAGTATCCCACACAATCAGGAACGGTCACATAGGTACACAATCAGATAACAGAATCGAAAGGGTCACATGGTCAGTTTTAGGGTAATAACTGATAACACACACGCCATGAAGTAATAGAAACATAAACACTCCCCCCGCCCTCTATAAATTTCCTAGGTCATCTAATGCCCCCATAAAACACATATAAGCAAAAGAGACCCATAACGATGCAGGGAAACAAAATCATCTTAAAAGACTGAAAAAGGAACATACATAGACAACATTTTCATCTATTAAAACCATCCACATGCATAAGATAAACTCAATTTACCCATTAATAAACCTAACTAGGTGCGTACATTAATTACACCATGACATAATATAATGTAGATCAATTGATTAAAATTAATTACACTATATACATTAGTCCTTCAACGATAATTTCCTAATACCATTGATGGAGAGATTCGTATCCACTATGACAATGTAATTAATAATGATGAATTTATTAATTAAAATTAATACCCTATATTAATTAAAATTAATAATCATATGTTAATTAAAAATAATCGCTCTATATCGATTAGAAGTTTATCATCCCATATAGCTAAAAATAATAAAAACAATAATAAAACTCCATCTTCTAATCATTAATATACATCCTAATGCCAAGTTAAAATAAATCACATAAAGGAAATTAAATTAAACTTAATCATAAAATAAACTAAATTTTTAATTAATAATTAAATTAAATTAAACTAATTTAAAATTAATAAAGTTAAAATTAAATTAATCTAAAATTAATAAAACTAAAATTAACTAATTTAAAATTAATAAAATTTAATATATAAAAAATTTCATTTGATTAATTTTTAAACAAACCAAAAAAAATTTAACAAAAGTTTATTGGGGGGACCCACGCAGGTTCCCCTACCCCACGCGTAGCACAGTCCTATTAAATAGGACTATGGGGGGACCACAGTCCTCCTCCCCATGCGCATAAAAATCCATGCAGGAGGGTAAGGTGGGGGGTTGGTGGGGATGGGGTCCCACCACCCCTCCCTTCACTAATTTTTTTTAATTTTTTTTAACTTAAAAATATATATATTAAAGCTGCGTTTTTAAAAAAAAATAAGATTTATTTTTTTATTTTTTTATCTAAAAATCGGAAAACAGAAATTACTAAAGACGGAATTTTTTTTTCACCAGTCTGTATAAAAATAGAGAGTGATATTTTTTCAAAATGATTTAATTTTTTCAATGAAATACAAGGGACTTATTCATTTTAATTTTTCTATAGTTAGGACTATAGAGGGTTTAATTTTTCGTTTTCAAGGAGATTTATAGGAGATCTATTTACAAAATTTTGACAGCATAACTGTACCATGCTAAGAAATACATAATTATGAAAATGATAGATCCAAGCTTCTAATAAACCCCCGAAAACATCGAAACACAAACAAACCACAAATTTAATTTTCTCTATAGTTTAAACTATAGAAAGGATTAATTTCTCATTTTCTAAGAGATCTAGAGGGAATTTCTTCCCGAAATTTTGACAGCATAACCCTATGATGCTAAGAATACTTAGAATAAAAGAAATTAAGATCTAGGGCTCTAATGAACACTCGAAAACATAGAAACAACAATAAGCCATTTAAATGCCAAAATAACAAATATGCACTAAATCAACATTGAAAACCTCAGATCTACAAAATTGAAACCATACATAGAAAATGAAACCTACCTTGATTCCAATGCTAAAACTAGAGGAATGTAGCTTGGAAGATGGAAGCAAATCTGAAAAACCCTTCAAGCACAATTTGACCATAGATCTGGAAACTATGAAGATTCGAGCACACACACAAGCAAGAAAAATCCTGAAAACTTCAAAGCATCAAGCAACCACAACAATCTACAATCCTTCAAAAATCTTCAAATCACCAAGAGCTCTCCAAATCCAAAAACTTGTTATGAGAGAATGAATGACCAATTCCCCCTAAAGAGATTCAAATTGCCCTAATCATGCAAAGCTTGATGACAACTCCCAAGTCAATCCCTAAAATGACTCAACTTGAAAATTGAAAGTAAATCCAAATTAAATAAATAAAATATTCTTTATTGCCACAACTCAACTTTGACTCCTAATTACAAGTTGAGATATTTTAAATTTGAAAATACTTTTTCAACACTTTCACGCACATGTAATTAATAAAATATTAAATTAAATAGATTAAATATTTATGTCAGAATAATGCATGCAACCAAATATTTAATTATTTAATTAATCATACAAGCACATTTAATATAGTTTTCAATTAAATATTTAATTAAATCAAAATATTCAAATATTTCAATTTAATTAATTATTTAAAATAAACTTAGGATATAATTAAATAATTAATTCAACTATATTCCATTAAATCATTAAACATAGA
>MU224123.1:881269-981583 GCA_018584345.1 Thuja plicata
AAAATATTCAAATATTTCAATTTAATTAATTATTTAAAATAAACTTAGGATATAATTAAATAATTAATTCAACTATATTCCATTAAATCATTAAACATAGAAAATCACTCAATAATCCAAAAATCACCTAAAAGCATTCACATGCAAAAGGGAAAAGGGTATTCAAATTCTGTCAACTAGACAAATCTGAATAGGATAGTCATACTGAAACTCATCCAACATTAGGACGATCAGGCTTAGGTTAGGGTTTTAGGTCTATATGTTACCTCCCCTCTTTACCATTGAGATGAATATTTATGGTCACGCTCACTCTTGCCAATTCATGGAAGACGATGCCCTGTACTTGCAAACCTGTCACCAAAGAACATGCATGTACATACATAATATAATATCACAACCAATGATAGGGATCGGTCGAACGTGTGGATCTCGCTGAAGCAAGTAACTATGTCTTTGTCCTCTACCACAACAACATACAAACAGATACATAAACATGATAACCATACACATGCAAGTATGGGGTAAGTGCAACATAATCAAAACATAAATCATCACATCATGATAATATCCATAACATCATAAACAATAATCACCATCAACTGAAAGAATAGTAGCTCTCAAGAAAGTAGCCTACAAGAATTCTTCCAATCAACTAAAACCAATGCCTAAAAGAGTACGGCAACATAAACTAAAATAAAAACATGGGTGGGTATTACAACAAACCCTAAATTTTCATGAGAAATAGAGACTAATGAACATGTGTCTTACTTTTTCTTCTTGTCTCCTGATCGCTAGGTCCTATTTGACTTTTTAACTTTATACCGTGACCACGCGACTACCGTTGATTTGGCTTTCATCCCATGGTTGTCACTGAATATCTTGATTATTAACTTAACTCATCTTCCTTCTCGCGACTGCATGACAACACTGTTATTCAAATTGACTTTTAACCCAGGTTTATTCAGATATTTTGTGACTGTTAAAACTCCATGTCGCTTGATGATTTCTAAACTGCAGGGTTAATCTAGAGACTTCCCGACTGCTGTTAGATTTAATCTTTGATCAATGGTTGTCACTAAATCTTGTGATACTTAACTTTAACTCATATTTCACTTAGAGATAAAGTGAAAATGGTGAAACCTTAATCTTTCAACTCAACTTATAACCCCGGATTCTATTTGGAGATAATGCGACTGAGTAAACTTGAAGTTGCCATATAAATTCACTAACTCTGATCTCATCAAGAGATAATTCGACCACCATTAGATCAAACCTGAGATGAACAGTCTGCGCCAAGTCTCTTTATCCTCTCAAGAATATTCTTTTTGTTACGAGACTATGCTACCAAACCTTTTTTCCAAGTCTCCTTCCTTCATGAGACTAAGCGACCAAATATTTAGCACATGCAAATAACTTCAAACTTAAGTTTTAAAAAGGTAACATGAAAATAGATACCATCTGAGAAATGTAGGGATTTTTGCATTTTTTACTAGAAGTGACCTTAGGGCTTAGGGTTGTTAGGATTTTCAACTAGGTTTTGGGCTAACACAATACTTGCATATGTAAGCAATTTTAAACATGATTTTCAACCTTCTGATCATAGGAATGACAGGAAACTTCAAAATTTTACAAGGCAAACTCAAAAACAAGAAATACAACCAACAGTGGCTCTCTTTGAGGATGGCTAAACACAAGTTTATGATAAGAATCTTAGAATCTCTGGTTGTAGACCTTTTTGAAAAATGAAGGCTACACTAACTAACCTACTGTAGAAAGAAACACACGACTGAAAGGAAACTATGGTACATATACTACATATTTACTTATGCATAAAAATTGATTTTCAATTCAAAAAAGGTTTCAGAAATTTCCCATGCACTGGAAACTTGAATCTTCTCCATCCATATTCTTTAGAAGATAAGAATCTTTACCAAAGCTTTGAGAAATGATAAAAGGTTCAATCCATAATCACTCAAACTTCTTGTGTTTTCCTTTATCTTCTGCGCTTACATTCCACTGC
This sequence comes from Thuja plicata, assembly GCA_018584345.1. Classification (NCBI taxonomy): domain Eukaryota; kingdom Viridiplantae; phylum Streptophyta; class Pinopsida; order Cupressales; family Cupressaceae; genus Thuja; species Thuja plicata. The sequence continues at coordinate 883,290 of MU224123.1, forward strand.
AAAACAAGGTCATCTGGTTGGAATTTTTTGTTGCTAGCTCTTTTGTCAAAAATATATTTCATCTTTTGTTGTAACTTCATATTCTCCTTTTGGCTATCCTTTCTTATTTTATCCAACTCAGCCAACTGCATCATTCTGTCTTGCATATTGTCAAAAATCTCTAACTGTTCTTCTTGTATAAACTGGTATACTGGTAACAAATTATTAACATGCATTCTTGATTGCATACCATATACAAGTTCAAATGGTGATTTTCCTATTGCTTTCTTGATTGTTACCCTGTCCGCCCACGGTGCTAATTTCAGTTTTGTATGGCATGCTCTCTTGTTCTTTTCAAAAGTCTTCTTCAAGATCTTCAATATACTTTTGTTACTAGATTCAGCTTGTCCATTTTCTTGAGGATGGTATGGGGATGAATATGACATCATTATCACATACTTCTTACAAAAATCTTTTATCTCATCTGACCTAAAACACATGGCATTATCCATTACTAACTTTATAGGCACACCAAATCTGGTTAAGATATTTTCCATCAAGAACTCAGTAACCACCTTACTTTTTGCCTTTTTTGTAGGTACAGCTTCAATCCATTTTGTAAAGTAATCTATGGCTACAAGTATCCAACTATGTCCACCACTGGATTTTTTTGAAAATTCACCTATAAAATCAATTCCCCACATAGAAAAAGGGGCTTCAACACTTATAGGATGTAGTAATAGGGCTCCTAAAAAACTTTAGCTTATTTTTGAACCTTTGACATGGCTCACATCTCCTAAAAAATGAATGGGTATCTTTGAATAAACTAGGCCAAAAATATCCAGCCCTTAGAATTTTGTGGGTAGTAGTCTTGGAAAAAAAATGACCTCCACATACCCCAGCATGCATTTCATTTAAAATTATCTCGGATTGGCTTTGATCTAGACATAGAAATAATACACCATTTCTATCTTTCCAATATAAATCCCCTTGTACTAAGGTGTACCTCTAAGCCTGTAATCTGAGACTTCTTTTTTGGTTATCTGTCAGAGCATTAGGACACTTGGCATTTTTTAAGAAAAATATAATATCAGCACAAAATGGTTGTTTCTATATACTTGTTATTGTCTAATAATGTATTTATGTATTATTTACTTGTACTAGATCCAAGTTTTCCTTTGTCATGATCTTTTCCAAACCTTGACCTCTTACCAATTTTTTAATGTGGATTTCTAAGTTGAATTCCTGAATTCTATTAATCCACTTACATCTCTTACCAATCACTTCTAATTGGGTAAGAATGTCCTTTACTGCTGCATGAGGCACATATGCCAACACCTTAGCACAAACTAAGTATGGTCTAAAAGATTTTATAGCTTTTACCAGGGCATATGCTTATTTTTCCATCATCTCATAATTCAGTTCTGTAGCTTGAAGGGATTTGCTAAAAAGGGCTATTGGATGCTCAAACCCTTCATCATCTTTTTGTAACAGAACAACAGCAATAGTGTGAAAAGATGCAAATGAAAATAAAGAAAAGGGCTTACTGTAGTCTGGTGATTTTAAAATAGGTGCCTCTTGTATTGCCTTCTTTATTCTCTCAAATACTATTTGAGCTTCCTCATTTGAGTGAAATTTTGCATCTTTCTTTAGCAACTTGATAATTGGTTTGACAACCTCTACAAAATTAGCTATGAATCTTCTAAAAAAAATTATTTTTCCTAAGAAAGATTGTACTCCTTTTATATTTTTTGGAGCAGTGACCTTTTGGATAGCCTCTATTCTCTCAGGGTCTATCCTGACTCCATTCTTGGACACTATATGTCCTAGTAACTTTCCCTCTATAACTACAAAATGGCATTTTCTAGGGTTTAGTGAAACACCATACTCTAAAACCTTATTAAAAAATTTCTCTAGATGTTCACAGTGATCCCCTACTTTTTTGGAATATGTAGTCAATTCGTATTGATAAATAACCATGAATAGATAAATAAATTATTTAAATGCCACATCCATGACTCTCTGAAAAGTTTCTCCTACATTTATTAATCCAAAGGGCATTCTGACATAGACATAGGTTCCCCACGGAGTAGTAAAAGAATTCTTGAATTTCTCTGATTCTTTCACAAGCACCTGGTTGTAGCCCGAGAATCCATCCATCATTGATAGAAACTCACAACCAGTTACCTTATGCAACATTTCTTCCATGTTTGGTAAAGAATAGTTATCTTTTAAGGAAGAAATATTCAAGTTTCTGAAATCTACACACAACCTTATGTCAACATTCTTCTTTCTTACTGGTACTAGGTTTGAGCCCCAAGTTGACTGTCTGATAGGCTGAATAAATCCAACATCTTTTAACTTCATCAACTCTTGTTGCATCTTAGGATCCAACAGAGGATTAATAGGTCTCTAATTTTGTCTAAATGACTTCATATCAATTTTGAGTGGGATTTCATATTGGAGAAGATCCTCTCTATAAGCCTTCAGATCTTCATATGACCAAGAAAAAAAATGCTTATGTTTTCTTAGTAGTTTTATCAGGTAGGTTCTAACATGAGAGTCTACTCCCTTTCCAATGTAAACTATTTGAGGAGTGGTCTGCGAACCCAAATTTATTTCCTCTAAATCCTCAATCTTGGCGTTGCTTATTCCTGATGTTTGTTCACTTTAATTAGTAAAAAATGACTCTAGTTCTGCCAGTCCCTTAGGAATCTAGTTAGAACTTGTTATGCCCTGCATCCCCGTCCCTACATTTTGTGTGCAAAATGTTGGGTCCCCCCCTTTTTTCTTGTTGTTGTTTTTTCTTGCGATTCTTTCCTTGTCCTTCTCCTTTCATTTTCTTTTTCTAGGGTTTTCTTCCCTGCTGTCGTGTTTTGTTTGGTCGATTTCTCATCTCCGGGACCCCGTCTCAGAGGTTGTTCTTTGTTGGGATCCGTACTCGAGACTCTGGGATTCTTCACCACAATATTCTTAAGGTGATCGTCGCGGGAATCCCCAGGCCTGGGGTCCAGAGGTTTGTCTGTATGAAGATTTCCAGAAGGAGGTGGATTGCCTTTTTACCATGGGTATAAATAGAAGTTATCTATCATTTTCACATTTACCGTGATTAAAATACTCACGCACTCATAGCAATTTCAGAGTGATTTGCAAAGAATTAACGATAATCAGTGCTAAATACTTCCATCCTTTTCAAGCGATTGTGAGTGCTTTGTAGTGGTGGGTTGTGATCATTTGGCAGCTATAGCTATTGTAGAGCTTCCATGGTGACTTATTTCCTCCTCTTTTCAGCATTCTCAGGTTGGTGTCTCTTTTCCTGCCGGTTTTTCATTTGTCTTGTGTGTTCCCTCTCTATTTTTGTTGTCTTTCACAACTGTTCATTTTCTCTTTCTGGTTTCGCCGCCCGTTGGTGGGTCAAGTCTGCCAGAGGGTTGTCCGCCCTCTATGTAGGTGTGGTTGGCTTGTAAATAATGTAGAAAGCTATATATATTTCATGCTTGGTGTAGTTTTTCACGGATGTCGTTCTGCGGTGTATATGTGTAAATTCTTGTGTATATTTATTATATATCCTTTCATTCCTTGTGTATATATCCCTCAAATCCTATGTATATCTTATGTATATCCTTTTAGATAGATTAGCAAGATGGTCAATTTGCCTGCGTCGCTGGTTTTCTACCCGTAAGTTCATTTCAGAGTAGAATACCACTTGTTTGAAACTCGGCTCTTGGCAGGTTTCAAACAGGCAGTTTTCTCTCTCCTTCGTAAAACTAGCTAGGCCCTCATTTATGTCCCATGCATGCATTTATATCCATCCAAGTGGCCTTCACTTTTTGCACATTCAGATAGTTGGCTCCTCCATCATCACCATAACTCCTATTTATTACCTATACACGTGGCGCCCATGTGGGCTTGACGGTTTGACTTTTTGCACATCCTCACCAATGGTTACTTCTCTGGGCTCCCGGTCTCCTACCATCATCCATCCCATGTCCTTACCAAATGTGATAAAATTCCTGGACCTGGATGTTCAGTCAATCTTAAGTTCATGTAATGCGTGTGCTTTTCGGGTTTTTTTGAATGAAACTAACTTTTCAGGAAAAGCAAGCATCACGGTGGTAAGATCTCTGGACCCCAGAGTATTTATTTGTTAATACGTTTTGATGGTTGCTTTGCCTTATAGGTTTCTGAAGTACACTTCCAAAAATATTTGAAGCATCTGCATCCTCACCACCCAGAAGTCTAGAGCTACCTTCCACGACGGCTACCAGGGAGGCTGTTAAATCCAAAATAGAAAGGGCCCTGGAGAAGTTACCCCTAACCATGAAGTTTGTGTAGGACAATGTTATCATGGGCTCAAAGATTGAGTCCAAGGTTAAAATCATTATCGACACCAGTGTTGGGACATGGCCAGAAATGCAGGCCTTAGTGAAAGGGATGTACATCCAGTGACAGTCTGGAGATCAGCTAGCCATCAATGTCGGGGACTCCAGGATTCTTAAGGCGGCTTGTTTCCCATGCTCTGTACAATCTCTGGAGCTTATTCTGACACTGGCTGCCAACTACAACTCTTCTGTTTAGGTTGTTATGCTCGCAGCCGCAGAACCCACCGGGTACCCTACTCCTCTGGTATCCCTCAACCCTGACACATTCCAGGTGGGTTTGGGGATCCCTCAATTTGATAAGCCTTCTATGGTTACAATGGAAGATGCCTTGGCCCAATTCAAGTAGTTGGAGGAGGCTACCTGGATATACATGAACGTTCACTAGCTCAAGGTTTCAAAGAGGGACCCTAAGAGGATGAAGATAGAAATTCCTAGGTCTGAGTTCAAAGAGAGCATTCAGATGGGAATGATAGCATTGGTCTGGGTCTTTGGGCAGCCCTCTGCCTAGGAATTTGCTAAATAGATGTATTACTTCCTCCTCGGCATCTCCACCAAGGGAGGGTACTTCAACTGGGTAGCTATAATTTCGAACCACGTTGACTCCCAGTTCCTCCAACTGGCTAGGAAAAAGAAATTTTAAATGACTTCTTATGTTTTTTGTACCCTGGCGTAGTAGAGGCACCATGCCCATGGGATACTTATAGATGGTGTACTCAGGATTGGCCCAAAATAAAAGGCACCGTGGGACCATTTCCCGTAGGTTCAGTGGGAGGCCAGTTTCCCAAGTTTTTGCTGAGTAAACAATGCATTCATTTACTATCACCTGCTCGCACCCACTCGGGATGCAGGATACCACCTGTCCACAAAGGCGATGAATTTGGTCTAGAGCTATAGACATTATTACATCTAATTCCAACAACACACTTACATTAAGGTCAACGGCTTCTCTGAGAAACCCTACTTGTTGCCCAAATACTGTGGGGACAAGATCATTCTCTTGGAATACTGCAGACAGATAATGGAGTTGCATGCACTCTTTGCCTTAAAAAAAGTAACCAATATTTTGTTCCTAATCACCTATGGGAACTACTCATGCATCCTGGCCACCGCAAAAGAGGCAAATAACGAGCCTAAAAGCTACAACCTGGGAGAATTCTACTTAGCACGAAAAATTTTTGATCTGCACGGCAAGATTGCAGGGGCACTTCCCCGGGCTTCAGAGCCTCATCACTACCATATGGAGGATTTCTGGGAAAATTGGGGCACCAAGATGACGTAGAAGTGTGGATCCAGTACTACGTCAAGATGACAGCAGGCATGATGGAAAGGTTGAAGCTCTGGAGATTCCCAGAGGACTTCTTAGACGCTGGCCCCTCTATCGATCCCTAGTACAAAGCAAAGGGGATCGATTCAATGGCCCTCCCACTGGTAAATGGGCATGCCCAGGAAGGGCCAATAATTAAGGACTTCACTAGAGAGGTGGTCAAGTGAAGTCATGCATACTTCAAGAAAGTGTGCCCCAGAAGTACCCGCCAAGCAACCCAGCCAGTACCAAAATTAAATCCGGGGGCTGGGACTTCTTCGCAGGGAGTGGATAAACGAAAAGGAATAGATACAACCCCTCCTATGAAAGAAGTCCCCATAAGAGAAAAAATAAAGCAGTCAGTAGCAGCCTCCTAACAAATGAGGGAGAAGTTAATCACATGGCTGGCCACTCCAGTACTCATGGCCGGGCCAATTCATCCCCCTTCCTCCCCATCATTAGCAGCCTTAATGGTAAAGGCGATGGGGGTTGATCCAATAGAACAAGCAACACTAAGGGATGTGGGGCCACCCTTAGTTACCCAAACAAAGAAGAGGCTTAACCAAAAGCCTAAGGTAGAGCTGGCGTTGGGTACGTCGCAAGAGGAATTTAATGATCTCTTTGTAACCAACGAGTTCGGGAACCTGCAGGGGACACCAGACAAACAAAGGTAGAAGTCCCAACTGTGGAACCTACAGAACAAGAGCCTGCATAGGAGCAAGAAGAACAGACAGAGGAAAGAGAATCAGAGCTAGAGATCACCTTCGAGGCCCCGGAGACACAAAATCTAGGGGTAGACCAACAAAGGTAGAATGAAAAAACATCTGTTGGGGGAACTAGACCTACAAGAATAACTGTAACCCCAGCCACCATGTTCCAAGTGCCACTCTCAGGAGCGACCTTTGGGAAAGTAATTACCATGGCCCAAACTTTAAATCTTGGCCTAGTACCTCCACTATTGCCAAAGGATGTGCTAACTGAAAAAGAAGTTCCAGCGGCAGATGCTGAGCAACAAGAAGAGCAACACGAAGAGGAAATCCCCGAAGAAGCCAACACAAGTCCAGAAAAAGAAATAGATATAGAGGACAAGGCTGAGGAGATGGATGTTTTTGGGGAAGATATTACCGATAAAGGAGAAGACACAGGTAAAGGGATGGATGAGACCCACACCACTGAGGAAGAGCTGTCGCAGGGCACCGGAGAAGAGATGAGAGAACATACTTTGGCAAATAAGCCACCCTTGCCACCTCAATTGTTAGTAGAGGGTAGGAAAAGAAAGGATTCATCCACTCCCAGAACTTGTCTCTCCCTAGCCAAAATGATGGCTCAGGTCCAGGCCCCACTAAAGGCCAAGAAAGCCCGAACGGTTCATTCTCTTCGAACCGGGCCGGGCGGAGAAACAGTTGCTGTTGTGGTGACACCTCTCCCAGACACCGATGAAGCAACCACAAAGCCCAGAGATTACAACGTTGTAGAGGTATCACTGGGGAAGAGGGGAAAATGGGGCGAGGTGGACTTGCTGAAGGAGGTAGCTAGGGTAGTGGAGGCCCGTTATGAAAAAGAGGCCCAAAGACTCAAAATAGAAAAGGCAAAAAATGCCAACCTCATGGGTTGCTTACTGAGCTAGCTCAAACTATCAATGCCACTCCTCTAGAAGCTTCCACATCTGAAGATCTACCGCAAAGAGAGATCTACCACAAATCAACATAGACTCCCTATGAACAATTTAGAAAAAGGCTCAGGAGGTTGATGAGTGGGTCTCTCTGCAAATAGGAAACACCCGGCGTTTCCTGGTATCCACCCTCCTGAACTTATATATGGCCTGGCATATTCAACACTAGGTAGAGACTCCCATTGACCTATGGGAGGGTGATATTGAAAATTATCAAGCATAGAAGGTAGAGCTTGAAGAACTCCTTGGCCTGGGAGAGGAAATGGTTTCTAAATCTGAAATTCTAGAGGATGAATCATTTGATTTTGTGAAGACCCAACACTCCAAACTTGACCTAACATTGGAGGTAACCAAGCAACTAGTGGGGACTCTACAAAAGAAGGTCAATGTAGTAAAATATTCTTTCAATTTATACAAGTCTTTTGTAGCAAAGACTTCCGGGGCTGACCCCCTCGGTACAGATATGTGCACGCCAGAGGATTTGGTTTTGGGGAGTTTTGATGAAATGATGAAGTCCCGATATCAATCCCTGGAGGGAATTAATGGTGCTCAAATGATGAGATTAACTCATATGGTGCTTAGTGGCCATGACGCAGCAAAAATGGCCGATGAATTTAAGGATAATGTTCCAGACTTGGGTGAACAAATTTAGGTGGCTAAGTACTAGAGGGCCAGCCTGAAGGATATTGATGAAGATGGCATCTCCTGCCTCCTCCAGGCTTTCAATGATAACAAACAACCATAATTTTTCTATGGAGGATGGAGAAAACCCAAACATTTGGTATTCTTTATTCTTTTGGGAATGTAAGTTCCCAAATCCCAAAGTCTTAGATCCTAAATTTTGTGTTCTTTCGAGTGATCCGTGTCCCAGTCCCTGAGGCTAACTGGTCACTTTCAGGAGTGGTTAATAAAGTTGTTAGAAGGTGGTTGGCTACATCAAGGGGGTGTCGAATCAACAGTTGATTTTCTGACAAGATGGTCTTCTTTAGGCGCCATTCAGAGGTACACTTGGCACATTGGAGATAGGGTGCCACATTTCCCATTTATGAGGCATGTAGCCTCAATCCCCGGGGATCTAATATCTTCCTTCTCCTTCCTGCCTCTCTTCTCAAGGCTGATTCTTCTACTGTATATTCTTGTCTCATTCTTCCATCATGTCAGGCCTATTCTATCTCAAGGTCTTTTGTAGGGTGGCGGAGGTAGTACCAGCCCCCAGATATTGTATTTTATTGGAACATGATGTAAAATAGGGTTAGAGTTAGGGTTAGAAGGGAATGTGTATAAATAGCCAGACCGGCCCATTTCCAAGGGTCGGAAAATTGATAATTTTGCTGTCCACAGTAATAGAAAGGTGATCTTTTCATTCTAGTTGCAGAGCTCAATGCTCCATTGTCCCATTTTCAATAGTAAGATGCTCCCCTGGAGCCACCATTGTATCATGCACCAGTGCTTGCTAGAAGAGACATTAATGAAGAAGGGATAATTCTTTGCAATGATGTTGTTTGCATTCATGCTTCTAAGTTAATGGTATTTTATGTTTCATATTCTTTATGTCTTCTACTCTGATATGTCAAATAGATTAACAACCTCTTTTCTCTCGCTACTGATAAAATACTAGCTGATGGTTGTGTATTTCTTTGGTATTTAGCGTAGTATATCAGAGTATTATTAATGTCTTGAATGTTTAAACATAAATATAGTTAGATGAAGTACTTCTAACCCTGTAGGATCCTTTTTTTCATTTTATTTTCTAAGTGTAGAATGCTAGGAGAAACCTCACCTCATTGAATCTCTAGAGAGAACGAGTTGAAGAAACCAGCTATCCCCCTCAAAAATTGTCACTTCTCCCAACCAAGCCCCGCACCGTCATGACCTAACACCCAGGTGCTTGAAGGCCCAGGGAATCCAACTTCCCTGGATAACCTTTGCAGGCAGAGTTGGCCGGTACCTCCAGTACCCGGTGACAACTTATGACTGTTGGCAGACCCTGTCAGCAAAACCCCATCAACAGAAACTGGCACTAGAAGGAGGGCATGAACTCGTCACCCTCTTGAGATTCTGATTTTACACCTCCTAAGGGTTCCCCGAGTTACAGTTTTAAGATTCAAGCTTTCAGCAGGATTGGGTCTTTCTCCCCAGTGAAATTTGAAAGAATCCTTAGGTCTGCCCTGAATCCTGAAAGGTTTGTCAAACTTGAGCCCCCTGCTTGAAAGAAACATTTCCCAAAAATTACACCAGCCACTATTGTCTAGGGGTCTAGCATACCTCAAAATACCCAAACTTCTTAGTTAATCCCAGGAACCAGTCCTCAAACTACCCAAAAATCTAGTTCCACCAATGGCCGCATATTTCAAATACACTGGGTCCCCAATGGGAACGTTTTCAGGCGTAATCAATGACTTACCCTCACACCCGAAGAAGATCTGCCCATGATATGAGCACTTAGGCTCACAGACCACAGAAGAACATTTACAGGCATATAAGGATGCCATGAACTGACACTGGATCCAGCATGAAGATGTTGTGACCCGAATGTTTCCCTTGTCCTTGGGGCAAGGTGAGTTTAACTGGTAGCTTAACCTTCTTTCCAACTCCATAAACAGTTGGAAGGACATGGAGGATGCATTCCTGACTGCCTTTCACGTACATGTGGACCTAGCCTGGTCCCATAGCTAGTTCATCTCCATTAGGAAAGAACCCAATGAACCTCTTACAGAATTCAAACATCATTTCTAGCACGCCTTGAAGCGGTGCACGGGCCCTTTTATTCCATCCCCAGAGGTAACCATATAGAATTACCTTAACGTGATGGACCGCTTCATTGCCACTCTCCTTTGGAGAACAACTACCATGGGTGACCGAAAAACTTTGGCGAAGGTTTACAACCTAGCTTTAGAATTATCCCAGGGTCTCAACAAATCCCCGGGTGGGATTGGGCAGAGTGCACCCTTCAACATGATCCCTAATGGAACAACATACGTCGTGGGGTATAACCCCAATCTGGAAATGGGTACTCCCTCGATGGTAATGAATCCTCCACCACCCCTGATAGACTAGCAGGCCCAGTACGTTTATCTAATGCAAACCCAGCTAGAACCAAGTCTGGAAGCTTTCCCTTGGAATCAGCCATAGTAGGCACAACAGTCTCAGGCACAACCATCTAGAGTGCCCTTCTTTCAGTCATCCACGACTGGAGGATTGCTGCCCTCGACTCCAGCTAATATTACTACCTTCTTGGGAAACCAACAACAACAACCATCATATTGTGATGCCAACACTTAGTTGACTGTCGAGGTTGAACCCCTCCAGTGAATGTTGTCTACCTTGACTGTATACATGGATCAACTGAAGGCATGGTCCTGTGCGCCCTATAATTTAAATTCCTAGAGGGGAAATATTTTCTCTGGCCAACGAAACAACAATGCCAAGGGGAGAAACTTCAACAATGGGCCTAGGCCCAATCAACAATAACGGAACAATAACACGAACACCGAAGGCCCACCTCTGAACCAAAATGCCAACCAAAATGGTGCTGGACCATCACATTTCACACCAATCACAGACTTCCAGCCCATGAGTAATTGGTGTAGATTGCACGACATAGGTTTACACAATGAGGTAAATTGTGCCACATTGGAAAAGTTCATCATGATCTCCCAGCTAGACAGATAGCAGTAGCATGATGCCACCCCTCTAGAGCCCCCTGTTCAAGAGCCAACCCATAGTGCCTTCACCTATGAGACCATCTTCTTTGAAACTTTCAGGGAAGATGAAGAGGAATCCAAATTGCAAGGATTCCTTCATGAATCTATCCTACCCTTCGAGGCCAATGCCTTCACCAACCCATAGACTCCATACAATACTTAGAGTCAGGTTGGTAAAGGACCAGCCTACACACCCACACCTCCTATCAAAGACACCCATCCTCCCTGAAATAACATGACTGACCAACCTGCTCCTCCAAAAGGTTCTAGCTCTAACCAAGCAAAAGACCTAGCCGAGGGAAATCACCAATTCTCGAGAGGAAGATTTGACATTACAAAGGTGTTAGAATAGACCACCACCTCCATGACTCTGATGGAGGTCTTGCTAAACTGTCCCGAACAGAAGAAGTCTCTTCTAAAGCTCTTGAGGAACCTGGAAGTCGTCAGCCGCCCGCCCAAGACTGTCTCGTTCAAAGATGCTAGAACGCAGACATCTTCTAGGGGAACAATGAGGATCCTCCCTTCCTACTAGGCCTGAATATCCAAGGCAAAAATATACATAATTTCATAGTAGACTCCAGAGCTTTGGGTAACATCATGCCCTTATCCATTTTTCAGAAGCTCAGATTCCATCCCACCCCATCTAATGGTGCAATGATCCAGCTAGATAAGACTACCATAAAAATGGTGGGGGAATTGAAGAACGTCTGGATACAGCTTATCCAAGACCCCAAGATAGCCAGCATAATCAACATTCAAGTGGTGGACATCCCAGAGACTTATGGGATGTTATTAAGTTGGAATTGGTCTAAATCCTTGAATGGATACTTTTCAACTGACTTCACTTATTTATGGCTCCCCTGGGAAGGAGAATCAAATAAGATTTGGGTTGAAAGTGAACCCCAGATGAAACAGGCCCTTACCGAGGTCGGGAGGGTCAATGAGGTCTTTTTCTCTGAGACTTCCCCAATAGTGTACCGACCCTTTGAAACCTTAACATTCAATTTCATCCCCGGAGAGGATCCTATAGTGCTGTAGAGAACCCAAGACCTAGAAGAAAAGATGAGAGTTGAGATTGACTCTCAAGGTGCCACAGCGACCCTTGCTACACTCCTATCCGGTACTTGGTGCTGAGTACACTATCAGAAACATTCAAAGCTTGAGTGTGGGCCCTACCTTTCAGTCGCTAACCAACACATCGATGCCTTCCAGAATAAAGAACATATAGTTGATTCCCCGGAGCCTAGTGTTCCTACGGGATGCACTCCTTTGGTGCCATCTCCCTGGCAATCCCAAATCCAAATTCCTCCAGAGGTAAACTCTACCTTCACACCAGTAGTTCGGGAGGGAGCTCCTCCTAGGTCTCCCAAGAGCAATCCAAAGGCTACTCTCACTCACCAGCCCCAGATTATGAACAATGATTTATGGACCCTCAAGTTTGATAGGTCCCGATCCAAACAAGGTTGCGGGGCCGGGGTGGAATTAATCAAACTGCGAGGGAAGTCCTTCCTCGCGTCCTATAGACTATAGTTCAACTGTACAAACAATGTCACAGAGTACGAGGCTTTGGTCCTTGGACTCTTATTTGCATTAAGGAAAGGTGTCACCTGCCTCCGGGCTCTAGGTGATTCAGATTTGATTGTCAAACAAGTCCAGAGTCAATACACATTCCACGACAAAAGATTGGCAACATATCGTAATAGGACTTGGAGCCTTATTGAAGATTTTGATGCCTTTGGCATTGACCTCATTCCCCGGTGACGAAACTATGTCCCATATGCCTTCATCATTTCTGTCAGCACACTTGAGCCAATGGCCAGCTCATGAATCCAGAGATTTTTAGTTGAGATGGTCCCCACCCTGTCCATTCCAGACAATGTCACCCACTTTCAGGTTTTTGAGGATGATCAGCATATCCTAGCCTTCATGGAAAATGTTGGCATCTTTGAAAACCAGATAGTAGAAGAACGAGACCATGATGATACTAGGCAGGGTGACGAGGATGATGGGATCATGGACCTACCTACTAACACCATCCCAAAGGGGATGGTTGCACTGGAATGAATCTTTGACTCAGACCCTCGGGCCCAGGAGAAGGTGTCATCTTCCTCCAAGGGAGGAAAGTTTGAAAAAGTAAACATCAGCCAGCCCGATGAAGAATAGATGATCCACATTGGTACCTCCTATTCCCTTGAGGAGAAGGAGAATATTCTCACGGTTCTCCAAGAATACATCGATGTAATTGCATGGGGTTACAAATATTTGAAAACATATGACTCATACTATTCCCCTGAAACCTGATGCTAAGCCCTTTCAGCAAAAGCAAAGAATAGTCAACCCCCTAATTGAGGCTCTAATTCATCAAGAGGTAGAAAAATTGCTATCAGCTCAGATAATCTTCCCAATCTGACACACTACATGGGTTGCCAATCTAGTCCATGTGAGAAAGAAGAATGGTGAGATCCACCTTTGCATGGATTTTTGAAACTTGAATAAGGCCTCCAAGAAAGATAATCACCCTCTCCCTTCATTGGATGAGGTGTTACAAATAGTGAATGGATCCCAGATGATGTCATTCTTGGATGGGTACTCTGGATATAACCAGGTCATGGTTAAGTATGAAGATAGGGAGAAAACAACATTTACCACCAAGTGGGGAACGTTTGCATATAAGAGAATGCCCTTTGGTTTGATTAATGTAGGGGCCACATTTCAAAAGGCCATGGACATTGCATTCGAGGGCCTTGTGACTCGGTGCATAATCATCTACATGGATGACTTGACCATCTTTTCCTGGGATAGGCGTGACCATTCTACCCATCTTGCTCAGATCTGTGAGAGATGTCGCCAGTAAAAAATATCCCTCAACCCCAAGAAGTGCATATTTAGGGTCACCGAAGGGAAGTTTCTCAGGTATATCATCTTTGAGAAGGGCATAGCCATCAACCCTAAGAGGGTCGAAGCACTGCTAAACTTACAAATGCCTGGTAGCAAGAAAGAGATGTGATCCTTCTTTGAAAAGATCAACTTCATCTAGCGGTTCATCACTGGGTTCGCAGAAATAGTCAAACCACTCAATGAGATGATGAAGAAGGATACTAAGATTGAGTGGAGTCCCGAAGCAAAGTAGGTGTTCACCTAGATCAAACAGACAATAATGGAAGCACTTGTCCTGGCTAGTCTGAACTATTCCCTTTCATTTTACATTTACTCCTTTGCGTCACCGCATTCTAACATGGTAGTGTTGACTCAAAAGGTTGAAGGGGAAGAATGACCAATAGCTTTCATGAGCTCCCCCTTCAAGAATGTCGAAGTCTGATATTCATCACTAGAAAAATAGGCCTTCGCTCTGGTTCACACCGTGAAGAAATTTTGGCATTATATTCTCCAGAGCAAGGTACATGTTATCATTCTAGACCAGGCCGTCAAGTCTCTACTGATGCAGAGTGAGTTGGGTGAAAGATGGGGGAAGTGGATGGCCATCCTCCAGGAATATGAATTAGAAATGTAGCCTATGAAGATAGTCTAGGGGTAGGGATTGAGTCAAGCGATGGCAGAAGAGACTCCCCGCATAGAATGTCAAACTTGCACAGTGGAGTCCATCACCTGAGACCCGTGGTATACCAATTTGGTATATTTTCTACTAAATAACAAATGTCCAGACGGGTTACCTCCCAATAAAAATCATGCCCTGCAGATGAAAAGCACCCACTTCATGATCAAAAACTCTACGCTCTACCACAAAAACTATGAAGGGGTGTACCTCTGGTGCATTGATAGAGACCAAGCTCTAAAGGTGATTGATGAATTTCATGGATAGTTTAGAACCGGGCATGGATCAGTCGATGCCACTGCCTATCAGATCCTTCAAGCTAGATACTATTAGCCATGTATATTCAAATATGTTTACACTCATTTTAGAAAATTCCACACTTGCCAAACCGTGGCGCATTGTGAGCGTAACCTAGCTATGCCTTTGCAACCAGTCTTTGAGGCTAGGCCCTTCACCCAATGGGCATTTGACTTCATCAGGGAAATCAACCCCAACTCATCTGCCAACCATCGATACATCCTCACTGCTACTGATTACTACACTTGGTGGTCCCAGGCTATACCATGCAAGAATAACATGGCAGACGTAGTTATCAAATTCCTGGAAGAAAACATTGTCACAAGGTTTGGAATGCCCTTTGCTTTGGTATGTGACAATGGTCTAACATTTTCTTTGGCACAATTACTCGAATGGACCTACAACCGGAGGATCACTTTGAAGTTGTTCAGTAACTATTATCCCTAGGGGAACGGCATTGCTAAATCAATGAATAAGAACCTACTTGAAGTGATCAAACACCTGCTAGAATAGAATCCCCAGGATTGGCATCAAAAGTTGAAGTTCACCCTCTGGGTGGATCGCATTCACGTCAAGGTCGCCTTGGGAACATCCCTGTTACATCTCATTTACAGCCAAAACCCTGTATTCCTGGTTAACTTATAGATCCCAGTTTTACAGTTTATGCAGGAATTTAGCAACAGTGATGACATCGTGGAGGTTTGGCTCTTAAATCTGGTGCAAATGGAAGAATAGTGAGACGCATCCCTTGAACATTTTGCGCATCATCAAGTAGTGGTAGAAAAATGGTTTGACCATAGGGCCCAATACAAGGCTTTTCAGATTTTAGATCTGGTCCTGTTGTGGGACAAGGCCCAGGAAAAGAAGGGAAAGCATACCAAGTTTCAATGGCTCTATCTCAAACCATAGTTAATCTGAGAAATCTATGGGGCAAATACTTACCACCTTAACACCATGACTGGGGAACCTGTCTCATTGCCCGTCAATGGACAATTTCTCAAACACTACTTTGAATAGGGTAAGTTTGTCTGAAGTTATATTTTATGTAAAGCCTTCTGCTTGTAAGTATTTCTTCCAAGTGCCTTGCTGCGAGGTACCGTGTCTTGTAAATAGCCTTGTCAGTTGCCCTCCAGGGCAGTCCTTTTTTGGTGGTTTTTGTTTTCATTTTTGGTTTTTTTGGGGTCCCGACGTTTTGTTCTATCTTGTAAGAATTGGAATTCTTCGCATAAACTTTGGTCTCTAGTACGATGTCTGCGGCATGGTGAACTTTAGAATCTATCTTTAGCATAGTGGAGCCAGCCTGGTCTTTGGGGTTGTTTCACAGGTTGTGGCACATTTTGAGCAATCTCCATCGGGTGTTATCTCTGAGGGTCTGGAAATCAGTGAACACAAAAGTACATATAAGGAACAAGTAATTGGACATGCCGAGGGTAGATCGGTTGTACTGGTTGGCTGACCCAGGTCTGAAACTTTAAGAAATTTTTTCTGGGTCTGGATTTTTATCCCCTCTCCAAACATCTAAGTATAGGTGGACAGGTGAAAGAAGTACCGCCATTGAAATTAGCTAAGCTTAAGTTTAATGGTGAAAGAAGTAGTACCTTCCCACCTAGAAACAAACAAAATAATAAGAAAAGGAAAGCGGGATAAAACTCTAGTCTCTAGGAGAAATAAGCAAATTGATGACTGGTTCAATGTAATTAGAGCCTCTTCTCTACTCCTCCCAAAGGTCATTGGCTTGAGCTCCTTCCAAAGCACACACGACACTACTAATGAAGGGCTATGGACTAGATCTTGTGTGGTTAGAGTCTTTTAGATATGTTTCTCTTTGCCTGTCAGATGCTTTAGGAAATGGCTTGTTCCAGTTTTGCTAACTAGAGATTCTATAGTTCTCAAATGCGCTAAGGCATTTCTCCCAGATAGTCACCATTTGTTATGCCCTACATCCCTGTCCCTACATTTTATGTGCAAAATGTTGGGTCCCCCCCTTTTTTTTTTGTTGTTTTTTCTTGCGGTTCTTGCCTTGTCCTTCTCCTTTCATTTTCTTTCTCCCAGGTTTTCTTCCCTATTGTCGTGTTTTATTTGGTCAGTTTCTCATCTCCAGGACTGCGGTCTTGAAGGTTGTTCTTTGTTGGGAGCCAGACTCTGGACTCTGGGATTCTTTGCCATGATGTTCTTAAGGTGATCGTCATGGGAATCCCTGGCCCTGGGGTCTGGAGGTTTGTCTGTTTGGAGATTGCTGAAAGTAGGTGGATTGCCTTTTTACCGTGGGTATAAATAGAAGTTATCTGTCATTTTCACATTTACCATGATTAAAACACTCATGCACTCAGAGTGATTTTAGAGTGATTTGCAGAGAATTAACGATAATCAGTGCTAAATACTTCCATCCTTTTCAGGTGATTGTGAGTGCTTCGTAGTGGCGGGTTGTGATCATTTGGCAGCTATAGCTATTGTAGAGATTCTTTGGTGACTTCTTTCCTCCTCTTTTCAGCATTCTCAGGTTGGTGTCTCTTTTTCCACCAGTTTTTCATTTATCTGGTGTGTTTCCTCTCAGTTTTTGTTGTCTTTCAGTTCTATTCATTTTCTCTTTCTAGTTTCATCACCCGTTGGTGGGTCAGCTCTGCCAGAGAGTTGTCTGCCCTCTACGCAGGTGTGGTTGGCTTGTAAATAATGTAGAAAGCTTTATATATTTTGTGCTTGACCTGGTTTCCCACAGATGTCGTTCTGCAGTGTATATGTGTAAATTCTCATGTATATTTGTTATATATCCTTCCGTTCCTCATGTATATATCCCTTAGCTCCTATGTATATCTTATGTATATCCTTCCAGATAGCTTAACAAGATGGTCGAGTTACCTGTGTTGGTGGTTTTCCACCTGTAAGTTCATTTCAGAGTAGAATACCACTTGTTTGAAACTCGGCTCTCGGCCGATTTCAAACAGGCAATTTTCTCTCTCCTCTGTAAAACCAGCTAGGCCCTCATTTATGTCCCATTTTCACATTTATATCTGTCCAAGTGGCCTTAAATTTTCATGCGTTCAGATAGTTGGCTCTGCCATCATCGCCATAACTCCTATTTATTACCTATATATGTGGCGCCCACGTGGGCCTGACGGTTTGCCTTTTTACACATCCTCACCAATGGTTACTTCTCTGGGCTTCGGGTCTCCTACCATCATCCATCCCGTGTCCTTACCAAATGCGATAAAATTCCCAGACCTGGATGTTCAGTCAATCTTAAGTTTATGTAATGCATGTGTTTTTTGAGTTTTTTTGAATGAAACTAACTTTTCAAAAAAAGCAGGCATCATGGTGGTAAGATCTCCGGACCCCAGAGTATTTATTTGTTAATATGTTCTAACAGTCACTTTGCCTTGTAGGTTTCAGGAGTACACTTCCAAACATGTTTGGACAATCTGCATCCTCACCACCCAAAAGTCTAGAGCTACCTTCCACGATGACTATCAGGGCGGTTGTTAAATCCAAAATAGAAAGGGCCCTAGAGAAGTTACCCCTAACCATGAAGTTTGTGAGGGATAGTGTTATCATGGGCTCAAAGATTGAGTCCAAGGTTAAACTCATTACTGACACTAGCGTCGGGACATGGCCAGAAATGTAGGCCTTAGTGAAAATGATGTACATCCAGCGACAGGCTGGAGATCAGCTAGCCATCAATGTCGGGGACTCTAGGATTCTTAAGGCAGCTTGTTTCCCATGCTTTGTACAATCTCTAGAGCTTATTCTGACAATGGCCACCTACTACAACTCTTCTATTCGGGTTGTTATGCTCGCAGTCACAAAACCCACCGGGTACCTTACTCCTCTGGTATCCCTCAACCCTGACACATTCCAGGCGGGTTTGGGGATCCCTCAATTTGACAAGCCTTCTATGCTTACAAGGGCAAATGCCTTAGCTCATTTCATGCAATTGGAGGAGGCTGCCCAGATATACATGAAGTTCACTGGCTCAAGGTTCTGAAGAGGGACCCTAAGAGGATGAAGATAGAAATTCCTAGGTCCGAGTTCAAAGAGAGCATTCAGATGGGAATGATAGTGTTGGCCCAGGTCTTTGGGCAGCCCTCTGCCCAGGAATTTCCTAAATGAATGTATTACTTCCTCCTCGGCATCTCCACCAAGGGAGGGTACTTTGACTGGGCAGCTATAATTTTGAACCACTTCGACTCCCAGTTCCTCCAACTGGCCAGGAAAAAGAAATTTTACATGACTTCTTATTTTTTTTGGGCCCTAGCACAGTAGAGGCCCCACACACATGGGCTACTTACAGATAGTGTACTTGAGATTGGCCCAAGACAAAAGGCACCGTGGGACCATTTATCGCAGGTTCAGTGGGAGGCCAGCTTCCCAAGTTTTTGCTGAGTAAATGATGCATTCATTTACTATCACCTGCTCACACCTACCCGGGATGCAAGATACCACCTGTCCATAGAGGTGATGAATTTGGTCCAGAGCTATGGACATTATTACATCCAATTCCAACAGCACACTTATATTAGGGTCATCGACTTCTCTGAGAAACCCTACTTGTTGCCCAAACACTGTGGGGACAAGATCGTTCTCTTGGAATACTGTAGGCAGATAATGGAGTTGCATGCACTCTTTTCCTTAAAGAA
Organism: Thuja plicata; assembly: GCA_018584345.1. Taxonomy (NCBI): domain Eukaryota; kingdom Viridiplantae; phylum Streptophyta; class Pinopsida; order Cupressales; family Cupressaceae; genus Thuja; species Thuja plicata. Next base: position 902,811 of record MU224123.1, read on the forward strand.
GGTAACCAATATTCCATTCCCAATCACCTGTGGGAAATACTCATGCAACCTAGCCACCACAAAAGAGGTGGATAACGAGCTTAAAAGCTACAACCTGGAAGAATTCTACTTGGCATGGAAAAATTTTGATTAGCATGGCAAGATTGCAGCGGCACTTCCCCAGGCTTCAGAGCCTCATCACTACCATATGGATGATTTTTGGGAAGATTGCTAGGATGACATAGAAGTGCGGAGCCAGAACTACGTCAGGATGATGGTAAGCATGATGGAAAGGTTGAAGCTCTGGAGATTCCCGGAGGACTTCTAAGATGCTGGCCCCACTATCGATTCCCAATACAAAGCAAAGGGGATCGATACAATGGCCCTCCCACTGGTAAATTGGGATGCCCAGGAAGGGCAAACAATTGAGGACATCACCTGAGAGGTGGTCGAGCGAATTCATGCATACTTCATAAAAGTGTGCCCTGAAAGTACCCGCCGAGCAGCCCAGCCAGTACCAAAATTAACTCTAGGGGCCGGGACTTCTTCACAGGGAGTGGATAAAGGAAAAGGAATAGATACAACCCCTCCTATGCAAGAAGTCCCCATAAAAGAACAAATAAAATAGTCAGTGGCAGCCTCCCAACAAATGAGGGAGAAGATAATCACACGGCTAGCCACTCGAGTACTCATGGCTAGGCCAATTCATCCCCCTTCCTCCCCATCATTAGCAACCTTAATGGTAAAGGTGACGGGGGTGGATCCAATAGAACAAGTAGCACTAAGGGATGTGTGCCCACGCTTAGTTACCCAAAGAAAGAAGAGGCTTAACCAAAAGCCTAAGGCAGAGCCAGGGTTGGGTACATCCCAGACCCCACAAGTAGATATCCTCTCTTCTAGTTCCCTAAAGCTAGAAAGAGAAACAGAGCCTGCCGAAGTCCCAGCGAGTCCTCCCTCGTAGGAGGAATTTGATGATGTCTTTGCAACTGATGAGTTTGGGAACCTAGAGGGGGACACCAGATAAATAGAGGTAGAATTCCCAGCTATAGAACAGGAAGCTGCAGAACAAGAGCTTGCACAGGAGCACGAGGAACAGATAGAGGAAAGGGAAGCAAAGCTGGAGATCGCCTCTGAGGCCCTAGAGATACAAAATCTGGGGGTAGACCAACAAAGGCAGAATGAAAAAATAGCATCTATTGGGGGAACTGGACCTACAAGAATAACCATAACCCCAGCCGCCACGTTCCAAGCGCCACTCATGGGAGTGACCTTTGGGAAAGTAATTACCACGGCCCAGACTTTAAATCTTGGCCCAATACCTCCACTATTGCCAAAGGATGTGCCGACAGAAAAAGAAGCCCCAACGGCAAATGTCGAGCAACAAGAAGAGCAACATGAAGAGGAAATCCCTGAAGAAGCCAACAGAAGTCTAGACAAAGAAATAGATAAAGAGGACAAGGCTGAGGAGATGGATGTTGTTGGGGAAGATATTACTGATAAAGGAGAAGACATAGGCAAAGGGACGGATGAGACCCACACCACTGAGGAAGAGCAGCCACAAGGCACCGAAGAAGAGTTGAGAGAACATACTTTGGAAAATAAGCCACCCCTGTTGCCTTAGTGGTTAGTAGAGGGAAGGAAAAGAAAGGCTCCGTCCACTCCCAGAACTCCTCTCTCCCTGGCTAAAATGATGGCTTAGGTCTAGGCCCCACAAAAGGCCAAGAAAGACCGGATGGTTCATTCTCTTCAAACTGGGCTGGGTGGAGAAACAGTTGCCATTGTGGCGACACCTCCCCCAGACACTGATGAAGAAACCACAAAGCCCAGAGATTACAATATTGCAGAGGTATCACTAGGGAAGAGTGGAAAATAGGGTGAGGTGGACTTGCTGAAGGAGGAAGCTAGGGCAGTGGAGGCCCGTTATGAAAAAGAGGCCCAAAGGTTCAAAATAGAAAAGGTGAAAAATGCCAACCTCATGGGGTTACTTACTGAGCTAGCTCGACCTATCAATGACGCTCCTCCAGAAGCTTCCACATTTGAAGAGCTACCACAGAGTGACATAGACTCCTTGCGAACAATGAAGAAAAAGGCTCAAGCGGTTGGCAAGTGGGTCGCTCTGCAAATAGGAAACACCTAGCATTTCCTGGTATCCACCCTCCCAGACTTATATGCGGCCCAGCATGTTCTACACCAGGAAGAGACTCTCATTGACCTATGGGAGGGTGATATTGAAAATTATCAAGCATGGAAGGTAGAGCTTGAAGAACTCCTCAGCCTGGGAGAGGAAATGGTTTCTGAATCTGGAATTCTGGAGGATGAATCATTTGATTTCATGAAGACCCAACACTCTAGACTTGATCTCACATTGGAGGTAACCAAGCAACTGGTGGGGACTCTACACGAGAAGGTCAATGTAGTAAAATATTCTTTCAATTTATACAAGTCTTTTGTAGCAAAGACTTTCAGTGCTGACCCCCTCAGTACAGATATGTGCATGCTAGAGGATTTGGTTTTGGGGAGTTTTGATGAAATGATGAAGTCTTGATATCAATCCCCAGAGGGAATTGATGGCACTCAAATGATGAGATTAACTCGTATGGTGCTTAGTGGCCATGACACGGAAAAAATGGTCGATGAATTTAAGGAGAATGTTCTGGAGTTGGGGGAACAAATTGAGGTGGCTAAGTACCAAAGGGTCGGCCTGAAGGATATCGATGAAGATGGCATCTCTCGCCTCCTCCATGCTTTCAATGATAAAAAACAACCATAAGTTTTCTCTGGAGGCTGGAGAAAACCCAAACATTTGGTATTCTTTATTCTTTTGGGAATGTAAGTTCCCAGATCTCGAAGTCTCAGATCCCAAATTTTGTATTCTTTCAAGTGATCCATGTCCCAGTCCCTGAGGCCGATCGGTCACTTTTAGGAGCGGTTAATAAAGCTGTCAGAAGGTGGTTGGCTACATCAAGGGGGTGTCAACTCAATAGTTTATTTTTTGACAAGATGGTCTTCTCGAGGCATCATTTAGAGGTACACCTGGCGCATTGGAGATAGGGCACCGCATTTCCCATTTATGAGGCATGTAGCCTCAATCTTTAGGGATCTAATTTCTTCCTTCTCCTTCCTGGCTCTCTTCTCAAGGCTGATTCTTCTACCATATATTCTTGTCTCATTCTTCTGGCATGTCAGGCCTATTCCATCTCAACATCTTTTGTAGGGTGGCGCAGGTAGTACCGGCCCCCAGATATTGTATTTTATTGGAACGTGATGTAAAATAGGGTTAGGGTTAGGATTAGAAGGGAATGTGTATAAATAGCCAGACCGGCCCATTTCCAAGGGTCAGCGAAATTGATGATTTTTCTGTCCACAGTAATAGAAAGGCAATCTTTTCATTCTAGTTGCAGAGCTCAATGCTCCATTGTCCCATTTTCAATAGTAAGATGCTCCCCTAGAGCCACCTTTGTATCACACACCAGTGCTTTCTAGAAGAGACATTAATGAAGAAGGGATAATTCTTTGCAACGATGTTGTTGGCATTCATGCTTCTGAGTTAATGGTATTTTATGTTTCATGTTCTTTATGTCTTCTACTCTGATATGTCAAATAGATTAATGACCTCTTTTCCCTCGCTACTAATAAAATACTAGCTGATGGTTGTGTATTTCTTCGGTATTTAGTGTAGTATATCAGAGTATTATTGATGTGTTGAACATTTAAACATAACTATAGTTAGATGAAGTACTTCTAACCCTACAGGATCCTTTTTTTCATTTTATTTGCTAAGTGTAGAATGCTAGGAGAAACCTCACCTCATTGAATCTCCAGAGAGAATAAGTTGAAGAAACCAGCTATCCCCCTCAAAAATAGTCACTTCTCCAAATTGAGCCCCACACCATCATGACATGACACCCAGGTGCTTGAAGGCCCGAGGAATCCAACTTCCCCAGATAACCTTTGTAGGCAGAGTTGGCTGGTACCTCCGGTACCTGGTGACAACTTATGACTGTTGGCGGACCCGGTCAGCAAAACCCCATCAACAGAACTATGTTGGACAACCTTATCCCAAAGCATACAATCCTTACCATCAATCACTTCAAGAAGATTATTGCAATCTATACATTGGTCTTCATAATGGTCAAGGCACTGAAGAAATCTAAGGATATCTTGGTCATCCTCAAAAACTTGCCAATTGTAAATGCTATCTAGGAAAATGGGTCTTCTTTTAACTTCCACAATTGATACCCCATTTAAGGTCATGTCATCAATTTTCAAGTCCACATTGGCCAAGAAATATGCCCTTATGTTTCTAGACCTTTCTATCCAGTTTATATTAAAGGTATCAAAGAATTCTATTTGATCCCAAATAGCATGTCTATACATTTTCAATCTATCATTCTTTACAACATATTTGGACCTTACCTGGGCTACTACTAACTCTGAGTCACCATGGACTTTTAAACATTTTATACCATATTTAGTAGCAATTTCTAGCCCTAGAAACAAAGCTTCATATTTGGTTGTATTATTTGTAAATTGAAAAGATAGCAGAAAAGAATATTTGAATGTGGTACCTGATGGAGATATGAGTAGAAATCCATCTCCTGATCCTTCTTTTGAACAGGCTCCATCAAAGTACATTTTCCCCAAACCATCACTTTGTACAGATAACTCCTTCACCAAAGGATCAACATTTTCACACTGGTGATCACTCCTTTTGATTTTGAAATTGTCCATGTCAATGTCAACATAGTAGTTAATGTTTGTATCATCAAACAATTCTATCATGTGAGTAGTTCTTCCCTCTCTAGATATATTTACATTATTTCCAGCTATATTGAATGTGGCATAAGATAGGTCACACTGTATACTGCCACCCACTGAAGCACTCCATTTTCTAGATAACAACATGCCATAGTGTGGTGCTATATCAACTACCAGTACACTCATACTTAATACTATATCTAGACACATGGATAATTTGTAGGGTAGGGCTTCAATAGTTCCCACAATAGGGATTTCTCTTGAGTCCATTGCTTGGCACCTCCCATGAGGAGTATCTACTTGTAAACCCATGGATCTCATAATTTTTGCAAGCATTACTATATTTGATGCTCCTGAGTCTATCATATAGTTTTTTAGCATCTTTCCATTTATATTCAATGTTAAGAAAAAGGGGTCAATAACCCCTGCAGAAGTGTTTGTATTTAATTAAATTTGAGGGATCTCAGAGATCATCCCCTTAGACTATTTTCCCTTGTTTTTTATTTTCTTTTCAATATGCTTTGTTTTTTGAGGTTTTATCAGTGACAAATTATTCAATACTGACAAAACTTTATCCTTGTGTTCTTTTATTCTCATCATCTCAAGGAATGGGACCTTCATTGTCATCTGAGATAAAATTGTCCCATATCTACTGGAGTGTACTTTACATCAATAGTTTTAGACTTCTCTACAATGATATTGTTCTCTTCTACCTGAATATGCACAGCCGGTTCTTCCCTTCTAGATTTCTTATTTTCCACTTTAGGGGAAGAAGAACTTGCCTCTGGATCTTTAGCATTTTCCACATGTACATCTTTTTTCTCACTAGCTTTGTTTACTATCTTGACCTTATGTCTGTTTGCATTTTCCCTAGGTCCATACTTTTTTGGTACATATTTGGCATCTATTTTGTTTTCTTTTATAAAGATGCCTGATGGCTGACTACCAGCATTACCCACCACTCTATTTCTTAAGTGATAGTTGTTTCTAGCTTTTTTTACCAAGTAAACAGTGATTCTAGATTTTTCCTCATTAGAGGCTTTTCTTACTACTGGAGATTCCTGACTATTTTGGGCATAACACCTTATATGTTCATCCCTTTCTTCTTCTTCACCATCTGAAAAGATTTGTTGCTGATGAATTTCAATTCTTCCTTGCGAGCCATATATGTCATGATTTTTAATTTCTTCATCAGAATCCATATCATGACAAGAATATGAATTATTCATACTATAATCATATGTATCATCTTCATCCTTATCTTTCTCTTGATTATCTTTTAAACATAAGGAAACAATGCAAAATTTAGGTTTGTGGTGCCTCATAGGCCTCACACCAGAAGTCATCACTGCACATATGAATAGCATTTTTATGTAAAGGATCAGGGGTCTTATTCTTAGTTTTCTCTTTTATAGGTGGAGCAATAGGCTTACCATCCTTAAATTGGGTACCATAGGGGTAGTTTTGCATCCTATTTTGTGGATTGTAATTATTATTATAGGATGGCTTATTATTTCTTGGAGCCTTGTACTCCCTATAGTCAAGTTATTTTTGATTTATTCTATTAAAGCATGGATCCTCTCTTTTACCCAATTTACCTAACATTCTCATGTTCATTTCTATGTTCATAGCTATTTTATAGGCTTCTATTAAAGTCCTAGGATTTTTATCTCTCAATTCATAGCCCATCTTTGAATCAAAGGCATTAAGATAGGTAGCAAGACATACCTTTTGGTCCAGCTTCATCTTTTGGAATAGCTTATGCATAGCTTTCTGAAATATTGTATTGAACTCTGTTACTTCTTCATTTGAGTTCTCCCTTATGTTGTTAAATTCATTAAGAAAAAACCCTTCATTAGTCTTGTCACCATATTGATCCTTGAAAAGATCAATTAGTTAGTCCATTGTTCCTACAGACCCATGAGATAAGCTCCTAAACCATTCCCTAGCATCTTCTACTAGAGATTGCACAAATAGTTTCATAAGAACACCTTCATGATTGATATTTAAATCATCTATAACATCAAATAATTTTCTCAAATGTTCTTCACAGATGAAAACATTATTACCTAAAAATTTTGGGAGCTTTTCTCCCATATCCTCTGGTATTACATTAGGATAACCGAGAATTCCAAAGAAATAAAATTGCTTGTACCTTTCTGGAGGAAGAGGTCTCCTTTGAAATTTATCATTCTCCTTGGGAGCAAAGAATTTTTTATGGTCTTTGAAAGAACAAGTCTTTCTCTTTGATGTTGTAGGGTGCTCTGTATCAGCAAAGCAGATTGTAGTAGACTGTAAGAAGTCAAATTTTCTTTTCATTTCAATGGTAGCAGCTTCTACTTTATCTTTTTCCAACATCTTAGCCATAGTTTCTTTTTATTTTCTAATTTTTTCAAGGTCAATGTCTAATTTATACATTTTCTCTATCAGGTTCTTTTGAGTTTTAGGCTTCTCAACTTCTGTTTTGCAACTTTACTCTTTCCTTTATCTTTGAAGTCTTGAGAACCTAACTTTTGGTGGGTGCTGGGAATCTCTTAATCTCTGCAAGACCTCTCAATATTCTTAGCAGCTTGATGTCTTAGGGTCCTTTTCCTATACTATTCAACATCTTTCTACTCATTTTTTTTCTTCTTATGTTCTTTTTCCCTTTTCATCTATTGAATAAAGGCTAGTTGTTTCATGAGGATTCTTTCTTCCTCTGCAAGCTCATCAAAAGGAACCTCCTCAAAATCTAAGCTAATTGTATTTGTTCCTTCTATCTCACTAGAAGTGTTGGTGTCTGCATAGGTATCTAGTCCAAGGCTTGGGGCTTCTAAGTATTCTGAGGCACTCTCTTCTTGACTAGACTGATTATTGTTTTTCCTTCTAGTGCCATTCTCTTCACTTCTTGCAGGAGAATCATTGATACTTGCTTGATTTTTCTTCTGTCTCCAAGACATCCTATTTTTTGAAGTAGTGGTAATCCCACTATCCAACTCAACTTCTAGATTATTCTTCATTCTAGACCTAGTATTCATATTTGAAAATATATCACTTATTTTTTCACTGATCATAGAGATTTCACTTTTAGAGTCACCACCCAAACTTGGGAAATACTTAATACTACTAGAATGATCTTAAAACTGGGAAAACTCAATTTTAACTTGATTTGTCTTCTAAACACCAGAGATTCCTTATAAGCTTCTTTTCACATTTTACACAAAAGTCCCCAGTAGAGTCGCCAGTTTGTTAGCTCTTTTTCTTCTAGTACAACCTTAATGTGACAGTATACTTATATACTTGAATGCAAACTCCTATTTCATACAAGAGAAAGGATAATTGATGAGGTTATTAGATAACATCTGGGGAAAATATTACCTCCTTATTTTTTGAGATCCATTGACTCAGGAAGGTATTACCTATGGATGATTACTGAATGACATTATCTTTTAAGTGGATTATCTTCTTACTAAAATGCTGAAATGCCTTTTAATGGATCAAAAATTAAATGACTATGAAAATAACTTAGAATATCCTAATAGAGCTTAATGATCCACACTAGTATTTTGACAATAGAAATTAGTAAGCTAATAAGGATTCTCATCCTTCTTCTTTTTTTAGTTCTTATGAACCTCAGGAAGCATAACCTATTTTGATTCTCTCTCAAAGGAGTTAGTAAATTGAATTGTATTCCTTAAACACAATTACTTGAATGGAATGTATATTTGAAAGGTGAATGATTTGATAATATAAAATACTAGTTGGATAATGAACAATTACTTAGCCAACTATAAAACCAATGCCTTAACCTTAGGCTATGAGTCAATATCTGGTATAACTCCACAATAAGGTGATCAATAAAATATATGCAACAAAGATAAAATGCCTTATAGATTATCCTCTCTCTACAACTATATCATCAGATCCTCAAACTATTGCTAAGCTCTCTGGGGGAAACTTGAAATAATTAATCCTTCCTTGAAGGAGCTTACAAATGACTACACAACCACCTTGTGATCAATATGTCTAAATGCCTTACAAGTAAACATACAAAAACTATAACAATAATGAAAAGAGACAATCTAAGATGCAGAAATGAGATTGCAAATATTTTTATTAATGTCTTAAATCTTCAAATACATATAGATAGACAAATAGTACAAAGGCTCAGACAAATTTTAGTAGTCTGCCTTGTAATATATTTCATTTATTTCCAACTCTAACCTCTTACAAAATGATACAAGAGAACTATATATAGGCCTAAACCATCTTTGAATCCTTAAGATAAGGATGCTACAAGCTTTGGATGGTTTATAAAACCTAACCCTAAAATACATAGAAAAGACAAAAGACAGGAAAACACCAAGCGGTGGAACGACAAAACTGAAGAATAAGATCTGATATTCCTTTGTCTTCTTGTGGATGCCGACACCTTTGTTTGTATATGTTCAGGATAACATCTGATATTGTAATGAGATCTAGTGAGTTCCAATACAAGCTAACTTACACTATTCTTTAAGATTTCTAACCTCCCAGTGCTCATAGAACAAGTGCCATGTGTCCTCTTACTCTTCATCCATGACATCCAAGTCAACTGTAATAGGATTCTTCTTCTTGGGCTTCGTCATGATTTCCCATGTTGTCACATCTTCCTCTTTAGGCCATTCAAAGCTCTGTATACTATCAAGTTGGGCCTTTTGTCTTTCCCACCTAGCATCTGTTATGCTTTTAACATTTGTGATGAATTTATTACACTCTGTCTCTACTTTTATATATATATATATATATATATATATATATATATATATATATCTTTGTTGGGTAGCACATTATCAAATTCTTCACACCATAGCCCTAATGGCTTGATTTGATTGTCCTCGGTTCTGATGGGAGGTACAAACCTCTTATAACCTACTCCAAACATATTTAGCCTTTCCTCTATCTAATCTTCTTTTCCTCTAAAGAAAGATAGGGTGGCTCCAATCTTCTCTATCTCTGTGGCAACAAGAGTCACAATTTCTGGCAAGTCTAACCTTAGTGGTTGCACAGATGCCAACCTCTCAAAAAGTCTTGTCCTACCAAACCAGGTTGAGTAGTATGGATTCAAATTTGATATAAAATTAATGACCTCTGTTTGAAGGCCTTGAAACTTTTGATAAGCTCCATACACCACATCAATCTTGTCCTTGATGGTGTCTATTCTGTGTTAAAAATTTTAAGTCAACGCTCCCAAAATCACACTATTGTGCTCTCTGACCTCTTTCTCTATTTCAGAAGCTATCTCCCATGTTTCCTCTATTTGGATCTTTGTATCCTATACCTCTTTAGGCTTAGTAGGGGAAACCTCAGGCTTTTCCATTAATTTTTGTGTAATCTCAGCTATGAGCTTCTCTTGTGCCTTGATTTTTATTAGTCCCAATTCTCTGTCTTTGATAATGTCACTAGTGTCACTAGTGAGTTTCTTCAGTTTCTCTGACATCTGGACTACTTTTTCCTCATTGAGTTGAGAAAAGTGAGTTAAAACTTGGGAAATTTCCAATTCTCCAATATTCTGGACTAACCAGAGTATTTTTTTGTCTTCCATCTTCTCCTAGATTTTCAACATGGCTAGCTTTTCATCTTTAGGAGCCAAGCTCCACATTGCAAGTGTCTGGGACTTGGGGTTGTATCCAAACCCTCTTATCATATACCCAACCTATGTCTCAGATGAAAATTTAACATCGGGTTATTTTCTTATCTGGTCAATTATAAAGGTTGAGGATAAATCCTAGCCTTCCACTATTAGCATCCCACTGGCCTGAACCAATTGCCTTGCTTGTTCTGGTGTAATATGCTTAGATTTAGGATCATAATCTTGTAGTGTTTGTCGAGCCTCTTGGGTTACTATATCACCCCCTGCCAACTGCAACTGTGGACTCACTTGTTGTTGCTCATTCTAGATGAGAAAGCCTATAAATTCCTTTGTATTTATTTAGGAATTCATCTTGATGTGTCAACCTCTCATCTGTACACATCATAAGAGGTAGTTCTTCCTCCTCTTCTACAGCCTTTTGCATTTTCTTTCCTGCCTTGATCTATCTTCTCAATTGGTGATCATATGGCCTATTTCCAGTTATTAGGGTTCCAATCATGTCTATCTTTCTCTCCTTCTTCTCAGAAGGTTCCCATATTTATACTTTCTATCTCTTCGGTGAGGGTTCATTTGTCACTTCCTTCTCAGGGACCTCTGTTAGGTGAATGATATTTTCTCCCTCAGCAACCTGTTCTTCTTCAACTACTTGATTGACTGGAGGGGGGCTAGGTACATAGTATTTATCATCAGTGTCATCATCATATTCTGATGATGAGTGCCCTTTATTTCCCTTTTTTGGCACAACAAGTGCATGCTCTAATTGATTATAGAGGAGAGTGTGAGAGTTGATAATGGCCTCTAGCCTCTTTAAATAACGCATATCAGGGAAGAATCCCCCAAAATTAAGGCCCTTTTCTTTTACCTACCTCTCCAAATCCATAAGTTCATTGAAATTTATAGCTCTCTTATCCACCTCCTCATCCTCCAAAATATTTCTTATCAAATCTTCTTCCATGCATTCTTCATGGTCTTTGGTGTAGGGGATGGTTGGTGTTAGCAGCTTCTTGGCATTAAGGATGAATCCTTCTATGTCAACATATCTGTATAAACCCACATTCATCCTGTAGTGAATCATCCAATTATTAACAAGGTCTAATGTCACTTTTCCAATAGTAAAATTATAAATCCTAAATTTCCTTGGGGTAAATGTACCCTTCTTGTGTGGTGCAATATGTTCCTTATCTATCAAAATGAGTTGCCTTATGAATTCCATTGCAGCTATTCTTAGTGGCACATGGAATAGAAATACATGTGGAGGGTGGGTACAACCATACACTCTCATTAGTGTGAAACTCTTCTCATAGTAGAAGTCACCCCGGTTGTGGTCTCCTAGCCATTTGTCAAGATACTGGCAAGGTCTAAGTAATTGTATCACTTTCACTGGTAGCCTAGTCTTGTTAACACCTAGGAACTGAAGAACTGTATATACTATCCAATTTTTGAAAGCACAAAACTCCTACTCTCTATAGGTATAGTTCCATACTCTCAACCAAAATTGAACAGGGTTAGGTTGATTTTGATGAAACCTTTGTGGTCTTAAACATTAAAAATTCATGAGTGGCAAGTTGTAGTATAGGATCAAATGCATAAGAATTGAATAATGCATAAACTTGGGATGATCCTTTTTTTGTTGTATGTCCACAAACCCCTGGTGCATCTGGTCTATGATATACTCAATATAATCATAATTGGAAGTAGTATGGAGGCTTTGCATGTCCAGCACCATCATTAGGATGTCCAAGGTAATCCTATCTGCTCCTGCATCTTTTCCTAGCACTCTGCAAAGTGCATATGATATGTATTTCATATAGAAATTCAGGTCCTCATAAAAATATGGGGCTGCTCCTAGCATGGGTGCTATATAGGTCTTCATCATTTTTGGAACATGGTGTTCCTTGATCAATTTGGCTACATTTCCAAACTCTCTAATATACCTATTCTCTAGGTTCTTCAAGTTTATCTTAGTGGTCATAGGATAATATACATATAAGGCCTTCATGAAAGTATTCCTGCCTAGGGTATGTAGGGCTTATCAATCATCCCTCTTAATTGTTTTGGTCAGGGTATCATACCTACTGGGCATTTCCAAGATAAAATTGACATCTACAAAGATTTTAGGAACAACTAACCTAGCCAATCCACATGTCCAAGGGTTTTAAATTGGCATAGGCTCATCACTATTGTTAAAAAATTAATTAAATAATGAATAACCAGATGAGCTAGGTGTTTTTTTATCCCTAATATATGATAGGTCATCAATTAAAACATCAGCACTAACCTTTTTGTTATGGCTTGAACCTGGTAGCAATGTGAGAAATTCGTTTGAATAATTTCTCTTCCACTTTGTGTCATCCTTAGCCTCATCACTTCTCCCACTGGTAGATGCTAGACATAATGCTTGGCTCATTTTCCCTTTCTATGGTGTGATCACACTTTTCTTCACTGATATTGAAACAAATCTTCTCAAAACCCTCACTACCAACTGTGAATTCCTCTATAAATTTGGACTTCTAATCACTGTAAAGACCACCAATTATACTGTTCTCTAAATTCTTAGACCATAAAATCACTTCTTTGAATCAAGTGTTGATGGAGAATTCAAATTTTCTCAGAAAATACTAAAATCTCTATAAAAACTCTTAGCTCTAAGAATTTGGAAGCTGGTAAGAATGCAATGACAATGGATATGCATACTTATAACTGAGAAATCAATGTAGACGTCTCTTCAAACTAGTATACTTACAATTTAGTCACTTCTGCCATTAGTTTACGCACTGTTACATCAATTTCTTGGTCGAGCCATGGCATTCAAACTGACAAGTAATCAATTTTTGATGAGTGCTTTTTCTTATAAAAACCTTATAAAATTCAAAAAGAGATCAAAATTAGATCTGATTGGCTACCATTAATCATATTCTAGCTACTTTTCCATAAGTTAAAATCTTTGAAACCTTATTGGTTAGCAACTGTCCACTATGGCGTTGTAGAAAAGTCTTCTTTCAACCCTAGTTTTACTTTTGGTGACCTAGCGACTGTGTGATCTCCTTGTCTCTTGATATTCCTTCTAACTCTAGTTTGTTACTAAGACTTAGCGACTACCGTTGGATCAAAATTTAGATCAATGGTTGTCTCCATGTCACTTGATCTTTTAACTTAACCCTTCTTCTTAAGGAGACACTGCGACTAAGCCTCCACTTAACTTTTCTTCTACCTTAGGTTACATCCAGAGCTAACTCTCGTGATACTTAACTTTAAATCATATTTCATTTAGAGATAAAGAGACAATGGTGAAACCTTAACCTTTCAACTCAACTTATAACACCAGAGTCTATTTGGAGACATCACAACTGAGTAAACATGAAGTTTCCACATAAATTCACTAACTATGATCTCATCAAGAGATAATCCGAGCACCGTTAGATCAAACCTGATATGAACGGTCTGTGCCAAGTCTCTTGATCCTCTGAAGCATATAATTTTTATTAGGAGACTACGTGACCAAAACTTTTCGCCAAGTCTCCAGATTGAATGGAACATTTTCCTTCATTCATGAGACTTAGCAACTAAATATTTAGCACATGCAAATAACTTCAGACTTAAGTTATAAAAAGGTAACATGAGAATAGAACCCGTCTGAGAAATTTAGGGCTTTTTGCATTTTTGAATAGAAGTGACCCTAGGGCTTAGGGTTTTTAGCATTTTCAACTAGGTTTTGGGCTAACACAATACTTGCAGAAGTATGTAAGCAATTTTAAACATGATTTTCAACCTTCTGAGCTTATGAATGAAAGGAAACTTTAAAATTTTACAAGGCAAACTCAAAAATAGGAAATACAATCAACAGATCCTTCTACAAATCCTTGTCTGCCACACTGCAAATCAGAGGCTACTTAAATACATAGGGCTTCAAATGACTCCACTGTACGTGCAGACATTGTGCTTCATGGCACACAATGTAATAACAATGTTCCAATTATGAACATATACAAAAACAATTTATCCCTAACCCATAAATGTCAAACATTAGGCCCTAGAGAACAAAGAAATTGTGACATATGTATAGAACTTCTAGTTGAAGTTGGAAAATTGAAGACAAAGATACTGGAAGTTGAAGAAAGAATCAATGTTATCAAAGACCCCACCTTCAAGTTTTATATTGCCTATGAGTGTCCACTTTAAACTGGAATTAAACATATTGAGATTTTGCAATTTTAATCAGAATAGGGAGGCCTAAATTAAATCCCATGTTTTGTGCTTGTATTAGGTGGTTCCTAATCAAACCCTAAAATTATATACCTGTCAATTTAATCGTACTAGACACACATTTGATTTTTGTAAATAAACTATTTTGTATGAACAAAACACTTGAACTCTTTTCCTAAATGGAAATATTTTAGAAAAGGGATTTTATTTTTAAAACCAATCATTTCTATTTCCTTTTTGTATGCATGCAAACTTTGTATGCATTAAGCCCAAATTCTGAATTTAGTAGTATACTTTGTTCTCATTTTCTTTTCATGCATTTGTAAACAAAATTTAATATAACTCATGCTCTACCCAAAATATAAATATGGGTTTATTTTGGAATGAAAATTGGATGTCAAATATAGAATAGCTAACAACAACATACATTTTTGTGTCACAGAGAAGGGTGTTATTGCGTACTAAACCAAGAAGACTGCAAATGTTCCCATCATAAGAAAAAACATGATGTGGAAACTACTTATATCAATTCCATCCCGAGGACATAAAATACAAGTAATCAATCTCATCTCTCTAAAAAAATCAAATATAAACAAGTTTTGAAACTAAAAATTATAAAAGGATGGATGTTGACCAATACATATCTCAAAACCATTTGCAAACATGTGAAATTGACAAAACATTGGAAAAACAAGGACTTTATCGATTGCCCACATTTAAATATAGTGTTGGTGATTTATAATTTGATTCTCTTGAATTGTTGCTCAATTTTAAGTTTAAATTGATTAAACTATGAAAAAGAAACAATTGGCTACTTTATGAGGTGTTTGTTAGGAATAACAGTCCACAAGCACAACTGAGAGGGGGGTTAATTAGTTGTGATACAAAATATTAAAATTTAATCTTTATAAACCAAAACTTCAATGCAAATGATAACACAGTAAATTCCAACCCAATAACACAAAATTTTTTGTCAAGGAAACCCTATTAAAGGTAAAACCTGGGTGGGAATTAGCACCCACAAATGATGTACTCAGAGTATAGTATCCCTGTTAAAAGATTTAGCCTTGTTAGGAGCTTATTAAAAAATTATAGTACATAGTCCCTGTTAAAGGATAGACTCTATTAGGAGTCAAGAGTAACATTGGGCTCACTAAATAGGCATAGTTCTGAAAGAAGGTTAAGGCCACCCTCAAGGATTCACAATCCAAAAAAGTTGCAACATCTAAAATAGAGATCACCAAAATGTAACATATAAAATAGATTATTCTTGTTTTATGTTACCAATGTGTAAGATATAAATGTGTATTTGAAATGTAGGGGGTAAATAAGATGTTCCCCTTTTATCCTTAGATACACAAATGAAGGACCCAAATTGACTAACCCCAAAGGAAGGATCAATGCATAAATGAATCAATCATTTTGAAATAAGAGAAAAGAGGTAAATCTTAAATTCTCGTGTTAGAAAAGAGAGTGTGTGATAGATTTAGATAGATTAAGAACCTTAATTGAATTGAATTGGAGAAAATTACTAACCTTGAAATTTTGCAGATCTAAAGAATGTTGTTTTCGGGGGTCTGCACTTAGTTTCTAGAAAATATGAGATAGCATCTAGAATAGAAACGTAGAGATGAAAAAAACCCAGAAATCATTTTTTGTTCTGACATGGTTCTAATTTTGACCCTCAAGTCAATGTCACCATTGACCCAAAATTTCAGATTCTGACCTAGGACAGAATTGACCTAAAAAGTCTCCAACAGGAAATCTATTTTCAACTCCCAAAATTTTTCTGAAAAGGGTATCCGAATCTACACTCTGATCCGTTGTTCTGAACCTATACCTAGAAGAAAAATGGATTTGTTTGTTGGGGGGAGGGTTTTGCCTTAGTCAAACCTTGATTTAGGAATTAACCTTGAAATCAATAATTGAAAGAAATAATGCTAGCAAGTAGTATAATTAAATCTAATAATGAAGCTATGATATTCAAATAGATATGCAATTATATTTTGAATGTAAACAAGTATGTAAATATGAAAGCATGGACTCAATATTAGAAACCAGAAACCTCCATGATTATATGCTTGGAATCCACCTTGAAGGGAGAATGAATGAGTCTTGAGGATGCACAATGGATCTTGAAGGAATATCACACCACCATGATGGATAGATCTAGGGCTTGAATGATGAATCTTGAATTTTTTAACCAAATCCCTTCAAAGGCTTTAAATTTTGAATCCTTGATCTTCAACGGAGAACTTGAATGCTTGAGAGGAAGAATTGAACACTTTTAAAGCTTGAAAACATGTAGAACAATGGATGTTTGAACTTTTTTCTTGATGACTTCCTTAAAGGCGCTTGGATCATACTTTGTTAGTTAGAGAAAATGAGAGGAGAAGACTTCCTTATATATGAAACTAGAGCACAATCTTCTAGAGAGGCCTACATAGGAGAATTAAATTCCAATTAGACCTATACCCCTAGAAAAGGACCTATATTAAATATAATTTAAGAATCATCACTTCAGAACCCAAAATAGCTGACCCAAAAGCGGGAAATGAACGTTTAATGACCTCTGGGAGTCGACAGACGTCCAGATTTGAAAGGGGGCCCTAGGTCAAGGTTGAGGTCATCCTTGACCTAGGTCAAGGTTGAGGTTGACCTTGACCTAGGTCAATTTTAAGGTCGACCTTGACCCAAGGAGTTAGAACCCCTAGAAAATATGCCAGATGGGATGGATGGTGCCCGAAGAGGCCCAATCAGGGTCCTAAACAAACACAAAAGTAGGAGAAGATATAGAAATGAGGGGAAAATATGATGGTCATTAGAAACACCCCCTAAGGAGGGATAAATTTTCTTAACATGGAACTGCTTCTATTTTAAGAAGATACACAAGTGTATATAAGGAAATATACAATCTAGTGAAATGTCTGATAGCAACTGCCTTTGCTTGGTCAGTTCCAATGAAGTATTCTCATCACAAAATCTGCTCTACATCTAGTAGCCAACAAGCCTCGTAGATTCACACTTCTCTTCCTTTTCAATCTCTACCACATCTTTCCAAAATAAAATATCTCTCATATATACCCTATTACAATAATTCATTAGGTCGGCCAATTAAGCTTTCCCAATACACAAATAATTATTTAGGTTGGCCAATTAGGCTTTCCCAATATACAAATAATTGTTTAACCCCTTGCTCAGATACACATGGTACCTATAAAAAGTAAGAATAAATTACAATACATCAGTTATAGTCCAAGATCTGCAATCCCCGCTCACAATTCATAATACACGCTACATGTTTGAAGTCAACCACCAAATAGGTCTCCTCTAGAATACACACCATAGCTAACATCACCAATACTCTCACAGCTATCAATCAACAACAAAAATTACTCAATATTTCCTCTATCATCCCATAAGCTCGCATACACTGAACCATCTTCATCTATAAGATATACGCAAAATATAGAGACCTTCTCTGTCAAGCATTACTGTCACAGTCTAGAAACTAGTTTTCGCTAAATCATCTGTAACATCACCAGTATGTAACCTCAAACAAAGCGGCCTTAGAAATAAGGTCATAAAACATCTATCTCCATATCTCTATCTTCAATCATTTTGAATCATCTGTACAATGTCTGTACACTTCTTGCAATCAAATAACTAGTATTTTCTCTTCACAGAAACATATGTTGACATTAGTGACAAAACATGAATATCAACAGCATAAATAGTACCCAAATCTGAAATCATCCAACAATCTCCCCTTTGGCATTGATGGAAACATATGGAAAAATCTATCAACCCAAAAAGTACTCTCTCTTGATACAATCTTCTTAATATCCTCAACACAAATCTCCCCAAAGTAGTAGGGATTTTCACATAGAATCTTTCCCCCTTTAGAAGCAATGGCAAAGGGTGCCATAACTCAACCATAATCTTTTGTAAGGTGTAGATTTCTCAAATATTAATGTCCAACAGCTAGGTGCAAAATTACCCAGATGTGCTCCATAGTGTTCCTGCAATCACTCCTCTTGAGGAGTAGATCCATACATCAAGTCTAGACAATGATATAGATCTGAAAGCCACTGGACTGATGCATATCTACATCAATTAATTACCACTACGAGTGGATCTCACCCCAAGCATGCTTCTGATATATTCAAAAGCATCTTTTGGCAAAGGTTTTGTAAATATGTCTGCTATCTATTCATTTGTGATAATATATTCTGGTCTAATCTCTGTCTTTGCTACCTTCTCCCTCAAGAAATGATACTTAATAGAAATATGTTTAGTCTTTGAATGCATTATAGGATTCTTTGACATATTCACTGTGCTAGTGTTATCACAATGGATAACCACTGGCTCTTAAAGAAAATTCCAATGTACTTCAACATTTGTTTCATACAAACAACTTGTGTACAATTTATTGCAGCAGCAACATACTCTGATTCAGCAATAGACTAAGCAATATAGTCCTGCTTCTTACTTAACCAAGAAACTAGCCTTTTTCCAAGGAAAAATGCTCCACCACTTGTACTCTTTCTATTATTCACATTACCTGCCCAATCAGCATCAGTATAAGCCTGCAAAATAAAGTCATCTAATTTTTCATACCACAATCCATATTATATTTAATATTTCAAGTATCTGAAAAAAAATTTCATAGCAGCAAGGTGTGTCTCTTGAGGATCTGCTTGATATCTTGCCAAAATTCTAATTACATTGGAAATATCTGGTCTAGTGTCTCTTTAGGATCTGCTTGATATCTTGCCAAAATTCAAACTTTCAGTGATCTTGTTAGATGACTTTTTAAGACATTTATAAGCCTTTCTTTTGTTTGAGTACCCTAGAAAGATACCTTCTTCACTTTTGGAGTCAAGTTTTCCATTGCTTTCATCCTTCAAAATATAACATTGACTACCAAATATTCTGAAGTAACTTACATTGGGTGTATGACCATACCAAAGCTCATAGGGTGTCTTCTTTGTGTCCTTCTTTAATTATACTCTATTTAATGTGTAGACAACAGTACTGACAGCTTCCCTCTATGAAGTTAGAGTGATGCTTTTCTCAATCATCAATGTTCTTGCACAGTTAGCAATTGATTTGTTTATTATTTTAGAAATTCCATTTTTTTGTGGTGTTCTCAGTGCAGAAACCTATCTTTTAATTCCATGCTCATTGTAATAGTTAGTGAATTCATCTGAAGTAAATTCCCCTCCTCTATCTGACCTTAAGCATTTCAATTTCTTTTCACTTTGTTTTTCTACCATAGCCTTTTACCATTTAAACATCTGAAATTCTTTTGATTTATCTTTTAAGAACATGAGTGTCGTCATTCTAGAATAATCATCAACAAGACAAGGTGTATCATTTTCACATTTGATCAGGTTATTCAACATTATAGTTCCTTTACCTTCAACTGGACAAGGTGTATCATTTCCCATTCTTACTGAGCCACCATTATAGTATTCCAAAGTTTCAAACTTTTTTTTATCACCAGTCATGTGGTGAGTTCAACCACTATCTATGATCCAGACGCAAGTCTTACAAAATTTAGATATGAGTGAAGTTTCTACATACCTTTCTTCTTCTTCATCTGAATCATCCTTCATGGATACAAATACCATCTCAATGTCTTCTTCTGTTTTGGTGTCAGCTTCATCAGCTATGTTCTCAGCTAGGTAACAAGCTTTCTTCCCTTTGTCCTTGTAATCTTGGGTATCTCTTTTGTCAAATTGTTGGTTTCTTCAGTAATCTTTGTTATCACCTCTATCAAACTTCTTGTCATATGATCTATCATTTCCTCTGTCATCTTTTCTTTTGTTTGGACATCTTGCAGAAAAGTGTCCAACCTCTTTACAATTGAAACATTCAAGTGGTAATTTACCTTTGTATCTACCTTTGCCTCTCTACAATCTTCTGGCCATTAGTGATTCAATCTCATCAAGTCCTTGATCCTCATTATCACTATCACTATCATTTCTAATAGCATGTCTATGACTTGAGTTTCTTATCTTTAAAGAAGATTTAAATGTAGATTCTATTGATGGTAAGACACTATTACCAAAGTTATTCATCTCAAATGAAATCAGTCTACCAATCAAATTATCTAGAGTAACTGTATTGTTTGCAACTGCTCTCATTTCTTGAATAGCACAAACTCTAATAGCATATATAGGCAGTAAGGTTCTTAATATTTTACTTACCATTGTCTCCTCTTTAGGTACACCTCCAACTCCTCGAATAGCATTGACTACCTCTTTGATTCTGTAGCTATACTGAGTGATATTGTCTCCCTCTTTCATCCTTAGGTCATCAAACCTCCCTCTTAGGCTTTCTGCCTTTGCTCTTAGTACATTGGCATCTCCTCCATGTACCAGCTTCAACTTATCCCACATTTTTTTTGCAGAGGTGCAGGTTTTGACATCTTCAAACTCAGCATCGGAGAGTGATGATGCAAGTTCTATCATCAAGAAATTATGCTTATGCTTTACTCTTAATTTCTCAAGAGTGTGAGGTCCTGTACGCAAAACATATTTAGTATCAAGGTATTGAGTAACATCATTTCCAATATCTGAAAGCTGGAGTTTTATTCTATTTTTCCATGATGCAACGTTGTCTTTATTCAACTTTGGCACATCTCGTCTATTCATCTTGTGATATTTTTCTTGATTTGTTAAACTCCATTTCTAAGTACACAAGCTCTGATACAAATTTTTAGTAATAACTCAGAGGGGGGGTGAATCAGTGGCCTAAAAAATATTCCAATAATCAACAAAAAAATTAGTACCACAATATTAAGCCTCTAGTTATCTTCAGTCCTATAAGATGAATGTCTTCAAATACAATTATCAAAGTACAACTACTCAGAATGCTTTGTTAACCCTTTTACTATATGTTTACCGAATAGCAGTCTGTTAATTTATCGAAAGACAGTAAATTATCTAGAGTATACTGATCAATCCAGTTTAGCTATGTGTAATGCAAAACACTAAAGTAATGACTCATAAACACATTGACACATATATTTTAAATGTGGAAACCTTGTTAAGGGAAAACCCACTTGGGATCGGTAACCCAAAATTTTCACTCTTCTGAAGTGAGCTCGGTGAAGATCCAACCTTGTTAAAAGTTACAAATACACTATTAGGTGTGACCTTGTTAGAGGATTTAAAAGTTTAGTCTGTCACTTGATATTGGGAATCTCTATGCTACTTTCCTTGATCAAAAACTCACTTGGCATATCAATAGGTATTTGGCATCTCATGCTATCTTCATGATCAAACTTTTTGATACTCCTTGGGATGTATCTCAATGTAGAAAGGATCTTTAGTTAAGAGACTTCCTGAATCAATGGTTAAACTGAAACAGTATGATCTGTTCACATATACAACTTATACTTGCATATTTTTAGATCTATTATAAGCTCATAAAACTAATCTGATCAATATATCCTTTTAATACCTTTTCTCCACTTTATTTATGCTCGGTAATGCTATTCTCTATTGCTTAGTGTCCGCAAAATTTTTTAGCTCTTTCCTCAACTTGATTGTTCAGGACTGTATGCAGTTTCTCTTCATCAATTTCTCTTTAGCATCCTTTTTTTTCATTCCTTCACCCTCTCAATTCGTTATGAATTAAGTTATCTCTTTATACACATGATATCACCATTGTTAGGTTCTTGATTTTATTGATCTTGGCATCATCCGCAATCTTAGCCAATTATATTTAAAGAAAAACTCCTGATTTATCTCGTAGAGATCTTCCTTCCAACTAGACAAAATAGGTTTAAATCCTTTACTTATCTCTTGCTTTATCTTGTCGATGAAAACAAATATAACCACTGGTTAAGTCCATATTTATCTCTACCAGCTAGATATTTTGTCATTTATAAACTCATGTTAATTTCGGTGTTTTAACTCTTTGATAGCTTCGGTCAACACTCCAGTTCTCCTCAGGCTTCTTCGTTGGTTTACACTATGATTCTAGCCATCGGTTATTCTTTTGATTCTGCTCATCGGTAATGCTCATCAGTGTTCTTTCTTGGGAATCACTGTGACTTGACTTTCAGTGATCTCTGTCTGTCGGGTTTTATTAGTCGTCAGTGTTTGAAGTCATATAGTGAATGCTTGTCTTTTATGCATTACTGATAGCATAATATTTATCTCTCTAGTTCTCTAAAGTCTTTGACACTTTGATTATAACCAATTAGATTATATCAAGTTGACATCAATGACAATACAATCCATTAATTGATTTAATGTCTTGCATTATCCTTATGCATTTCAGTGATCAACTTAATATCTTCAAACATTCAATCAGTTACATGTCATTAGTAACAATGCATATCTCCTAGAAAAATTGTCATCACTCCTCTCGCCAATTGTATTTATTGACACATTGATTTCCATCTCACTATCATGATACTCTTTATCTATTGATCTACTTAGAAATTGAATGGAAAATAAATTGATGAACTATAACTGATTGAATGTTTGAAGATGACAAATTTGATGATCACCGACCTGCAGAAAGTAAATGCAAGACATTAAATCAGGTAATGCATTGTATTGTCATTGATGTCAACTTAATATATTATGATAAGTCAAATACATAATGTCATAGACTTTAGGAAATCAAAGAGAAAAAAATTTTGTCATCGATAATCATGTAACCCAAGTGAGAGTAAACCCTGAAGGACAGTGAACCCTGAGCACAGAAGTTCATAGTGTTACGAGAGAAACAGTGTTGCTTGAGCAAGTGATACCCGAGAAAGCATTACCGAGCTAACTATAGTTTTCAACAAAAAGAACTGAAGTTGATGCCTGAGCTATCTGCAATAGTCATAGAGCACAATTGAAGTGTTGACTGATGAGAACTAAAGTTAGGAAAAGGACAAAACAACTTACCTGGAAAGAGCTAAAGATAGATTTAACTGATTGATTACATTGTTTTCATCGACTAGTTAAAAGATAAAGATAAGAAGGAGATTTAAATCATGTTTTATTCTATAAAACAAGGAGATATTTGTGGAATAAAACTAAAGGAAGCATGGCGAGCTTTATGGATCAATAAGTGATCAATGAAGAAAACAAGAAGGACAAGAAACAGTGAAATCATGTCTATATAAAGAGACAATTAATTCATTAGCAAATGGGGAAGAAGAGAGTAATGCTAAAGAGAATTTTGGTGAAGATAGAAGTCTTCATACAGACCTAATCATACAAGCTGAAGAACAAGAGCTAAGAATTTTGCAGACACTGAGAAATAGAGAATCAAACAACATTCACTGAGCAGAAAGAAGTGGAGAAAATGAATTGAAGAGAACATTGATTAGAGAGGTATTATCAACTTACAATAGATCTAAAAATCTACAATTCAAGTTTTATTAATAAACAGATCATCTACTATTTCAGTTTAACCATTAGATCATAAAATCTCTTAACAGAGTAGGATTTAACCATCCGTTATATATTGAGATACATCCCAAGGAGTATCAAAAGATTTTTCATGTTGACAAGCATAGTGAATGCAGAGGTCAAGTGATTAACTGTTAGTGATAAATCCTCTAACAAGGTCATACTTAACATTGTTTGTAACCTTTAATAGGGTTGGCTCTTCACCAAGCTCACTTTAGAAGAGTGAAAATTCTAGGTTATCGGTCCCAAGTGGTTTTTCCCTTAACAGGGTTTCCACAGTAAAAATCCATGTTTCAAATGTGTATATGGCTCATTTCTTTGATATTTTCCTTTACACATTACTAATGCAAGATTGATTGGTAAACACTAAGTTATTTACTGTATTTCGGTAAAGGTTAAGAAAAGATAAACAGCTATTCAGTAAAGCTTAAGGAAAGGATAAAAAGTATTAAATCTAAGCAGTATATACATGTTAGATTCACACAAGGCATACATCTTGTAGGACTGAAGATAAATAGAGGTTTTATGTATGGGGTATAAAGTTTTGGTTGAATATTGGATTAATTTTTGAGGCCACTGATTCACCCACCCCCCCCCCCCTCTTAGTTATTCTAACAGGAATATCTATAGTTTCCCTNTTCCCCCCCCCCCCCCCCCCTCTTAGTTATTCTAACAGGAATATCTATAGTTTCCCTTACACATGCCTCTAGAACTCTTCATTGACCTTAGTTGTGGTGATTTGAAAACTTTATAATTATATTTTAGCAACACCTCATACTTACTCGGAAACCCTATTACTTCATTGTGCCCCTTTTCTTTTGAAAGATTTGTGCATTAAACATTAGTGTTATGTGTAAATTTCTTCTCACATTTGTCACTTTGTGATTTATCTTTTACAATATTTTTGAGTAACTCTGAAGCCTCTTGATGTTTCTTTTCTTTCATTTTAAAAAATAAATTTCCCTCAACTTTGTAAGTAAGCTCCACCATGTCTACAAGATGATTCTCACTATAATTTTGCAAGCTTTCATTTTTGCACATTCTATACTCTTCATTATTTTGATCACCCAAGTATGTATTATTTTCAAAGATATCCTTTTGACCTGATACATTACATAATGTATGTAGTTTATTATGTAATATTGTGTTTGTATGCTTTGAAAATGTCCCTTCTTCAAATAGTGGATTTGAGAATAGGAAAATCATGTGTGCATGTATCTACACAAAATATTTTATCAAGCTCCTCTTATACCTCATCGTATAAGGGATTTGAAATTTTTTTATGCTCTCTTTGCATGCACTATTTTCTCCTTCCTGCTCATAATACATGTTCTCGCCTTCTATACTTTGATGAAATTTTTTTGGAAATGCAAAAAAATCATACCCATACATACCTTCATAGGATTTTTGAAATTGTCTCTCATTCTATACTTTGATCATAATGCATACCTTCACTAAATGTATCATCCTCTTGAGAACTATATGCCCCTTCGGATTCACAACCCCCCTTCTCATCAAAGTAACTACGATTTGTAGAAATGAATGGATTCTCTTGTTCATTAAAAATTTCATAGGACACATTTATTTTTCTCATCAATTTGTTTCTCTTTGTGAAGTGGAAGAAAATTTGGGCCATTTTTTTCAACATGCCTCTGATATTCCTTGTCCAATAAATCTGAAATTTGTCCACTACCGAGTAGACTGCATGCATCCTCCTCCACTTTTCTAATATTATCTGCATCCATTTTATTACTACCACATGCATCTATTTCAAAGGTTATGATGTCAAAAGAATCAACCACACATGAATTAATGATTGGTTCACTTTCTTCCATGTTTTTTTTTCTGCTGAAATCGTGAACTACATCATGAAATATTTTCTTAAGTATTTGAAATATCAAATTTTTGTATTTGAATTCAATTTTTTCTTCACATCTATTGATGGAATAATCTATAGGATGAATGTGATCTTCTGAATCCATGTAGTGATGTTGATCCTTTTTTGTGTATACAAGTACTCATCTTCTTCAACAATGCCATGATATTTGTCTAGAAACCACTACTTGAGTTCCTCCTATTATGAGATACTCTGAGGGGGTATCCAACTAAAATAAATTCTTCATTATCTATTAATTATCTTGAAAATAATCTCATAATTACATCATCTGTAAAGATATGATGATCTTCAATAAACTTACAAAATTCTCGCACATGCTCAACTGGTGATTCTAAGTCATCTCCATAAAATTTTGGCACATACTGTTTTAGCTCAAGAGGAAAAATTTTCCAATCTCCAAGGATATTCAGTGGTTTATATTCTCTGATATGTATTTTGGAGATTGGAAAATTTTTCCTCTTGAGCTAAAACAGTGGTATATGAGATTTAATATCCCTGGCAAAAGCTAAAAGGGTGAAAGGAATGTTATCATTGTTTTGCGGAACGAAAAATAAAGGAGGCGTGAATTAGCGATATGTCATCGAGACTTGTAAAGGAATTTTGTGAATTAGAGATTGAAGCTGCTAGAAATAGAGGAACAAAAAGACTGTTTGATTTCATTAAAATGAATGATGTGACTTTGGAATTGGTAAAAATATGCTTAGAGATATGAAATTAAATATCAAAGGTTGTACTACACCATGAATTAGCCTCGAGATTAATTGAAAGGTTAAGGGAACATTAGTTGAAGTTACATACACCTGGATGTGAAAGGATCAAAATGAAAAATTGTCATTCCCTAGAGAATGTATGATGCAAGAAGTAAAAATTTGAATGTGCGAGGTTTATTCGATCATCCCTGCATTTAATGAAGAAACATGACTACGAGTGCAAGAGTAATCATATCTCCAAGTATAATTAAACAGAAGTTGGTGGGTTCTAATCATGTTTTTTTTATAAAGGGACAAGGATTAATGGAAGTTTATACAGAATAATCATAGAAATTTGAGTCATCCACTATAGTGATGGGTTTACCAACAACTTTTGATCCTTGAAATGAGAACTCACATCTAGTGATGCAACTAAATTTGTTGGATTTAGAGGAGGACCAAAAAGATGTTCTTAATAGCTTAATGGTTGCTTCTTGGGAGCTTAAGTCTAGTTATTCAGCCTATGAAAGTGACATGTTTGAGCCAGAGGCAAAACAGGACATGGCAAAGTTGCATGACCTCATTTGAGAAATCAATATGAATTATGATGGATGGGTCTCAGATGACCTTGAAGATGAATTGTTGTACATGCTCAAATTGATGACTCACACAATAGATTGGTGAATCTATTGGGGAGTTATTTTTTAAATGATTTTTAGAATCTTTGGTGATATAATAAGTTTACACTGTTGGAGAGAAGAACCTAGAAGAACAAAAAAAAACCATATTCCTTGAAGAGAGGTGGTGACTCTCAAAATTGACAAAGTATTTCAATTAGTAACTTTGCTGAGCAAGAAGCCCCAGAAGGAGATAAGTAAGATTTCCTCTTTGAAAGAGGTGGTGACTCTATTGATAGGAACCTAATGAATAAAGTAGAAAGATACAAATTCAGCTGTTTAGTATGTACCAAAATTTCGTGGCCACTTCATAAAATTTTCAATATTTCGCATCCCCTTCATAAAATACTTGACTTGTTCAAATATGTGATTTTTTGGATGCCCTTTAAATTTTATGCCCCATATTTTAGAGGATAATATCATCAATTATGCTTACCTTATGATAAAATCTAAAACATTTGGAGGGTTCCAACATCTTTCTTCTTATTTATTCTTGACTTCTTCTTGTACTTCTTCTCACCTTCACCTTTCTTCTTTTCATTTTCTTCTTCTTTTTTTCTGTGTTCGTTGTCCTCCTTTTCTTTTCCCTTCTTTCTGTCCTTGTCACTCCTTTGTAATCTCATGTTTCATCCTTTAGTGCCACCTCTTTCTTTCTTCTTTCTCATACAATTTCCTGAAGTAAACTCATATATATTGCAATTGATTTGTAGAATCATTATCTATTTGTTCTTACCTCTTCTTTCAGAAGTACACTATCTTGCAATATTACCATATTTCTTGTGTGCAAAGCATCTATCCTTTTTAGTTTTATCATTCTCAATCATCTTTCTCATACTACTACATATGTTTGGATAATGATCATTCATTATGCAATCAAAATAGAGATATCCCCTTTTATAATCCTTTTTCTTGGAGTCCAGGCATTTTACAACCATGATTCATGTCCTTGAACCCTTGATCTTAAGACTCCTTTTTCAATTCTTTCTTCATAAATGAGGTTAGTTTATATTGGTACCTTTTTAACACACTTTGGTGTAGGAGCACCTAGGTGGTCCATGGAGTCTATATGGACTCTTGAACAACTTTTATTTGTTTTAAAAGTTTTAATAAGGTCTCATCGGACCATTCATTTTGTTTGGTTCATGTTTGTAAGGCCTTGGTGCCATTTTAGTATTTGTAAGGTCTATCAGGACCTACTTGGTCAACTATGGTCAATATCACCCAAAGTGTACAAATGGGTGTAAGATTTTTATTTTGGGCCATATGTAGTCTATTTATGTTATTTGTAAAGGTTCTTGATAGGTTTGTATTTGAAATGTTAAATTTGTCAAAAGTTTCTATGCAACTTGCCAATATTGTAGCAACTTTTGTTGTCAAAAGTTGCAACTTTTGATTCTAACGGCTAAATGATTTGAAAACCAATTGGGGCCCATGTAGAAAGATGTAATAATTCTATTTAAGACATTTTTAGAAATATTGTATGTGATTTTAAAGTTTGAAGGAATAAATTCATTAATTATCATTGCAAGTTTCATCTTTTTGTGTAAAACAACATTATGTACGAATGGGTAATGGTCTTAAAGTGGAACAGGACTAGAGATCTAGGAATTAACTTTCATTTACAATTGGTTTCAATTTTATCCATTTTTTCTTGTGAAAGCTATCTTCATTTTATTATAGATTTCTTGAAAACCTTCCTAAACCTAAGGTTTGAGAGACACGGCTTTAGAAACCTAACACTCCACTGGTCAAAATGGATATATATATATGGGGAATGTTAGGTCTAGGAGTGTATTTTAATATTTTGGATATTTTAGAGTGGGACATGAATTTGGTGAATTTTGAAATGATGTTTTAGGCCAGGCATCCCTATGTGACTAGCTATGTTGGAAACATAAACCCTATGATAGGGGAATAAATTCGTTGTTCGGGCACAATCAAATAGTGGATTTGGTAGTTTTATATGTGTGCAAACCTTTTTCAAATATTTTTGTGAAGAATCAAGCCATTCTAAGGTACTTTCTTTGTAAAAGTATTTTATTAGCCCTATTAGGCCTAGGTGGACAGTAGTAATTAAGCTTCACCACTGGAAGAACCCATAACTGTCCTTTAGATATGTTGAAGAAAATATAAATGGGTATCTAAAAATGTAAATTTTTTAGCTATTTATGTGAATAATATGGAAGTTAAGACTGACAGATTCATAGGATAGGGCTACTAAGAGGACATACATTTTATGATTCAAGTACCCTTAAACTATGTTGTGGATCCATAAATGCAGTTGTATTCTCATAAACTATGTCCCTAGTGATAGGAAAATATTTCTTTAAGTGCTCAATCAATCCTATACAACAATTGTATGTTATAGCCTTGTGTAACAAGGGGGTGTTCAAGGGTGATCTTGGAGCCATTGGGGGAATTGATGTGAAAAGTTGTATCTCAAGGAGTTTGTTAGTAATTTAAGTGTTCGAGGGGTCTTGAAGGATAATCAAATGAACCTTTGGTGTATTCTAACTGGTAATCAATAAATCCATAGGGGATAGGTGCATTAAAATGAAGATTTGGGTGCAAGAAGTAAGCATTGTGGTTTTGGGTCGGTAATACCATTGCTTCCTTGTGAGCTATGCATCACACTTGCAGGTTTATTCATATGGCCTACTTTCGAGAGCTACAATTTTAAATCTATTTCATTCCATGAAATTTCACTTGAGGGTCATACTTACATGTTGGAATTAAGTACCCATGTTCAATTTCAAAATCTGAAAGTTTGATTTGATAAGTTTTCAAATTAGTTAGTTAGTGGGTCCTAATAAAATTATGTAGTTTTCTTTTTCAAACCTATTAAAGTTTCTTACTTTGCATATCAGCATTTTGCATCCTGGTGATTTTTATGAAAAAATGATGTAGGAGCATCTAGAGTGTAAGAGAAATCTTACATCATCCAAAAAAGAAATGAGAGAGAGAGAGAGAAGAGAAAATAATTTGTTTTAAAAAAATAGAGGAAAAAATAGAAGAAATTAAAAAAGGGAAGAAAAGAGAAAAAAGGGAAAAAAGAGAGGAAAATAAAATAATCATAAAGTTACTTTTTGAAACTTTTATTTATCAAGGTGCATAGGTGGCATTTTAGAAGTTTGTGAAAAGTTCCTTATCAGTTCATGCAGCTAGGCACGATATTATAACATCTATTGGATGCTAGTGGAACTTTTACTTCAACCAATCAGATTCAAGAATTTTTCATGTATGCTTTTTTTTGAAATGTTTGTAGTTGTTATTTAATTTAAATTATTTTTCAGACTTTTTTTTTCCAATTTTTGGATTGGCTCCTATCATGAACAGTTGTGGTGCCCAATTTTTTATGGTGCAATGTGCCAAATTTTTGAGCGTGCAATGCTAAAGGAAACTTGGAAAAAATTAATATTTTTAAGCAATTTAGTTGTAGTTTATTTAGTTCCTTCTTGAAGTTTCTGGGTTGGGACTCCAAAGATATTAATGCAAAATCTGAGAGGATCTTAGAATTTAATTTATTAGTTGGAGAAATAGTTCCACAGTTTCCAGAGGTATAATTATTACCTAAAATTTTGCTGACCTTTCTGAGCTTGAAGTGACTAGACTTTACAATTCTCTAGGTGAAATGACTGATGCTAAAAAAAATCATGGAAAATCTAATTATTTATTGACTAATATTGTAGTTTGACATGTTTGAGAGGACATTTTGGGGATAAATGTCAGACCTTGTGCAGTGTTTGAGGCAGACATTTAATTTCTTAAAAAGGTAGTGTCAAGTTAACGCATCAATGCAAGTGTGTTATTTTTGGTTTGTAGTTTCATGTTCAGATTAAAGTTGCGAAGATGAGCTTTGAATATTTGTGCTTTGTTTTGGTAAATATTCATTCTTCTCTATAGTTTAAATGGATCTTTCTTATGTCTGAGACTGATTGTGTCCTTTATTGACTATAATTGTATGTTGTTCTCAAGATTTTTTGCAAATAGCAAGCTTACAACCAGGTTTGAACCTCTTTATTTGTCCACAAATAGTCACAGACACTTTCAGTAAGGTAGGCACTTTTGATAGTTTTTGGATTCTTTGCTTGTCTTGTTATAACTAGTTCATGTGTGGTTGTTTCAGACGCTCTATCTCTGTGTATGTTTATCTTTTGTCCCCATCATCTTCCTAATGTGGGTATTCTTAAGGACTAATTTTAACTATGTATTTCCCCTATTTATGTATATTTTTATGTTAGGGCTTTTGAATCCCTTACAAATAGCATTTTGTGTTATGGCGCTTTGATAACCATCTTTTAGGCTTCTAGTTGTAATAGGTTTGTCACAACAACAATCCTGTGTTAAGGTTAAGGTTGTGATTTTCTTAATTGCAATGTTTAATCTAATTATTGACTTGTACATAAACGCTATTGTTGTCATCATAAAAAAAATGTTTTGAAATATTTCCTATTTTTCTTTAACATTTTATAAAAGTTTGAAATCTTCAAAATCTAGGTTAGAAGTTTATGTCAAAATAGTCAATTGAAAAATATCAGACAATTATAAATTTTTGTGTTGTCCATACAGTTTTCCCATACAAATAAAATAGTAGAATTTGACACCTTGAATCAATTCCACCTTCTCCTCTATAGTCTGAAGAAAGCCTTTGCACTCTCCATGCTCGACATATTTGTTGCTTCTTTTCTAAACAAAACACAAATTGGGAAATGAAAAACTGATTTGATCACACCAACACACTGAAAGAAATGCTTTAAATTGCAGAGATGAATGACATATTTGCAAAGTGAAGAATATATATACACCTCTAGTGTTATCCGAGAATGCCACATTTTGTAAGCTCTGTAACTCAATAACTATTGGTTTCAGCTTGTCTTCAATGGCGTGGGTGAATAATACAAGGAAATTGCCAAAGACTTGATCCATGTCCTCTCTACATAGACCAATACTCTTAACATACTCCATCTTAAAAGATAGGGATGTTATTCTATAAGTTACAAAATTCATATACTTCCTCACGATATGATATACCGTCTCCTTCCTAACTCCACAATATGTTAAAATCTGAATCTTTGGTTCTATTTCATGAGTCATAGGCAGTTGTCCTCAAGACTTAAGTTACACCTTGTAGGTAGAAGACATGTAATGAAATACGTCAAAGGTGTTCACTACTCTTTCTCTGGATGTGGTATCCAATTCTTTCTTTCAACTTTTCCCAATATTTTATGACCAAATAACTCATGTTCTTTCTACGTTTTAATTTTGTTTGTCATAGTAAAGTTTGCAATTTTAGCACAATGTAAGATTATATTAAATTGGGGTATATGATTCTGTTTTGATGATTCTTTAGGAATGGAGAATATGTGCCCATTTAGACTAAAATAAATTTGACATTGCATTAAATTTTTTATAGGAATTTTTATTTTAAATCATAGCTATCAACTATAATTTATATCTTACAGATAATGTTTTATAGTGTCCCTTCAAGTATATTGCAGCAGCTTTATTAAACTAGAATGTAATAATTATACTTACGTCTGGACGCTGCTTTAATATTGGGAACTCAAGTTGTTTTAGAACTATTAAGTAAGCCTGTGGGTAGATTATTTTATGTTGTATGAAATGATAAGTATGTTTAAATCTTAAGAGTATTGCCTGGATTTCTTTAGTTTAGGCTTGTATTTTTCCTTCTTAAGAATATATTCTCCTATTTTTAAGAGATTCTTTCTAAAGTCAATGTTGGTCAAGCTTAGCTTTACCTACGCTCATATTTGAAAGTTTCAGATTGTTTTTTTTGGGTATTATGAAAAGGGGATATTTTCTATATTATCTAAATTGTTTTATTGTACCATTTTTGAGGTAGTCATTTTTTGTTGGAAACTAGCCAATACTTGTTAGTAAATTTAACTATGCATTAGAAATATTATAAGTTAGTTATTTTTTAAGATGAGATTTATTTGATTATATATAGTAATTAATGCGGCTTAATTTATTAGTAATTTAAGTTATTAGTAATTTATTTTAATGTATTTGAATTAGGAATTTAAAGTAAATTAAATTAGCTAAGTTATGATTGAAGTAGATTTGTTTCCTTTAATAATTACTTTTGCTTTTAATTGGAAGAAAGATATTTTGTATAAGTAAATTATTTTAGAAGGCTATTAAAACAAAATCGATAGAAATTATAATCAATTTTATGTGGTATTCTTTGAGTGGTTGGTGTTAGTGGATTTTGGTGCCTTGATTTTTGAGCTTATTATTCTTTTTGGCATGAGGTTATGTTATGGTTTTGGATCCACAAATTTTGGGGTTATCTTGATTTATGGAATTGTTGTCTTTTGAGGTTGATGGATTGATATTTTGATATTAGCCTCTTGAGGAGGATTGTGATTATGTACCCCACTACATACTTGATGGATCATATTGTTATTGACACAGCCAAGGATGGAGGATCCAAGAATGGATAGTCCAAACCTCAATTGCAACCTTCAACAACACTAACAAAAACAACAACAACACAACAGAACACAATAATAACAGAGATAGGAATCAATATTAAATTTATTGCAACATGTCAAGTTGTAAGGCTTTCCTAGTTACAGCCAAATACAAAGATATAAAATCAAGATCTAGCGCAAATCTTTAGCAAGCATTGGGCCATTTACCTTCTGCTAAAATATACAACTTAGATCCAATACTTAGATCCTCATATCTGATCCCCTCTAAGTGATCTGGCTCATTGTCTGCCCCTACTCATATACCCTAGACCTCCTTAAATACTAGCATGGCCACAAGTCGACCTCATGCAAATATAAATTAAATAAACCCTTATAGAAAATACATATACAAGCTACAAGTCAGCTTGTAAACAAACATTAAATGCACATAGGATAAAGATCAAAGACCCAAATAGTTCCACCCACATCCCCCAATGATAGATCCAAATTAAATACCCTACTACAGAAATTAAATGCATTAAGTCGGTCTCCCAGATCCAAAAACACAAGTCAGAAAACCACACTGCTGAGCATTAGAAACAATTGTCGAGCACCAGAAAGATAAAACTGTCAAGCACCAAAAGTGTCAGGCCCCTTGGCCAACATATATCGAGCAACACCAAAACATGATCACCCGTATGTGTCAATCCCTTCAGTGACCGAGCTCCTCAGCCAACACTGTGACTGAGCAACAACACACCTTTGACCGAGTAACACTTCATCAAAATCCACTAAGTACTCTCCAAAGCAAATATATTTTTGTGTAATACATGATTGCCAAGAATCCTAGGATGCTTCTGCATCAGACACCCTAGGTAAAAGAATATGTTCTCATAATGGAAATCATGAACATCTTAAGGGAATTAGAACAAGTATTCACTATCTGTCCTTAACCCATATCTCCTTTTGTCCTTCACTCCATGTTGTCTTCACTTTGTCCACTGTTCCATTTGGCAAGTTCATCTGCCCTACAATTTTCTCATCTCTCATGTTTGCAACTAGCAACAATTGACCCTGACCATCCTCTACACTATTGATACCATCAGCATTTTGCTGAACAACATCCTCACCAGACTCACTAATCAACTCGGTATCATTTGCATCTCTCTGTGTCACTAGTGTCATCATTTTTTGTACTATCTTCATCAAAAATGTCATCTACCTCTTAATATATGTAAGTTCCTCTGAGATGTCATTATCTTTTCCCTTTAATCTCTCCTGCATCTTACTCACAGGCTTAGGTTCATCAACTCTCTTCTCCTCATTTTGTTCACTGTCACTTAGACAACATCTAATAACTCTACATCCCTTAGCTCCTTCTCCCTACAAAGGTATTTTTTTATGCTTGGATCCACCCTGCCTTACCACATAGGTATTTGCACAACCATCAAACACAACATGTTTATCATATTGCTAAGGTCTACCGAGAAATAGATGAAAAGCATCCATAGGTACCACATCAAACAATATCTCATCATAATAAAATCTAATCTTTTAATTAATAAGGCATTTTTCCTCAATCCTAACCTTAGACACATATTGTATCCAAATAATCTGATAAGGATTAGGATATTTCCTCCTTTCCAACTTCAAATTACTAACCATTTTTTCTGAAACCAAATTCTTAGAACTACCACCATCAATTAAGATATTGCATACGTTGTCCTTCCACTTACATCTAGTTCTGAACAAATTTCTTCTCAACACAGGTTCACTAACACATGTAGCCATCCTCCTAGTGATAAGAACTTCACCTTCTTCTACAGCATTTACTTGATTCTCCTCAGTAGTTAGTGCAGCTCTTCTTTCAAGATATTGAAAATCCCTATGACCCTTCTCACCACACTAGAAACAAGTACCAATGAAATCAGTTCTACCTCTTCTTCTAGATCCATGATTGTAATCCTTAGTGGTTTGACTACTGCTAGATGCTACCTCAATCTGCTTAGGATTTTCCACCACCTTACTCTCAGTAGTTCTTTCACCCATCTTACCACCTTAGTTTCTATTATTATATCTTCCCTCAAACCTCTTATTTATATTTCTCTCAATCTTCAATGGCATGTGATATGCATCTCCTATTTTTGTCATCCAAACAGTAAGTAACTCTTCTTGTATACTAGGTCTCAAGCCATAGATATACCTAGCAATATTTTCTTTATCAGCTTCTGAATGACCAGTCCTAATCAGGATTCTGTAAAACTACTTGGTATACTCTTGCACCAACTTTCTTGCCTTCCTCAAACCTTGCATCTTCTTAAACATATCCAATTCATAATCCACAGGAATGGATTGCTTCTTCAACTTCTCAACCATTCGGCTCCACCTGATGATCTTGTCTTTACCTCTCTGACTTCTTTCCAATTGAACTTCTCTCCAACATATTTTTGCATGACCTCTTAGCCTTGTCTTTTCAAACCAAACACTATCAAGATATCTTACTTCTTCATACTCAAAGTATTCATCCATCTCATTAATCCAATCGATCAACTCTTCTGGCCTACGGCTTCCAGAAAATGTAGAAAATTTCATCTTAGGTCTTTTCCCAATTTTAGATACAGCTGTCAGAAATCTAGCCTCCTCTAGATCTCTAAAATATTCTATAGCTTCTTCAAAATGATCTTCTTCTTCAGACTCTTCACCATTATCTTGATGTTCTCTATATGGATTATTTCTTTGTAACTCCTCTTGTAGATCTCGCACATGCTTCTGCAAAGCCTGGACATCTTCAAGACTAACCTCTACCTTAGGATCTTCTTATGTGATCTCACAGATCTTCCTCAGAGGAATCTTCAATATCTCTGCAAACCCTCTACAAAAAATCAACAACCTTACAACCCTAGGTAGTTGTACAAATGGCCTCACCTTCAAAGATCTATCCACACACTCAGGAACTTCAAGCTCTTATACCACCCGATGTAGAAAAGGATGGAGGATCCAAGAATGGATAGTCCAAACCTTAATTACGGCCTTCAACAACACCAACAACAATAACACAGCAGAACACAATAATAACAGAGATAGGAATCAATATTCAATTTATTGCAACATGTCAGGGGCCTTCCCGATTATGGCCAAATACAAAGATATGAAATCAAGATCTAGCACAGATCTTCTACAAGCATCAGGTCATTTACCTTCATCCAAAATATACAACTTAGATCCAATACTTGGATCCTCAAATCTGATCCCCTCTAAGTGATCTACCTCTTTTCTTGCCCCTACTCATCAAACCTAGACCTTCTTAAATACTAGCATGGCCATAAGTCGGCCTCATGCAAATATAAATTAAATAAACCCTTACATAAAATACATATCCAAGGCATAATTCATCTTGTAAACAAAGATTAAATGCACATAGGATAAATATCCTAGACCTAAATAGGTCCACCCACTTCCCCAAATGAGAGATCCAAATTAAATACCCCGCTACACAAATTAAATGCATTAAGTCGACCTCCCAGATCAGAAAACACAAGTTGGCAAGCCACACTGTCAAGCACCAGCAACAATTGCTAAGCACCAGAAATCTAAAACTGTCAAGCACCAGAAGTTTCGGGCCCCTTGGCCAACATATGTCGAGAAAAACCAAAAGCTGAGCACCCGTATGCACCAAGCCCTTCAACGATCGAGCTCCTCGTCCAACACTGTGACAGAGCAACAACACACCCTCGACCGAGTAACACTTCAACAAAACACACTAAGTACTCTCCAAATAAAATATATTTTTGTGTAATACAGGATTACCAAGAATCCTAGGATGCTCCTGCATCAGCTATGTGCCTATGAGATTAAATTTTTGGGAGGGATTTCTAAAAACCTAGCTAGAGGATGAATTTTTGGTTTTTGCATCATCTTATTTATATTGTCATTTGTAAAGCCATGTTATATGGGCTTATGATGTTTTCTTGAATCTTTATTGGATTCTAAAATGATGCGTAGTAATCTTTAAAGCTGTGTTATATGGGTTTCTGATGTTTTCTTGAATCTTTATTGGATTCTAAAATGTTTCCTAGCTATATTATATTGAAGGGATATTCAAAATTACGGATGATAGTTTTCATTTAATTTTTTTTAGCATGGTACACAAATATTTTATTTTAAATTGGGACTCCTAAATCATTTTATCTGTAATTAATATTATTTATGCAATCTGATTCTTTTTTGAAATCCTATGATAGTGAGTCTTGCCTTGATCACTAGTATTGTAATTTTTTACAAACAACAAAAATGCTCTTGTTTTAGTCAAATCTTTTTTCAAATAGTTTTAAATTCTATATAAAATTTCAAGTTTATCGCAACACATAAAATAGTGCAATATAAAAATATTTTACTTGGAAATATTTCTTTAGCACAGGCAAATTTGATAAATTTTAGAAAGAGCAATCCAACTAATTTTTGTAAATTAGTTGGTGGAAATAAATATTAGACTACCTATAAAAAAATTGATTACTTTTGTAAGGTTGTAATTAAATAAGTAGAAATTAAGGTTGTAATTGAATAAGTAGTAATGGTGATTATTAAATAAGTACATGGAAATAAATATTAGATTTTCCAAAAAAGTTGCTTCCTTTTGTAAGTGTCTAGTTGAATTAGTAGTATTGTTGATTGTAGTGGAAAGAGTAATTGTAGTCTTGCATTTTCAATATGTTCATGACTTAAGAAAGAGTTAAACGGCTAATTATTTATAATTAGTGGATGGAAATGAATGTTCGTTCAATTATATTTCTCATTTCGACAAGCATTGTTTTTAGCAATCCTTCGAGTGTTGTGGCATTTGTCTAAAAGTAAAATGGAAAAATATATTTCAACAAATTTTTGGAAGTGATGACAATGTTTATATTTTTTTCCTCATTTTAGTTGGCAAATCTTAAGCTACTTTTACTTTTAGTAGAATTATTGATACAATTTTTTTGACTCTTTAATATAAAGGTTTAGCACACATAGGCTTGGTAAGTCAACTTTTGGAGTAAGATCATCAAGAAATTGAAGCCATTATTTTGATAACAATTTTACGACAAGCCTACAAACTTTTCTTGGAGAATAAGTTTACAATTGTATTTTCATGTTTCGTTTCGTGGTTTGTAGTACAAATTATATGATTAGGAAAAAAATTTAAATTATTGTAAAATGGTAGTTCAAGTAATCTATGAAAAACAAATCAATGTTTACACTCTTTTTTAGTTAAAGTCATATTTCTTGGAAGACGGTAATTTTAATCCCAAGAGTAGATGTCTATGTTCGCAAGTTTTAGGCCTACAAAACTAAGTTTTAAAAGTATGTGGAAAATGGCCAGATTCATAGAAGAGCCATAACAACTTTACATTTTTAGTTTGTTTGCATTTCATAAATGGTTTTACAAGTCTGTATTATGAGGAAATTTGAAAGGATTAACAGGATCCTCAACCCAAATAAATTCATTTAAATTTATCATACCCTAATAATCTAAATCTTCAATATATCAATATGAGTTGTATGGTAGATTTTGAAAGATCAAAATGAAGGAACAAATAAACATTGAAAGGCCTAAATGGGACTATCCAATCATAGGTCTCATCAATACTACCACATTGCGACATGTATTTACCATTCATTGTTCAAATGTTGAACAATCAATAAAGTCGATAATAGGTGAAAATTATTTGGAAAATGATTCTGCAACAATTTTTTATATAGAGATTGTGTCTCGATTCTTATCTAACTCCATGAAATTCTTATAAAAATTTGAGCTTGTGTTGCATTTCACTAATGCATATGTACAATATTACTTCAAACCTCCAGGTGGCTATAAGGAAGTTATTAATGCATATGTTGCAGGAAAAGGTGATGCTTTTGTAGGGGGGTTATTCTCTCATGAATAAATTGAATGATGTGAAGGTTTGTCTTGTGTATTCAGTGCTCTCAAATTAGCACTTTATAGTAATTGTAAACTTGTACTTACACATGCCTTGGATGCTCATCATGTTCATCTGGGAGAGAAAATTTCAAAAAGAGTATCAGAAGTCTACAATTCACTAATGTCCCTACAAATTCATATGCCTCCTTGAATTGATGGTATAGGTTTTGCAAGAACATTTACCTTGCCACAAGTTTGTCCCACAGATCATAACAATTGTAATGAAACTTCATCTTGATCATCTCCACAATATTGACCATGTTTTGCATTTGTCTTAATCATTTTAATTCAACACAATTTTCATGCTTATATGTGCATTCCTCCATTGTTATATTGATAACTTTAGTTGTAAAAAGACTATAGAAGTTGAATATGTTTCCTGTATGCAACCAAAAATTATATGGATCATTATACAATGATGTGAAATCTATTTTTTGAAAACCAAAATTGGAGGAATCTTATACAAATATAATTATTGTACTATTTGTTATCAATAATAAACACTTTGAATACAACTAATGCGGGTTGGAAAAGCACCATACAAAAAAATTTCTATTACATTTTATAGTTGCAAAAGAAATATAGTAGTGCGTCTTCAAAATGGATGGCTCCTTGTATGATGATAATATGGTGTTTGGTGCAGTAGTCCTACTAATAGAAATGTGTGTCATTTTACTTCTTCTTGTGATGATCAAAGAAACCCCCATTTTTTCATGTTGTTGACATGCATTGTAGTAGTGTTTTATGTATTTTTATTAATAATTCAATATAACATGTTCTTATTTCATCACAGTGATGTGAGCCTTGCACAAAAGAACTTATTTCCTTACAATTTTATATAGCTTATGAATGCAAGAATTTTTAGATCTTCAATAACTATGGTTAGCATCTAATTGGAAGGCCAACATAGTAAATGTATTACCTTTGTATATTGTAAACTATTTCTTTAAATTCTTCATTTCACCTACAGAGTCAAATATGAGAATGAGTAGATTGTCAAAGAAATCAACTTTAGAAACATACAGTGCCAACAACTGCAATCGTGAAAAAATATTGTTGTTCACAAATAAATCAAGGAAGAATTTGAAGCATTGCCAATATAAATGTGTGAGAAGACATCCATGGGGTCGCTATGATGCACAGATAAGGGATCGGAAAACAAAAATTTGCCAGTGGCTAGGTACAATTGAAATTGTTGAGGAGGCCCCTATTGCATATGGAAAGGTTGCATTATCTATGAAAGCAATCACAGGATGACCAAATTTTGATTATGATATCTTGGAAACATATAATATGATGGAAGAAAAAGAAATGTCATCTCTACCAATAGTGTCAACTTCCATGGTATAGACAAATTCAAAAAGCATGAGGAGTCCAAGTTCTGGTTCATGGTTTGACATCCCTGCTGGTTTGCAAGTATAATCTTCATTAGTAAAAAGTGCTTCTTTCAATATAACTCTTGATATATAAAGTGATTCTATCCCACCACAGAGCTTTCAAGATGAATTAGTAGGGAAAAATACCAGTAAGGAAATAGCAAAACAAGTAATAGCAAATTATCATGATCATCTTCAAAGTAATATTGATATGTTATATACTTTTCCTTACCAAGGTTTATTAGATAGCGTAGCTCACAGGTACTTACCAATACCAGTTATCAATAATGGCAAAAAATATGGTTGTGACCGCGACAATTATGGTAGTCATTGTAACCACCTAAATTTGGTTTGTTCCAACTATGGACCCTATTTGCCCTAAGTGTGATCATACCCCCAATTATGTCCGAATGACCCTATTACTACTTGGAATAATTCTTCGAATCAATTTAATGTCCTAGGTGATTTTTATCACTAAATTATATTAAATATTATATCCATATGATTCAAATTAATTCAAACAATTTAAATCAAACCAAATTCAAACATGGTTATAGTATTTAATTATAAAGGAATTAAATCAATCCCTAAATCAATTATCCACTTGCAATGAACCCATTCCCCTAGCCTATTTAACTAATTAAAATGGCTATAGTCTCCTTAATTATTAAAAAGCAATAAAATGCTTAAATAATTAATTCCTATATTTTAAATGAATTAAATAAGTTTAATTCATTTCATTTATATTCCCTTAAACCCCAACCTAGCCTATCTCAACCACTTCTACCCTAGGTTCTAACCCATCTCAACCCATTCCACCCTTGCTA
This sequence comes from Thuja plicata, assembly GCA_018584345.1. Taxonomy (NCBI): domain Eukaryota; kingdom Viridiplantae; phylum Streptophyta; class Pinopsida; order Cupressales; family Cupressaceae; genus Thuja; species Thuja plicata. The sequence goes on from MU224123.1 coordinate 944,649, forward strand.
ATCTAATCCTAATTCTAATTCTAATCCAAACCCACTTCCTAATGTTGTCACATTCCATTAAGAAATGATTAATAACTCCACCCACTTGACAAAGTCAAGGAATCTCAAGATTCCTTCCTCAAGTCCACCTTCTCAAGCCACCCTCTTACACCCTCCCCATGCTTCTTTAAGGCTTTCATTAATGCCTAATTAATGAAGATTCCTTAAGCCCATGTCTCCTCCATGCCTCATTAATTCTCAAGGCATTAATGGCTCTTACACCACCATTAATGAGTCCCTCAACTCATTAATGAGCCTTGTCTCCCCTCTCTCTCTCTCTCTCATTCTTCTATAAATAGTATCTATTTTAGATCACAAAAGAGCCTTCATCTCATATTAGAAAATACATTGTTATGCTGCTAATATTTAGATAGCTTAATTTTCATCTCATAGTTCCACTACCATGCATTGTTATAATGTCCATTTTTAAACTAATATGCATTGCTCATTGAATAATAGCTTGTTTTAAATCAAATCTTTCATGCTAGGTTGTTTATGTCATTGGTATTTAGCATAAATCTGAGGGCTTTTATATTATTTGCTACTCCCATCCTTGTTAGAAAGCAATAAGTTAAAGTTATGGTTTATATGCTCATTAACCCTTATTTTTCACTAACAGAATGACTTATTGAAGTGTTGTGTCACAAATAATAGGTGCACAAATATACACACACATTTCTGGCACCCACCATGAGGCTCAATTTCCAACTTGGCCTCATTTTCTATCACTTTTTCACTAATTTGAATGCCCAGAATTCTATTACAGGCTCATTTTTTACCTTTTTGGATCGCATCTGGGATACGCCATCGCACCGCAGTAAATGAGGCTCGCATCCAGGATTTCCTGGATCATTTCTGGTTTAGGCTCGCATCTAGGGAGCATACTATCGCATCTGGTAAGAAAAGTTGCATACAATATACTGTATCGCATTCAGTGATTTTTTAGGCTCGCATCTGGTTAGAAAGTTTGCACACTTCATTTGCCTAACTCTAACATTTTGACAAGTTGTGTTTTTGGTATCTTGCAGCCTAACACATGTTTGTAGTTTGTTCTTGAAGGTTTTTGTGGGAGTTGAAATAAACAGATACTAACTTGGTTTTTAGGTTTCCCAACCCCCATCTTGACCTCTATTTACTTACTTTCAAAATTAAGATACATATTCCAATCTATCACTAAATTGACTAGGGGATTATGCTCTTATCCTTTTAAGGAAAATTAAAAACTCACACATCAGTTTATGAGTTGAACGAAATTTGGAGGTAAATGAACAAGCAATTTCATAGTTTAATTTCATTTGGGATCAGTAAATGAACAACACAAATCACTAAAATCTTGTGGTTCAAAGAACAACTACATCATATAATTTATTTTGGAAACATAAATTGGACAATCAAAGCACTAAATATGTGGGATCAAAGAACAATTTCAATCGTTTAATTCAATTTGGATCAGTAATTGGACAAGCAACTCACTAAATCTCGTGGCTAATTGAACAAGGCAAAATTTATTTTTCAAGCAATCCTATTTTTCTTAAAATAGGAACAAACTAAATCAAGCTCAACATAGCTTGAGGGAATGAACATTAATTTACATGTTTTAGGAGAAAATGGTTTATATTAGGAGAGTATGCTCTTCTTCTTTGGAAGAATAAAAAATCTAGACATCCAAAGCTTGCCAATCCTTGGTACATATACTTAAATAGTAGAGAGCCTGCCAGTTGAGGAAAAAATCTCACGAGAATGACCCAAGTGAGGATAGGTTTTACGCCAACCCTTCCAACTCACTATAAATAGTTTCTTCCTTGTAGGCTAAAGCCTCAGAAGATGGAGCCAGTTTTGTTCATGGAATTTTGACATCGTTCCTTGAACATATCTGGGTATATGTAGAGCAGAGCCGCTTTAATCTTGCTTGCAAGACTACATATATTCAGGTACTCATAGGGCTATACGCCTAAATTTTGCCTTGTGCAATTCTATGGGGGACGGTTTCGAACAGATTGCCCAATAATCTACAATAATTTCAATAGAAAGAATTCTTGATTCACCCCCAAAAGGGTGATAATCTTTGTGCAAAGCAAAACGTAATAGCCCCAAGACACTCATCATATTGTGCCCTCACTTGCATTTGGAGTCGGCTAATAAAGAATCATGACTATAGTCATTGCATGCATGGTGATGGCTATATTCTGATTAGCATTTGAGTGTGTATCTGAGTCAACGAGCAAAGATTTTCATCCTCCACATAGAGAATAAGAAAATATGATTGTTTGTTCCACCCTCCTAAAAATGCAAAACTATTTGACATGTTCAAAAGATCATTAAAAAGATAAGCTCCTCAAAACAATCAACAAGTTTCAAACCCTAGATTACAAGTGTTTTTCACACATTACGACACCTCCTAACGCAATCTGGAAATAAGCAACTTCACGCACTTCTAAAACAAACTTTTCAGAACTAACCAAAATTGACAAAAACATCATAAGATTGCAACCCATATTTCCCAAATCACATGTAGTATTTAGGATCACATTTGGTATTCTAGCTCACATTTGGTTAACACCTAGTCGCATCTAGATTCTAGGCTCGCATCTGGTGTCATCAGAGGCTCACATATGGGAGCTCGTATTCAGGATAGTGGGCATTTGCAAGATAAATTCTTAGAAAGTCTCAGTTGATTAGGATACCCTTTTGGCTCTTTAGCTGGTTCCTGTTGTCTTTTCTGGTCTACCTATTGAAATTTCAAAACTCTTTCAAAATGCCTACCTTGTATGCTTAGTCAGTCTTTCACGATTAGTTCAATACGTGTGGTCTACCTGCTTTCTACCAACAACTTGGTTCCCAAATCACTATCAGGGCATTCTAACCCTCTGACGTTGGAATCATTTACATCCCCCAACAACAAACAGTTACTTTTACCTAGACACGCCCACTTGAACAATTTGAAACTCTCACCTGCACTATTGGGAAATGTCGACAAAGTTGAGAAACAACTTCATGGTTAACACAAGATGCAACAAGTACACATCTAAAGGATCAAAAGTGCCTCCTAAAACACCACACTTTCAAAGAGAAACTTCTCATAATTCCCTTCTCGATCTAGATTCCCCTCAAATGGATAGCGATACTCGCAGATAGAGTGAGGCCTTTGAGGAATATAACAATGGAAAACACCAAAAACTTGAAGATACTGATGAAGAAGAAGAACCCAAGTTCAAACATCCTTTATTTGAATCTGGTAGTGAGGAAAAAATCACTAAAGAAGAATATCAAAAAATTAAACAAAGCAAGAGGTTCCACTAGATAATGGAAACAATGATTGATGAGGATAAAGAAAAGCACTTCCTCCATCTAGCATCCACAGGTGTCAAATTACCCAAGGATTATGATGTGGAAAAATTCAAGGAAAAGGAGGTACCAAATCCTATATCTATTCTCACCAAACAACTCAATTTGATGCACACGGAGCTCACAAACCTCAAACAGGAGAAGGAAAAACCTAAAACAAAATACTCTTTGGACGTCATTTGTCCATTTCCTTTTGACAAGAGTATCACTATGGTCCTATTTCCCCCCAATGTGGCAAGGCCAAAGTATGACAAGTACACGGGAGAAAATAACCCATGTGACCATGTGAGGGAATTCTTTGCTCTTAGCATATAATATATGCACGAACCTACATACCTCATGCATCTATTTCCAGGAAGTCTAGTAAGTAATGCCATGGACTGGTTCTCAAAACTAAACCCTAAGGTCAAGACATTCGAGGAGTTGATCCAACAGTTCATTCAACATTACTCCTACAACATCCAACATGATGTAACTATGATGGACCTATGTAACACCAAATAGAGAACTGGAGAATCATTTACACACTTCCTACAAAGATGGAGGAAGATTTTTGCATGATATTCAAGGGCCATTCCCGAAATAGAGAAGATGGAGATATTCGTTAATAATCTAGTACCTAAATTGAACTATGCATTGCAAATGCAAGACTCTCCAAGCTTTGACAGAATGATTAAAAATGCCCTCTGTATTGAGGAAGTCATGGTCAAAAGGGGAGAGATCACCCTTCAAAATGAAAACAAGACCAACAACTCCAACTCCAAGCCTAAATGGTGGAAACAAAAAAAATGTTGTTAATGACAGAGTGGTTGACGCCTCTAACATTAATCATAAACCTGAGTTATTCAATCTAACTAATGGCATGCAAGAAAGCAAGGATGCTAAGGTAACAACTCCCGTACCCAAAGCAAACAATTATAATAGCAAGGGTTGGACATGGACATCGAAACCCCAAAGAAATTTCACTCCTTTGGGAGAACCTCTTGAGACTGTTCTGAAAACACTGTTGGATAACAAAGTTCTAACTATCCCAGATTCCAAACCATGGGAACCAATGGTCAAACCCAGGTGGTGGGATGATAACTCCTATTGTGTCTTCCACAAAAAGAAGGGACACAAGACTAATAATTGTCTCAAGCTTAAACATGTTATCCAAGACCTCATTGAAGGAGGTAAGATCAAAGTAGATGGACACACTACCAATGAGGATCATACAACATTCAACAAACCCTTTCCTAATTAAGATCAAGGAGAAAAATCTAAAGGGAAGAGTAATGAGGTAAACTACACCTATTCCAAGAATGACAATGTAATCAATATGCTTGACATTAAAACTGAATCCATCAATGTGGTCACAATCAAAGGTGTCTCATTCCACTTAAATACTGTAACATAGAGCCAAGCACAGGTTACAATCAAAGGAGCTCCAAAACTAACATCAATATCCAAGGTTCCTATTGTAACTATTCCAAAACTAGCAAAAAAACACGTGATTACTGTTCCTAGAGAAAAATATGACTTGGTAGACCAATTGCAATGAATCTCTGCCAAAATTTTCATTTTTGAGTTGCTCAAAATATCTAAAGTACATAGGGAAATGCTAGAACAAGCTCTACATGTTGCTAACATCCCAAAGGATATCGATATAGACAAATTCCAAGTAATGGTCAATCACATCTCAGCACCACACTACCTCTCCTTTTTTGAAGAGGATGACAAATCATTGATACATCCACATAATCAACCCCTCCATATTGAAGTCCTTATTCATAAATCTTGTGTTAGATGCATGTTGATAGATGGAGGTATGGGATTGAATATTTGTACACTGGTTCTAATCAAGATACTAGGTCTCTCAAAACAAACAATTGACTCTAGAAGCAAGATAACCATCAAAGCTAATGATGAGGAAGAAAGATCCTCCAGAGGTCTTATTGTTCTACCTATTAGAGTCAGACTGATTGAGAGGAACATCATATGTCAAGATCTGGATCTACCATTGGCCTACAATATACTACTAGGGAGACCATGGATTCATGAGATGCAAGTTGTATCATCCACTTACCACCAATGCATAAAATTCCCACATAATGGGGTGGAAGTGACGATTCCTACAGATGCTAACTACACTTGAAACAATATCAAAGTAGGTAGCATGATCCCACACAAAAAAGAGTCTACAGATGTAGTTGCTCCTAAAACTACCAAGGACATGGTTATGGAGGGTTTTAGAAAAACCTTGAAACTTTAAGAAATAGTTATGGGAGAGTACAAGCTGGACCTGACTCCCTCACTAACAGAACTTCTGGTGTCACCAAGATCCTACGGAAAACCTTCATCAACATTCACACCTATAGCATCTAGGGAGCCAGAAGTACACAAAGCAACTGGCACGATAAAGGCATCCATAGCTTCTTCAGATAACACAGAAGAACAGGCAGTCTTAGACTAGCTTTATAAAGGAGAACTGATGGAATCTGAGGTCAAACATGTGAAGATATCCCCAGAACAGTATGGAAAGGGATATTATTTCCTCAAACAGATGGGATACGAAGGAAAGGGACCTCTAAATGACACAGGATGAGGTCTTACTAAACCTATACCCATGGAGTTCTGGAATACCAGAGATAAAACAGGATTGGGTTTTAATACTAAAACTGATAAACCTGTTTCAAAAGAGAGTCCACACTCCAATAAAGGGAGGGATGAAATAGATGAACTAGAGTAGTGGTCCTATGAGAGATTGTTACATTTTGGCACACAGGACCCCAACTACCAAGGAGAATGCTATGTACCTAGCTTTGAGGTACCACAAGATCTTCACACCCCTTTACTAGCACAACCTCTCATTCAAGAGGTAGGAGACACCATAGCATTAATTACTCAAGAGACACCTAGGCAATAGGATTTACATCCTAACTGGGGGAAATTGGTCACAATTTCACATGTCCTTGATCTACCCCACTTTGATCTACAAGCAGCTAACCAAGTACATCAGATAACCATTGCATAATACTTAAACAGATCTGATGATGATGTCACAGACTCTCATGACTATGAATGGGAAGAGGTATTTTTCACCACTAAAGATATTGGAATAGATAAAATTCACATGTTTGTAGCTCCCTCAGCTCATCATAAATAGTCTGACACTCCACTCAATGACACTGATAATCCTGAAGTAGAAGAAGAGTTCCTTCCCCCGATCATTGATGGAGAAACTGGAGAATACATAAGTCTAAAAGAATTTCACTGACTACAAGCAAGAAGCCTTCTTTTATGAAGAGATGATCATGAGATTTCTACTGATGAGTCGCTAGATTTTTGTCCGCATATGACTAACAATGACCCTTTTAACAATGATCTCACTCTTTTTTATCTAAATATTGAAGAAATTAACTTAACAGATCATGTCATGTCGGTTAATGGTCTTGATGCTAACACAATGTTATCCTTTCCAGAGACTGACTCCCTAACATTGGTACTTCCTGACCTAATTGATTGGACTGAAATAGATCCTACTCCTATCCTCAACTTTCCTAATGACCACACCCTAGCTTGTTATCTCAATACTTGTGAACCTTACACTTCTTCCACCAATGCAAGGAGCGAGAACATGTCACAGGAGGATATCAGGTTTCTTAGTCAAAAATTGAAAAAATAAAAAGGAAAAAGTAGACTGATGGTGAAAACCACTTTGTGGTAGTACCAGATCCCAAAATAGTAAAGAAAAAAGATGCATCCAATGGTGAAAAACTCTCCAAGGTACCAAAGGGTGAGACTCTTGATATCCTCCCTGAATACTTTCAAGAAAGATCTTCAGTATTGATTGAACGAACACAGCCAGTAAACTTGGGGACTATTGAAAATCCTCAAATTGTCCATCTTGCACAATCTTTATCAGCAGAAGAAAAGACATAGTTCACAGAGTTCCTGAAAGAGAAGAAGATTAACTTTGCATGGTCTTATACTTATATGCCAGGGCTAGATCCTAATGTAATCATGCACCACTTATCTATAGCTCCCGGGATCATGCTCATAAAGCAAAAACATAGAAAGATGCATCCTCATGTTTCATTATTGGTAAAAGTAGAGCTAGAGAAGTTTTTGAAATCTAGGTTTATCTGAGTCATTGCCTATGTAGGATGGATCTCTAATGTGGTCCTTGTGTCTAAATCCGATAAATCTCTCAGGATCTGTACAGAATTCAAAGACTTGAACAAAGCATGTCCGAAGGATGAATTCCCTCTACCTAACATAGACATGATCATAGATCTTACAACAGGCTTCCGGATGTATTCATTAATTGATGGATTCTTGGGCTATAATAAAATCAAGATCACCCCTGAGGATCAAGAGAAAACTGCATTCACATGTACATGGGGCACCTTTTGCTGGAATGTCATTCCTTTTAGGTTAAAGAATGTTAGTGCAACATATCAAAGAGCCATGACAACAATATTTTATGACATAATGCACAAGAACATGGAGGAATACGTGGATGACACATTGGCTATATCCAAAGAAAGAGGTGCCCACATTGCTGACCTAAGAAAAATATTAGATCTAATGGAGCAGTTTCAACTCAGGCTCAACCCAAAGAAATGTGCCTTTGGGGTCCAATCAGGGAAGCTCCTAGGGTTCATTATTTCAGTGAAAGGAATTGAGGTAGACCCTGCTAAAGTTAAAGCTATACTAGGGATGGCTCCTCTATGCAACATCAATCAAATGAGGATGCTACAAGAGAGACTCCAGTCCATCAGGAGATTTATGTCCTAACTTGCAGATAGGGCCAAACCCTTTACTAAGTTACTATATAAAGGGGTTACCTTCAAATGGGATGAACACTACAAAGCAAACTTCAGAGAATTGAAAGGATACTTCGCTACTCCTCCTATTCTTATGGCGCATATTCATGGAAAACCCCTACTCCTATACATTTCAGCTATAGCTACATCCCTAGGAGTATTGTTGGCACAAGGGGATGAAACCAAGAAAGAAAGGTCTATCTACTACATTAGTAGAACACTAGTCACTTATGAGCTCAATTATAGCATTATTGAAAAAGCATGCTTAACAGCCATATTTGCATCACAAAAATTAAGGCACTATATGCTCTCTCATATAGTGAAGCTCATTGCTAAGATTGATACTTTAAAGTACCTTTTGAGAAGAACATCATTAATAGGACATTTGGTGAAATGGGTCTTGATTCTAAGTGAGTCTGATATTGAATATGTAGAACAAAGAGCTATCAAAGGACAGGTCCTTGCAGATCAATTGGCTGATTCACCACTCCAAGATGATGAACCTTTACTCATTGAATTCTCTGATGAAACAATCATGCATCTCACTAAATATCCATGGAAGATGTACTTTTATAGTTCATTCACTCAAAAAGGATCTAGAGCAGGGGTCCTATTCATAACTCCTCAAGGTTACAAGATTCCCAAACCTTACAAACTAATGTTTCCATGCACCAACAATATTTTAGAATATGAAGCATTGGTCAACGGTCTTAAGCTAGCTATGGAATGGAAGATCATAGAGTTACACATATATGGTGACTCCTAACTAATTATCAATCAGGTCAATGGAGAGTATCAAATGAAAGATGAAAAGTTGATGCCCTACAAGCAACTAGTTGATGACTTGAAGAAATATTTTATCTTCGTCACCTTCCAGCAGATACCAAGATCAGAGAACAAAGCTACAGACACTATGGCTACCTTGGCATCCATGTTACAACTAGAAGAACATCAATTCTGCTATGAATTCTTGGTGGAAGACCTATCCTATCCTGCATTTGATACCCCTGAATACCAGGTAATATGTTCTTTGAATACCCCAGACCAATCTCGATATGCCAATATCATTGCTTACCTTTCTGACCAAACTATCCCTAATAATCTATCCATAAATGAGAAAAGATCCCTGATTAGGATAGCATCACATTATGTCCTCATAACTAACAACCTATATCGACGCGGTCTCAATGGTACACTTCTTAGGTGTTTAGAACTCCAAGAGTCTGATCTAGCATTAAAAGAAGTCCATGAAGGTGTATGTGGATCACACTTAAACGGCTTTTAATTAGCCAAGAAGCTGCTCAGAGTAGGATATTATTGGCCTACCATGGAGAGAGATGTTATTCAGTTTTCAAGAGCATGTATTAAATTCCAAAAACATGGAAATCTTATCCATGCTCCTGCCAAAGAACTTATACCTTTCGTAACACATTGGCCATTTTAGCAATGGGCCTTTGACTTGGTTGGACAAATATATCCCAACTCTTCAAATGGACACAAGTTCATCACTACGACCAATGAGTATTTCACAAAGTGGGTCGAGTCTATGCCGCTGATCAAAGCCACTGGCAAACAGGTGGCTATGTTCATTCTAAACTACATTATTTATAGATATGGGATACCCTCTTCAATTGTAATAGACAACGAGGGCCAATTTAAAAATCAAGACATTGATGACCTTTGTGAACAGTTCCATATCACTCAACATTTCTCCTCAATCTATTATCCTCAATTTAATGGACAAGCTATAGCATCCAACAAAAATATTCTTAAGATCCTACACCTAACTGTGAGTAAGTTTAGCAGAGACTAGCATCTACAACTAAATCTGGCACTATGGGCCTACAAAAAAAGCATAAGAACACCAACTAGAGCCACGCCATTTTCTCTAGTCTATGGCGCTAAAGCAGTACTACCCATTGAGGTTGAAATCCCATCTTTGTGGATATCTTTACAAGGTCTTGTTACTGATGAGCAGTACCGCATAGATAGGGTGAATTCTCTGGACCTATTAGATGAGCGCAGACAACAATCATTCAATCACCTCAAAGTGTACCAAGAACATATGTCCAAAGGCTACAACAAGAAGGTCAAACCATGCAAATTTGAAGTGGGAGATCTCATCCTCAAGGAGAATCCTAAGAACCAGCCAAACAGGGAGCAGAAAGGAAAATTTGAACTTAATTGACTGGGACCATATGTTATCACTACTACTTTTGGGACTGGATCTTATCAACTGGCTACACCTAAGGGAGATGTTCTTCCAGATCCTATCAATACTCTACATTTGTAGTAGTTCTACGCTTGATGTTTGGCTAGCAGAGCTTGTACAGCAAAAATTTTTACAAAATACCAAAACCATTCAAAAAATTGATCCTGAAGAAATCCAAAAATAGTGGAAAAATCCCTACAAAAAGGGTATCCTTGGTGAAAACTTGGTAAACAGGCGCCTTGATACTATAAAAACATTCAAAAAGGAAAAAATAGAAAAAAATTGAAAAAGAGAAAAGTGCCTTGATGAGCACAGGTAAAACAGGCATCTTGGTAGCAAAAAAAAAAAAAAAGAAAGAAAAAGATCTTGCCAGGTGGTGTAAACCTAGCAATCAAGCATCACTTGTGTTCTGTGCTCCATCTATCAAAGCACTACTGATACTAGGCCTTTGCAATTTCACCTGTACTCAAACGCTAACTTCATTTCCTAAATGGCTATCTTATCCTTGCTTGGGATTCGTCTATATTTATGTCTTAGGAATAAGTCATTCTACACTGGGGGCATCTTTTCTAGTATGGTAGGTTGCAGTTGCTAGGTTTCTCTAGGATGGTTTGCCTCATGAACACAATGTTTCTTGATACATGAAAAACAATGTCACTTTCCAAAACAAGGGTGTCTTTTCAAACATCACATATCCAAACATGACATTCACATTAACAAAGTTCCTACAAGGCTATATTGGATCACAAACATGAACAAATTATCCTATCAATGCACAGACGTGGAACACCATATCGCTTGTATTCCAATTTTTTGAATGATGAATCTTTACTGTGTTTGACATATGGATGAACAAGTACTACTTAAACACACAGTTTTCTATTTGGTTGATTATGATTCTTTGGATGTCCTGATGATGTTTTAACCTAGAGGCATCTAAGTAATTATAAATTTTATTTGATTTATTCTCAATTAATGATTTATTATATCTTCTTAGTTACTCAATGACGTCTGCGCAAAGACAAAGAGTCACAAGGATAGGGGGATAATGTTTTCTTGAATTCCTACATATGGTGATTGTTCCAAATGATCCTATAAATTTCACCTAACTTGGATGTTTATGGTAAGAGCTGCTACTATGGGTAGATAGCTGCATATATCTCAATCTTCATTATGTGTAAACTATGGTGAGGTTGGAACAACTTTCCTTGTTTGTTTTCAGATCCAGGTTCTCACTAAGATATACGAATCATAATGTACCCAAGGATATGAATTTTCAAGGTCATTGCGGGTCCAATATCTTTCCTTAATCAGAATTTGATATATTAAAAGGAAGGTGACTATTTTGTTATCCTGGCTCCTATGCCTTGATGCCTAAAGTCTATTTCTGACATTTCAATAAAACATAGTATTCATATTATCATAATATCAGTGGGTATTAGTGATGGTTGTACTATCAGGTGATTTCCATTCCAACAGAAATCCCAATGATGATAAAATGCTATACATTTACATACTAGTGACAAAGTCCTAAGAGTCTACATATCATTACATTTTTATAAATTGCATGGAATATAAACAAGAAAGGAGAAACATTAAAGACTTTTTGTGCTCAAAAATACTTTCTATCTTTTTCTTCTAAAAATCAAGTTAATTACATCATCCATATTACTGATATATCTATCGTTGCACATCCATAACATACATTTTGCATTCATGAAAAGAAGCAACAGGAAAATACAAAAGTAAAGCATCCATGTATTGCATTTTTACTTTTCATCCTAAAGTGCATCCATACATCTATTTTGCATAAAGGAAAATCAACATAAACATACATTTGCATTTTCACATGCGTGTCATTTCAAACATATTTAGATCAGTAATCAAATCAAAATCATAAAATGATGTTATCATCTAAATCTAACTCATCAAGAGACCAAGATATCATCACATGTGCAAAATACATCTACCACATCTATCAAAGCAAAGGGAACTCATGAAACATGTCTGAATCAGGAAGCTGCATCAGATATATATATATCACAACATGGTATAGATCAAAATATGGAATAGTATGCATAAAGAGTATCAGAGTATTAGTGAGGCCAAATGAATCAGATATACATGTATGAATGTCATATACAAAATCAGATCTTAGAAGGATCCATATATACAAAAGAGGGGATCTCAGCAGGATCCAAATATACAAATGTAACCTTAAAATACACATGTCATATAGATGGTACAAAATATCAACTCTGCCCCGCCCCATCTCCCTGATCAAGAGGAGGAGGTGGTACAAAAGGAGTTGCTAGAGGTGGCATGGCCCCCTCTGACTGCTGAGCCAATCATGAAAAGGAAGGTGCTCTCTGACCCTCCGGCACTGTGGCATGAAATAGGGCATAGTAATATGTGGCCTGCTACCCCTGGTGAACTACCGTTTGGGCATGTGCATCTCTCTCTGCTTTGAGCATCTTGCCCTGTCTATCTCTCTCTGCTCTTAGCCGCTCAAGCTATGTATCCATGTCTGCTAATAAGGCATCGACAGTGGTGACTCGGGCCTCTAATGCAATAATCCTAGCTCGGAGTTGCTCTCTCTCCCACTCACATCTAGAAAGAGGATCTTCATCTCTACTTGTATCCTGATCCTGAGGCCTATCCTATCCTCTGTCTGGTGGTCTATCCTATGACCCCTGCCACCTCTTTCATTGCTACTCTCCTGTAAGCAATGGACCAGTATCTCTCTGAGGAGCTACAAATCAAAACCTCTGGCACCTCCCACTACCACTAGCACCACCTATATTGACAACCTCACCACCACCACCCCTATCATCTCCATCATGGCCATCATCAGAAGGAGGATGCCTACCATCTCTACCATCCCTACTACCATCATGACCTCCATGTCTGCCAGGAGCCCTGTCTCTTTGTGCTCCTCCCCTACCTCTGACAGGTCGATCATTAGGATCATAGTCTAATGCCTCCTTTATGCAAGGAATGATCTCCTTAGGAATAGTGAAATGACAAAAGGGGTACTGAAGCATCTCCACCACATATTCGTCAGAGACACCTGCATCAGCAACATTAGGGTGAAGATCCCAGTCTATTTAGACCATATCACAGATCTCCTGGTGTGCTATCTCATATTGTAACTGTGCACCCCATAATGGTGTCTCATCTCTTGTCTGGGAATATACAATGATGTCTGCTTTCCTACCCTACCGATGATTGTATTGTCTCAGCACTCTGGCAATCATAAACCGCTCTACCACATATCTAGTCCTGCCAATGAGATATCAGCTCTAACATAGATACGATAGCTACCATGCGTCTGAGGTCCACTCTTTGTAATCTAAATATGGTCACCAAATGACCTCTATCATATCATCAAAAAGGCGGTGCCAATACTTAACCTTGTCCAGATGGGGCTGCTGAATCAGGTCTGCATACATATAAACATATGTCTACTCTGGTGCCCTATGTCTATCTACAATCGGTCATGTCATAGGGATGTACTCTCAGGCCCAGATCTGAAGAATAAGGATCCCAACGGTCATACTCTGTGTATAATGGTATACTATCTCGTGAAGCTCTCTATACATGTGGACTAAAATATAGCTACTCCAGGAAAATCATTGTCTGTGGGTAATCATCTTCTCTACCATATCTACCCAGCCAACCATGAATCCATGCTGACCCCTGTCTGGCATCAAGATGCTGCCTACCAGACCTGATAAGTACACTAATAAATGATCATAATGATTGACCATATATTCCCATGACAGATATCTCTGGTCGATGGTGTCATCCTGAAAATATCTACGTGCAGCACCAATCACCGCGGCCGCTGTCGACTCAAATCGCACCTCATGCCTGATCATTGACATCTAAAGCATCCGCCACACATCCTCAGGAGTCACTGTGATCTCACTAGTTAGCAAGTGAAAGGTGTTGTGCTCTGAGTGAAATCTCTCGGCAAGACCAGTAACAACCCACGGTTGACCCCAATCTTGGGTAAACCCATCAACGAACACAATCCACATCGGATCATGGTAGTCTACTCATCATCTGAAAGTAGTCCAGACAATGCAAGCACACAACCAGGGTAAGTGTCACAGAATGTGACTACCTCAAACTAGGTCTATTTTGACAAAAATGATAATACATCAGTATCCTATCTACAACAAAGGGGCGGACACCTAATCAACTAAATAATTCCTAGTTTGTGACATGCAAATGGGTTAAAAAGATTAAATTTCTAAGTCTCCTAACCATATGCAATTCAAAAATAGAAGGGTGTGACCCAATTTACCAGATATGATCCTAGAAATATAGGATGCGATGGAGTTTACAAGGTGCGATCCCCAAAATATGGGATGCGACCTTAAATACTGGGTACGAGCCTAAACTGACAGGGTACAACACACTGATGAATTTCAACTCAAATAAAGACAAAAACAAGAAAAACAAGATGTGATCTAGGGTATCTTGGATGCGATGCAGGAATCCAAAAAAATTGGATGCGATCCGGGAAATACCAGATGCGACACGGGATTCACAGGTTGTGATCCAGAAACCCGGATGTGATTCAAAATTGAAGGGGCTATAAAAGCTACAAAAATACATAAAATTAAAATTTGCAAAATTCACGAGGTATTTTTTTGAGCACTTACTGGTAGTGGGTAGTCAGCTGGGCACTGATGTCACTGGCACATCTTGAAATGGTGCTTCCTCACAGGGACTACCATCTTCTCTATAGAGCTCTCTAAATTACTATGGAGGAAAGTGAAAATGAATGGTGAAATGGTAAATTTTGAGACTTATATTGGTCTTTTGAGCCATTTAGGAGTTCTAAAACTCCTCATAGACATTTACAATTACATTTCTGTTCTCTTTTTGATCAATCAGGAACAAATCAAAGGTACCTACAATAATTTCAGCAGCACAGTACCATTCTTACAACAATTTTAAAAACTGCAGATTTCCTTCATTTGTTCCAAAAATCTGTTAGATTGTACATTTTATCATAAATCTTGGTCTAACATCATTTTTATCCATCTCACCACTCATATTTTCATGTAATTAACTTGATAATCATGTGTTTATTTTTAAACACACCTTCTTTTCCCACTTCTTCTATTCCATTCTTTCTTAACTGCTTCTTGCAAGTGATATATCATTTCAAACTAAGGGATTTTTATTCTTTTCCTTTGATTTCATTCCTGAGGGGGCATTATCACACTATCATCAATTAAATTTTTTCTCGAAACAACATTAAAATGACTTCGTTATCAAACAAACTAGGGGCATAACAATTTCCTTGACTAAAGTCGGAACTGTTGGATAGAAACCTTTGGTTCTCATAAGTTGGATATTTTGTGTTTCCTCATTTTAAAAGATTCTTATTAAGCTCCTGGCAGCTTCATACTGACTTTTGGATGACAACCAAGTTCAAAATCAATATTATCAATCTTTGGACGACAGCCAAGTTCAGAATTGGTATCTTTAGAATCTTTTTATTGATCTTTGGATGACAATCAAGTTCAAAATCTATTTCTATTAGTTTAGTTTGATCAAGTACGAGACTGATCTCATCAACATTTCATTCAACAACCAAGAACAGAATTCTCAATCTTTCTGAAGTCAAAATCAAAAACTTTCTTTGAATCAATGCGTTGCTCGCACATCAATTCAAAGAGGGGCAAATGTAACCACCTGAATTTGGTCTGTTCCAACTATAGACCCTATTTTCCCTAAGTGTGATCATACCCCCAATTATGTCCAAACGACCCTGTTACTACTTAGCATAATTCTTCGAATCAATTTAATGTCCTAGGTGATTTTTATCACTAAATTATATTAACTATTATAGCCATATGATTCAAATCAATTCAAACCATTTAAATCAAACCAAATTCAAACATGGCTATAGTATTTAATTATAAAAAAATTAAATAAATCCCTAAATCAATTATCCACTTGCAATGAACCCATTCCTCTAGCCTATTTAATATAATTAAAGTGGCTATAGTCCCCTTAATTATTAAAAAGCAATAAAATGCTTAAATAATTAACTCCTATATTTTAAATGAATTAAATAAGTTTAATTCATTTCATTTATATTCCCTTAAACCCCAACCTAACCTATCTCAACCACTTCTACCCTGGGTTCTAACCCATCTCAACCCATTCCACCCTTGCTAATCTAATCCTAATTCTAATTCTAATCCTAACCCACTTCATAATGTTGTCACATTCCATTAAGGAATGATTAACAACTCCACCCACTTGAGAAAGTCAAGGAATCTCAAGTTTCCTTCCTCAAGTCCACCTTCTCAAGCCACCCTCTTACACCCTCCCCATGCTTCTTTAAGGCTTTCATTAATGCCTCATTAATGAAGATGCCTTAAGCCCATGTCTCCTATATGCCTCATTAATGCTCAAGGCATTAATGGCTCTTACACCACCATTAATGAGTCCCTCAACTCATTAATGAACCTTGTCTCCCCTCTCTCTCTCTCTCATTCTTCTATAAATAGTATGCATTTTAGAGCACAAAAGATCCTTCATCTCATATTAGAAAATACACTATTATGCTACTAAGATTTAGATAGCATCATTTTCATCTCATAATTCCATTACCATGCATTGTTATAATGTCCATTTTTAGACTAATATGTAGTGCTCATTGAATAAAAGCTTGTTTTAAATCAAATCTTTCATGCTAGGTTGTTTATGTCACTAGTATTTAGCATAAATCTGAGGGCTTTTATGTTATTTGTTACACCCATCCTAGTTAGAAAGCAATAAGTTGAAGTTATGGTTTATATGCTCATTAATCCTTGTTTTTCACTAACAGAATGACTTATTGAAGTGTTGTGCCATAGATAACAGGTGCACAAATATACACACACATTCATTTTTAAAGAATTCAAAATGTTTCAACTATCTCATATAATTGCATCAGTGATAGATCAGATTTGTTGGGATCAACTATGCACAGATTGAAAAATGCACCCTCCAACTATCAATAGGTGCACAAATTCATTAGTATGCCTTGAAACCAAATGTACTTCTCATTCTTTGTCTTTTGCAAAAGAGAAGTCTAAGAAAACTTAAACCACATGAATAGATGATTGCATATACTTACCTTCTATGAATACACATTTTTTAATTCACTTGTTAATTGCCTCTATTGAAAATCAATTGCAGGGATCAGACACATCGTCGATCCTTCTACAAATCCTTGTCTGCCACACTATAAATCAGAGGCTACATCAATACATAGGGCTTCAAATGACTCCACTGTACATGTAGACAATGTGATTCATGGCACACAATGTAATAGCAATGTTCCAATTAGGAACATATACAACAACGATTTCTCATTAACCTATAAATGTCAAAGAGTAGGCCCTGGAGAACAAAGACATTGTGACATATGTATAGAACTTCTAGTTGAAGTTGGAAAATTGAAGACAAAGATACTAGAAGTTGAAGAAAGAATCAATGTTATCAAAGACCCCACCTTCAATTTTTATACTACCTGTGAGTGTCCACTTTAAACTGGAATTAAACATATTGAGATTTTGCAATTTTAATCAGAATAGGGAGGCGTAAATTAAATCCCATGTTTTGTGCTTGTATTAGGTGGTTCCTAATCGAACCCTAAAATTGTATACTTGTAAATTTAATCATACTAGACACATATTTGATTTTCATAAATCAACTATTTTGTACAAACAAAAACACTTGAACTCTTTTCCTAAATGGAAAGATTTTATAAAAGGGATTTTATTTTTAAAACCAACCATTTCTATTTCCTTTTTGTATGCATGCAAATTTTGTATGCATGAAGCCCAAATTCTGAATTTAGTAGTATACTTTGTTCTCATTTTCTTTTCATGCATTTGTAAACAAAATATAATATAACTCATCCTCTACCCAAAATACATAGATGGGTTTATTTGGAATGAAAAATGGATGTCAAATATAAAATAGCTAACAACAACATACATTTTTTTGTCAGAGAGAAGGGCGTTATTACGTACTGAACCAAAAAGATTGCAAACGTTCCCATCATATGCAAAAAAATTAAGTGGCCGCTACTTATATCAATTCCATTCTAAGGAAATATAATACAAGCAATCAATCTCATCTCTCTAAAGAAATCAAATATAAAGAAGTTTTGAAACTAAAAATTATAAAAGGATGGATGTTGACCAATACATATCTCAAAACCATTCACAAATATGTGAAATTGACAAAACATTGGAAAAACAAGGACTCTATCGATTTCCCACATTTAAATATAGTGTTGGTGATTTCCAATTTGATTCTCTTGAATTGTTTCTCAATTTTAAGTTTAGATTGATTCAACTACGAAAAGAAACAATTGACTACTTTATGAGGTGTTTGCTAGGAATAACAGTCCACAAGCACAACTGAGAGGGGGGGAGAATCAATTGTGATACAAAATATTAAACTTTAATCTTTATAAACCAAAACTTCAATGCAAATGATAATATAGTAAATGCCAACACAATAACACAAAACTTGTTGTCGAGGAAACCATGTAAAAGCTGAAACTCGGGTGGAAATTAGCACCCACAAATGATGTATTGAGAGTATAGCATCCATGTTAAAATATTTGGCCTTGTTAGGAGCTTATTAAAAAATTATAGTACACAGTCGCTATTAAAGGATAGATCCTATTAGGAGTCAAGAGCAACAATGGGCTCACTACCTAGGCACACTGCCCAAAGAAGGTTAAGGCCACCCTCAAGGATTCACAATCCAAACAAGTTGTTGGCAGCACGCATTGTACTTATGGCTTTGAGAGAGTCTCTTGAAGTTATTTTTTGTCTTTTTGCTTTCTTTTCTATCTCTTTTTGGAGAGGATTTTTTCCCACTGGGTTTTCTCCTTTGTCTCTAGTTTACAGAGATTTCTTTGTATTGGGTACCTGATCAGGCCTTGTTGTTGGGACCCTCTTTTCCTGCTTTCATAACTGTGCTAGGTTAACTTACCTCCTGAGCTTAGCTTAAGTGGGGTGTTAGAGTAATAGTACATTTGTCTTTATAATTAAATCACTTTGGTTTAATTATTAAAGTCCACTATTATTCTATTCACTTAAGCTTGCCATTTGTAGGTGCATAATAATTAATATGTTTATTAATTATTAATGCACAAACCTAGTTTTTTTCGGCTTTAGGGTTTCTTACCTTATATGCCACCTTTGTATCATTATTTTTTTAACTCTTTTGAATACAGCTTTTTGCTCTGCCATTTTTTAGCACAGAAGGGTTTCTTATTTTTGCTTCCTTGCTTCATTCTTCTAATAGGTCTTCTTGCATGCAACTACTCTTGGGATTTGGTACTATTTTTATCAGTTTCCACATGGTATCAAAGACTTTCTATTGTATCTTGTTCAAGTTCTGTTGAAGCAAGCTCTTCGCGGTATGCGGGTTTGAAGCTTTCAAATTTTCTTTAGTATTTTTTATTGGATCTGTGGGGTCTCTATTTTTTGGAGCACTTTGGACCAAAACTGACCTCACGATTGTGTTCGGAAGGCCTAAAAAACCCTATTTTCATATAAAATATGTCTGATTTGGACACCGGAGCATCTGAAAGAAATTTTTTGGCTTATTAGGGCCGTATGAGCACGCAAAATGAGGAAAATTTTAAAAAATAAATTAAAAAATCATAATTTTTGTAAGGTTTTTGGGGCTACCAGAATGCGCCGCCACTGCGGCCTAGCCCGCACCTGACCTCCCCCCCAGCGCGCCGCCCACCGGCTGTGCAGCCGCCCCCGGCGGTGCTGAGCCTGGGAGCCATCGATTTCCCTCAACCACCGGCCAACCTCTAGCCTAGCCACTGGTCTACCACCACCCGCCTGTCTCAGCTGGTATGGTGCTGACATCAACTGACATCAGCCACCAAAAAATATTTTCTGGCAAAAATCTCAAATTTGCCAGCAAAAACTTTATTTTTCGGCGACCGAAAATTTTTTTCCGGCAAACTCCTGACAGCCGTCAAATTTTTTCTCCAAAGTTGTGATGGTCATTTGGATGTCAATTTTTTTCCAGTGACTATGTTTTTCTAGCAAGCTCTCTTTTCAGGGTACCTATCAATTTTTTGCTCGTAACTTGAGCGTACGAACTCCAAATTGCAAGCGTCATATATTGTTGAAAAGATCTTTCCGAGCCGGTTCCAACCATGGAGGTTTCATCTTCACACTTAGTTGTTTAATCACCCATTTTTGGTGTTAAAGTGGAGGTTTTATTTTCCTCCTTCTCTGCATTTGTACCTCCAGTTTTTAACTTGTTCTTTGTGTTTTTTTCTTCATTTTGTGGTGTTCGGGAGTTAGTTTGATAGTTTGTGGGGGGTGCATATTTATTTCTACATTTTCAATTCGGAGAGACCCTTCTACTTCCATCTTATTCTCTCAATGTTAAACACATCCATTGTCATGCTGACTCCACATAACTACCACACATGGAATCCATAAATGACCAGAATCCTCATGTCACGAGATTTATGGTCCTGCCTGGATGCAGCTCAGCCAGTTCTACAGAGGCCTTATGAGGCTCTTATGCATAGAAATAGGATGGATGAGGCAATGGGCCTCATTGCCATGAATATTTTAGATGGGTTGTTGTTCCACATGGATGGTTTGACCACACCCAGGGATATGTGGGACAAGTTTTCCACCTTGTTTGGAACAATGAATCAATTTAGGGTTCTCCAGATAGATGCAGAGTTCACATCCTTGGTACCTGAATCATTCACCAGCATTGAGGACTTCCTGATGAAGTTCAAGTCTCTTCGATCTATTTTACAGGTTGCTAGAAAGATAAAGTCAGATGATGAGTGTATCTTTCTGATACTCTCAAAGCATCGTGGCTTTTATCAGATTTTCACTTCTACCTTCTACTCCACTATGGATGCACTGGGTGCACATCATGTTATGCCCTCTTTTGAGACCTTCTATGATAGGTTAACTCGTGAGCAGTCCAAGCTCAGTCAGATGGATTCTCTTACAAGTTCACAGTCACAGGCATTGCTTGCCAAGTCATTTTAGGATACACAGAAGCTGAAGCTGAAGCAGATATTTGATTCCTCTTCTCAGCACTCTATTGGCCCACCATCTTCTTCTAAGAAGGAGAAATAGAATACTAAGAACCCTACATGTTCCTATTGTTAGAAGGGGCCTCATGATGAGTCACATTGTTTTCAGAAGAGATTTGATGGCTATGAGAAACAGATTGCATATTTGCAAGCTCTCCTTCAGAAGAGCACTATTTCCTCACCATCCTCTTCCACCTCATAGGGGTTTACTTTTTAGTCTTCTGCCTCATCTTCGACATCTGGATAGGATTTTGGACAAGGTCATGCATTACGGGCTTCTGTTGCATCCCCTTCCCAGGTCCCTTGGATTATGGATTCAGGTGCTTCTCACCATATGGCATCTTCTCCAGAGATCTTCTCTTCTATTGAGGCTTCTCCTATTCCCCACATTCTCATGGGGAATAACACTATTATGCCAGTCTATGGGAAAGGTTTTGTACACATTCAAGATGGCACATTCAATGATGTATTGTATGTTCCATCTCTATCTGCCAACCTTCTCTTGATTTACCAAATTACACATAGTGGATCAGGGAAGATAGTTGAGTTCACGCTAGATTTAGTCTTCATTCGGGATAGCGCAACAGGTGGCATTGTTTCTACAGGGATAGTTGATCATTCCACTCATCTCTACACCTTTTCTCACTTTGGTCCACCATCTCCATCATCAGAGCACAACTCTCCTCTTACGCATGAGCATCATGTGGGATAGTCAGGTCACTTGAACCTCTGTGTTGTTCCTGAGACCACTTCTATGGCTGCCTCACCTCATCTTGTTGGGGTTTCTTCTCTTCAGCAGGACTCTTCTTTAGCACTGCCAGACACTCCAACTCCATTGATCGAGCCACCAGGTGCAGTTGTTGAGGATTCTACAGAGGACACTCATCTCCTCTCTCTTAACAGTGTCAGCACACCTGTAATACCACCTACCTTGGGGGTTCCCTTTCAGGATCCTTGTGTCTACTCCTTTGAGCATTAGCTCGGCCTTCCAGTGACACCTCATATTTTGAGGTTACCTCGTCACTGCTCACTTCCTTTCACTCCTTTGTATTGGCATCATGGTGTTTTGTTCATTGTTCCAGGGGTTCTTTCATTCTGGGGGGCTTTGGAGCCTTGACCCTCTCTCACGGGGGGGTTGGTAGCATGCATTGTACTTATGGCTTTGAGAGAGTCTCTTGAAGACATTTTTTGTCTTTTTTCTTTCTTTTCTATCTCTTTTTGGAGAGGATTTTTTCCCACTAGATTTTCTCCTTTCTCTCCCGTTTATAGAGATTTCCTTGTATTGGGTACCTGATCAGGCCTTGCTGTCGGGACCCTCTTTTCTTGATTTCATAGCTGTTCTAGGTTAGCTTACCTCCTGAGCTTCACTTAAGGGGGGTGTTAGAGTAATAGCACATTTGTCTTTATAATTAAATCACTTTGGTTTAATTATTAAAGTCCACTATTATTCTATTTACTTAAGCTTGTCATTTGTAGGTGCATAATAATTAATATGTTTATTAATTATTAATGCACAAACCTAGCTTTTTCCAGCTTTAGGGTTTCTTACCTTATATGCCGCCTTTGTATCATTATTTTTTTAACTCTTTTGAATATAGCTTTTTGCTCTACCATTTTTTAGCACAGAAGGGTTTCTTGTTTTTTGCTTCCTTGCTTTGTTCTTGTAACAGGTCTTCTTGCATGCAGCTACTCTTGGGATTCGGTACTATTTTTATCAGTTCCCACAGTAACATCTAAAATAGAGGTCACCAAAATGTGACATATAAAATAGATTATTCTTGTTTTATATTACCAATGTGTAAGATATAAAATGTGTATTTGAAATGTATGGGGTAAATAAGATGTTCTCCTTTTTATCCTTAGATACACAAATGAAGCATCCAAATTGATTAACCCCAAAGGAAGGATTAATGCATAAATGAATCAATCATTTGGAAATAAGAACAAAGAGGATAATCTTAAATTCCTATTTTAGAAAAGAGAGTGTGTGATAGATTTAGATAGATTAAGAACCTTAATTGAATTGAATAGGAGAAAAGTACTAACCTTGAAATGTTGCAGATCTAAAGAATGCTATTTTCAAGGGTTTGCACTCAGTTTCTAGAAAATCTGAGACCGGGTCTGGAATAGAAACACAAAGATGAACAAAACCCAAAAGTCTTTTCTGTTCTGACATAGTTCTAATTTTGACCCTCAATTCAATGTCAGCATTGACCCAGAATTTCTGATTCTGACCTAGGGCAGAATCAACCTAAAAAGTCTCTGATAGGAAATCTATTTTCAGATCCTGAAAGTTTTCTGAAAAGGGTATCCAAATCTGCACTTTGATCCACTATTTTGAACCTATACCTACAAGAAAAATAATTTTTTTTGTTGGGGGTAGGGGTTCACCTTAGTCAAACCCCAATTTAGGAATTAACCTTGAAATCAATAATTGAAATAAAGAATTCTAGCAAGTGTTGACGGGACTTTGTGACTGGTCTCATCAACGAATGTAAGTTGTCACCAGGTATCGGCCAACTTCGCTTGTAAAGGTTGTTCAGGGATTAAATTCTCTAGGCCTTCAAACACCTGAATTTTGTGTCTCAACAGTGTAGGAGCTAAGTTTGGTGTGTGACTATTTTTGTTTTGGGAGATAGCTAGTTTTTGGCTCATCTTATTTGGGGATTTTGTTAGTGGGTCGGGGTTTCCTGCAAGCACGCATTAGTTTACCAAATAAACTTCAAAAGATATGCCAGAGGTAGGAGTTCATTTCTTCTACTTATAGTTATGCTAAATATTTCAAAACATCAACCATGCTCTAATGAACTATAATAAATACTGAACATATACAAAACTATTGATTCATACATATTCAATAGAAAGGAGAAAAGAGGTCATTAATCTACTTAAAACACTAGAGTAGAGGACATTAAAAACATATAGCAAAAAATAATGTTAACTCAAAGATTTGAACGTTAAAAACATCATTTTCAGAATTATTCCTTCTTCATTAACAAGTTTCCAGCATCACTGGTGTGTACATCAATGGCTCCAAGAGAGTATCTATCTACTGAGAACTACTTAAGAACTACTGAGCATTGAGCTTTGCAAATACAAGAAAGGAAATGCTAAAAGCTAATAGTATGGACTGCAAAATCATCAATTTTGCCAACCCTTGAAATGAGGTTGGACTTGTTATTTATACACATACTTGCCCTAAATTTTACCCTAATCCAACTATACACTCAACAATAAAATACAATATCTGGTGGTCGGTACTACCTGCACCACTTTACAATCACCTCAAAAAGAGTAGAGGTCTGACAGATTGACAGAAGAAGACAAGAAGAAAGGATAGAAGAATCAGCCTTGAGAAGAGCATCGGAGAAAGAGTAGAGGGAATTTGATCTTCTGGGAGTTCAA
This sequence comes from Thuja plicata, assembly GCA_018584345.1. NCBI lineage: Eukaryota > Viridiplantae > Streptophyta > Pinopsida > Cupressales > Cupressaceae > Thuja > Thuja plicata. The sequence continues at coordinate 969,586 of MU224123.1, forward strand.
GGCTACATGCCTCATTAATGCAAAATGTGTCTCACTATCTTTGATGCACCAGATAGTTAATGTTGGAGTGGCACCTTGGGAAGATCACCTATCAGGGCCATCCCTTGAACTAACATGCCTTGCTAGGCTCACCTTATTTATGACACCCTCATTGATTGTTGGATAGTGACTGGTCGGCTCCAGGGAACCTGGACAAGGGTCACTGAAAGAATTCAAAACATTTGGATCCAAAATTCCAAAGTCCGGGAGCTTATGCTCAAACAACAATAAATGCTCACAATACACCCTGCTGGTGATAATCCCAGGAATCTGAAGAACTTTATTTTCCTTTACTATTCTTGAATGCCTCCAAAACTTGGCTGATGTCATCTTCATCTATGTCCTTAATACTATTCCACCGGTTGTAGACAGCCTCAAACTTCTCTTCAACTTCTCCAGCCCCGTTCCCAAACTCATCTACTAATTTTATGGAGTCATGAGCCCAGAGCATCATCTTAGATATTCTTGATAGCTTCCCTTTGTCGAAGTCCCTAGTAGACTGATACCGGGACTCCATCGACTCATCATATTTACTGAGGACATAATCCTCCAGGGTGCATGTTCCGATGGTGAATGGGTTGACTTGTGACACCCTTACAATGAATTCTTTGAATAGGTCCAATGGGTACTAGACCATTGTGAATTTCTCCCTTAGGGTCATGTCTAGTTTCTTACATACCTCAATTTTAAGGTCAAGTCTAGAGTACTGGGCCTGAAGGAATTTGAATGATTCCTCTCCCAAAATTCCCATCTCTGTGATGGCTTCTTCCCTGGAGTTGATGACTTCATCCAACATGGTCTTCCACCCTTCATATTTCTCCAAGTTTCCTTCCCATATAACAATGACATTGGTTACTTGGACCAAGATATTTTTGGCCAAGTAAAGGTTTAGGAGTGAGACATCTAAAAATTACCTTATGGCCTTTATCTCCTTGGTGATCCATCCGTCCATAGCCTACACCTTCTTCTTCATGGCCCTGAGCATCCATGTCACCCTACAGAAGCGGTGGTCCAGAGGTGGAAGCTTCTAGGTGGATCTCGGCCAAGGGCTGTGTAAGCTCTGCTAGAAGTCTGAGGAGATTTTAGTTCTTTTCTCTTTCCTCCTTCAACTTCTAGGCTAGTTTATCATATCTGGCCTCTACAGCCCAGGTCACCTCTTGTAGTAGGTCTAACTCTCCCTGCTTGTCTCTCCTCCCTAGAGGCACTTCCATGATTGCATAATCTTTGGCCCTTATCATCACTACATCTGTATCTGGGGGAGGTGTTGCAATTGTTGCAACTATAATTCCTCCCAAACCGGTCCAGAGGATATGGACTATCTGGACCTTTTTAGGCTTCTTGACCTCTATGTTCTAGGCCATCATCTTGGCCAAGGAGAGGGGAACACTTTTTGCTGCCACTAGGGCCTTTCTCTTTCTAGATTCAACAAGCCATTGTGGTAGATGGGGCAATTTTCTTGCTAAGGCCTGAGTATTGGGACTCCCTTTGGAGTCCAGTGGTGCATTCCCGGTATCTACAATTTCAATTGGCTCTTTCTCCTTTTCCTATTCCTATTACTGCTCTCTGGAGGCTTCAGTATCTTCTACCCTGGTGGCATCCTTATCCATGATGTATGGGATCTCCTCTCCATCGACATCATCATCACCTATATCATCGGGGATTTCCCCACCCTTCTTAGCATCAAGTGAATCGACATTCATTTCTTTGGGGTTTTCCCCTAATCCTGCTATTTTTATTGTTCTTCTTCGACATTATTCTCTGGGAAATCCTTCTCCATTGGAACATCCTTCTAAGGTGGCGGAGGTGTCTAGTGAATGTTTAACATTTGGGCCACTAAGACCACCTTGCCGAATGTACTCTAGGGCACTTGGTCATGCAGAGTAACCAAAGACATTTGGAGCATGATGATTGGGGGTATGATTGATCACATGGGTCTAGTTTCCCTAGTTGTCGGGTACTTGTCTATTGTTTGCCTTGATTCTATCCTTGTCCCTTGGACCAGTGTTTTCTCTCACTCAGGTTCCTTTTGTGCTTCTACCTGGGCTTCCTTCTCTGTGTAAACTTCTTTCTCTGGGACTTCTTCCTTAGTGGGGTCCTTTCCTCCTCCTGGGTGGCAATTTCTTCCATTGCCTTATCGATTTCCCCATGCACGTTCATGAGCTCATTCATCCTGAAGATGTTTTCAAAGTCATTGTGTGGGGGAGAGATTTATGAAATAACATCTAGTTTGAGGGAGTCCAAACTGACTTCCACTAGGGTAATATTGGGCATGTCAGGGCCTGTGTCTATGCTTGGGGTAGGGTTTACATTCTACTTCTTCTTTCTTTGTAATGGGACCCCAACACCGAGAATGTATGTAGACTCCACCTCAGGGAATGTCTTCCTGCTCATTAGTGATGCCAATGAAGGGGATCCCACCATGCGGGCGGATCCCACTGGAGTTGCCAGGAGACCGCGAGAAAGTTAAGCGCTTATCTTTTTGCTTGTCAGCCTGGATGCCTCCATTTGTTCATGAATTTGCACCATTGTGGGGAGCAGACCTTGGGGAGGTACTTGGGCTGGGGCACTTCCTTTTTCCTTCCCCTTTCTTTTTCTTGGTCCAGCAACCCCGAAGGTTGAAGCAAACCTCCACATAATTGGGCCTTTACAGCTTCTCCTCGAACACACCCACTCAAAATACTTATGACTATTATCAATAATGGGGCAACATACATCTCCAATTTTTAGGTTTTCAGGGGTGCCCCAATCCACTGAAGGGTGATCTAATTTTCCGATCCCCTACTCTTTATATGATGGGTCCTCCAGAGGCCCATCATCTGTAAAATGTTTTGGGAAGCCCGAAAGGTTGAGGGCCTTCATTAACCCCTTGGAAATCTGGGAGTGTTGTCAGGCCCGAAGATAAAAAATTTCTTGGAAATCTACCCATAAATATTCAATATCATCTTTGTGTAGTGTGGATGCCCGGGGTAGTGCCTCCCTTATTTTTCCCACTAGATCAAAATTCCTTCTAGTGTGGTGGAATTCCACCAATCCCAGACTTTTTAATTCATTATCAGCCTCCTTGGCTACCATGAGACTACAATAATAGTTCCCACAAACCATAGGGAATGGAATTGATACGACCTTTTTCAAGGCAAAGAATGCATGGAGCTCCAGGATTTTCCTGTAGAACTCCAAAAGAATGATCCTATCCCTACAATGTCTAGGGATTAGGTAGGGTTTCCCAAAGAAACCAAACACCCAAATGTATGTATGCTACAGGAAATGAATAAAATAATTGTCATAAGTGCTCACTAGGTTCATCACCTCCTTCGACAACTAGTACCCGGTGTCCCGAGTAAGTGTCAAAATATTGTGGTAGACAAACACATCATTTACCCTACAAAAATTAGGGAAGCTAAGTTCCCACTGAACCTAGGGATAATTCTCCCATGGAAATAACTGGCCGAGCTCATTCCCGAGAATGTTCACTATCTGCAAACCCTGAAAAGCAGGTCTCTATTGGGCTAGTGCCCATAATACATAGGATGTCATGTAGAATTTGGAATTCTAGAGGACACTCTTTAGCTATGCATCTACATGATTCGCAATGATAGCTACCTAGTTGAAGGTCTAACTGTGGGTGGTGATGTAGTAGAGAAAGTAATACATCCATGCTGAAAATTCGTAGGCATGGGGTTCTCCAAAGAGCCTTCATAGATATGTGATTCCCACCTGAATACATTCTTTAAAGTCCCCACGGGGAATCTCCACCTTCATCTTTTTATAGTCCCTCCTTGGGGACTTCAACCAATGAGTATTGAGATGATGCCAGGTGAGGAGGGATACTTCCCCAAACTCCTTCAGTGACATAGAATAGGAGAGAACAATGGCTCCCTTGAATTGGGGGATCTTCAGCCCTGAAGCAAAAGTGGTCGCATCCAGATTGACGATGGCCACTGAGTAATGTAGTGGTAGGGGATTTGCGAGAAAAACAACTTGGGTGGGAGCATTATAGAGCATTGCTAGTTAAAGGATCAGCTACAGTGCTTGCACCAAGTAGGGAAAACTTGCAGCCTTGATAATTCTGGAGGTGGCCATGTACTTTTCCATATCATCTTTGATAGTCCTCTGTTGGTATATGGCTTGGACCAAGCCCTGCATTTTAGCCCATAGTCCAGGCTTTGTATCTATTATTTCCTATAGCTTGGATTCCACCTTGGACCCCACAAGAGCACCCTCCCTTGGGTATTTGGACGTTAATGGTAATTTTCCCAGCATCTTCTTGGCCTTAGTTTTCATGGCTACCCGAGTGGAGGTAGTTGGAAGCTCCAGACTTTCAGAAGGAGTTGTCACTTCAGACATGTTGATTGGATTATCTCCAACCTGCAAGATTGGAGAACCATCAATACATATAATATGATAAAAAAATACAAGTTTTTAGGGACTCTAGGGAATTCACCACCATTTTTCACCTATTCAAAAAGTATTAGTATGCATCAAAATCCTAGGTTGTCAAAGTTAGCAAGGATTGGAGTACGGAGAAACTAGCCATTGTCAGTGTGACCGGTAGCGAGCCATACTTGGCTGACATGGGTCATCACGTGGCCACACAATAGGTCATGTAAATGCTCTTAATGGTGACAAGTGGGATAACATGAGGGAAATGAATGCTAGATGGGATGGGTTTTGAATGCTCATTCATGGGGAAATTAATCCTGCCATTAAGACAACATCTTAGAGGAGAGAGAAACTTGCCCTGGCTCGAACGGGTGAGGTACTAAGTTCAAGCTAGGCAGGTGCCATGAGGGAAAGCTCAACAATTTGGTCTAGAAGTGAAAGGACATGGCGAGATTGCCAAAAAGTAGGAAGGATATACATGGAATATAAAAATGTATAGATGACCGATGCATGATGAGGGCCGAAGCACAACTTGCGGGCCAACCTGAGAATGACCTATACATAGCTAGCTATACCTAATTACAAAATGTACAAGCATTTACATTATTTTACAAATGTAAAGAGGGTGGACAACCCTCTAGTAGAGCCATCCCACCAATGGGAGGCGACAATAGACAAGCAAAAATGAAACATAAGAAAATAGAAAGAAACCAAAATAGAAAACCAAGAAACGCACACGAACAAACAAAGTAAAATCCAGGAAGAACAAAACCAGAAAGGAGAGTCGAAGGACCTACCTGAAAACATGAATAATGTAGAGAGGAAAATCATAGGAGGCACTCCACAACTGATTCACCTTCGAGTGACCGTGAACCAACATTGTTATTCACTATTAATCAACCATTAATCCAAAGAGCAAAATGTTGTTGAATCGCCTCAATTGCCTTTGAATCACTTTGAGTACTTTGATCATAGTAAGTATGAAAGTGACTGGTAAATCCTATTTATACCCTTAGGGTAAAAATATGTTTCTTTCCTCTGCAAACCCCAAAAAATAAAAACCTCCAGACTCCAAGCTCGGGGATTCCATGCACCCAAATCTTCCAACAAAAGAAGACATGATGGTAGAGAATCCCAAAGTTTGGGATCCAACTGACTCCAAAAAGACAAACACACTATGGGACTGGGTCCTAGAGGAAAGAGAACCAAAAGAAAAATAAAAAACCCTCACGGAAGCAAAGCCGAGAGGTAAACAAAAGAAAAAGGAACAAGGTGAAAAGAAAAAAAGGGGGACCCAACATTTTTCCTACAAAATGTAGGGATGGGTATGCAAGGCATAAAAAATGGTGACCCACTGGGATGAATGCCTTATGCATTCAAGAACTTCAAAATCTCTGGTTAGCAAAACTGGGATTAATCTTTGCCTAGAGCATTCTGCTTGCAAGGCGTGAGGTGTCTGATAAAAATTTGACTCATCATTGATTCAATCTTTTGGTCTTTCGTTAGTTGTGAGGTGTGTGCTTTGAAAGAAAATCAAGCCAATGATTTTTGGGAGAAGCAGAGAGGAGGCACTAAATAAATCAGACCAAAGTCATCCTATTTTGCACATTTCCCCCTAGATACCAGAATTCTCCATTCTTTAGTTCTTTTCATTTTATTTTCTTTTCGTTTGAATGTGGGAAGGCGATACTTCTTTCATCGTGAACCTTAAGCTTAGCCAAGTTTTATGACGGTACTCCTTTCACCTTGCCACCTAATTCATATTTTCCAAATAGGAGAGAATATTTCAGACCTAGGATATTTTTATGATTTTCAAACTTGGCCAATAACCAGTGCAATCGATCTGCTCTCGAGGACCCTGAGATTACTTACTTCTTAGATTTTATGTTAATCAATGTTCAGACTTTCAACATATGAATCCATTGAAGATTACTCATAACCTATTACCGTACGTGCAAAACAACTCCAAAGTGCAGACAAATTCCACCATGTTAGCAATAGATTCCAAACTATCCAAAATTCATAAGGTACCATTCCAGGGACTAGATGTTATGTGAAGCATACCTGCCTATAAAAAGAAGACAACACGTCAGGAGCTCGGAAAACAAACACAAAATAGAAGAAAGTCAAAAACCAAGGCAAACATGAAAAAGGGAAGGTGGTCCTAGAGAATGGCTAGAAAAACTATTTACAAGGACAAGGTACTCCAAGAGGAGCACCACAAAAGATATTTACAAGCAAGGACTTTACATATAATACAACTTCAGACAAAACTACCACCTACCTCATTCAAAATAGTTCTTGAGAAACTGTCCATTGACAAGAAATGGGATAGCCTCTCCATTCATAGTATTAAGGAAATAAGTATTTGCCCCACAGATCTTAGATATTAGATATGGTCTAAGCCAGAGCCTCTGAAACTTAGTGTGCTTTCCCTTCTTTTCCCTGGCCTTGTCCTACAGGAGGACCAAGTCTGAAATTTGAAAGGCCTTATACTAGGATCTTCAATCAAACCATCATTTAACTACTGCTTGGTGACGTGTGAAGTGTTCTAGTGTCACGTATCTCTGTTCCTCCATTCTCACCAAATTTAGAAGCTGGACCTCCACAATATTATCCTGCTTGCCAAATTCCTACATAAATTGTAAGACCAGGATTTGTAAGTTGATGGGGAACATTGGATTCTAGCTATAAACTAGATGAAATAGGGAAATTTCTAGGGCTTCCTTTATTCTAATGTGAACCACCCAGAGGGTGAACCTAAGCATAATGTGTTCTTTGTTAGTAATAACTGAGAGGGGGGGTGAATCAGTGGCCTCCAAAATTTATCCTTTTAAACTTTAATCCACCAATTAATACACCTCATATTATTAAGTCCCTACAAGATGTATGCCTTTGATTTACTTGAAATAAATAATTGTCTATTGGTTTACCTTGTCTATCCTTCTTCTCCTTGATAACCGATAATTAGTAAAACTTATTTATCAATACTCAGTAAATATGCAGAGTATACCAATCAATCCATAAATGCATATGTGAAATATAAAACAATAAAGTAATAAATCATACACACATAACACAAGGATTTTAGCATGGAAACCCCATTAAGGGAAAAACCACTGGGACCAGTACCCTAAATTTCCACTCTTCTGAAGTGAACCCTATTAGGAGCTAACCCTGTTAAAGGTTACAAACACATGGTTAAGTGCGACCTTATTAGAGAATTTTTATACATAGGTTGTCACTTAGTATCTGGCATCTATGCTACCATCCTTTAATCAGTCTCTAGACTATCAGTAGGCTTTAAGCTAATCTTACTACCATCCTTGAATTAGCCTCCTTCTTAGACTATCAATAGGCTTTAAGTAAGACCGATGCTACTATCATGAGTCAAACTTCTGGTAATCTGTTAGGATATACCTCAATTACAAAATACTGTTAAGTCCTGCTCTGTTAAGAGACTTAATGCTTGAATGGTTAAACTGAAACATAATGACCTGTTTCTAATGCAACTTTGAATTGTAGATATTCAAATCTATTTATGTATAATACCTTTCTGATCAATGTATCAATTCCATTCCTTTGTTCTTCATTCTTTCTACTTTGTGATGATGTGCTTCACTGTGTGTCGGTGTCTGCAGAATTCTTTATCTCTCCCTTAGCTTGATTGATTAGGACTGCATGAAGTTTAACCTTCATCAGTTTCTCTTCAGCATCTTCTCTCAATTCACTCCCCAGTGTATCTGAGTGCATACAGAAATAAATTAAACTTGTCTCTTATATAGACATGATATTCCTTAATTCTTGGTTCTTGATTCTTGATTCTTGGTGTGAAAAAAAATCTAGCCAAATTGATTTACAGCTTTAACTCCTGGTTTATCTCGTAGTTATTTTATTTCTAGCTGTATAAATCATCTTTAAATCACTTACTTAACTCTAGTCGAATAAAAAAAATAAAACAACTAGTTAATTCTATCCTTAAGCTCTTCCAGCTAGATATTTTTTCCTTTTCTGATCTCTCTATTCTGTCAGTCAATTCTATAGTTCGCCGCCAGTGACAACTGCCAGTTCCATCGGTACAACTTCAGTTAGCTTCAGGATCTCCATCCGTCAGGCATCATTGGATCTTTCTCATTGGGCAACACTGTTTTTAGCCCTTTGGGCATCCTGTGATTCTTCTTCATCGGGAAACACTGTCTTCTACTCGTTGGGTATCACTTTGACTTTATCTCTGTCTTTACCAATGGTGTGCACTCCGCTGGTGTAGTTTGTCACTTGGTGAATACTTGACATTTATGCATTGCTGAAAGCATAACCTTTGTTCCATTGATTCTTTGAAGTCTTTGGCATTATGTATATGAACATATAGATGATATCAAGTTGACATCAATGACAATACAAACCATTAACTGATTTAATGTCTTGCATCATCTTCAACTTAACATTATCAAACATTCAATCAGTTACATGTCATCAATCTCTCCCTTTGGCATTGATGGCAACATACTATATTATCACACTATACTATTTCTAATACAATATAGAATACAATTGTTGAGATTCATCAATTTACCAAATAGTTTATTTTGATAACTGATAAAAATGTCTGACCGCCGGTAAGCTCTGTATTAGCTTAGATTTTTTTCTTGCAGCTTTCATTTCTTCTTTTGATGTGTTGTATCCTCTGTTGGTGTCAATTTTTCTCTCTTCTTCTTTGATGTCTCTATCTTGTATTTGCAACTTTTATACAAATACTCTCCCTATTTGGAGTAATTTGATAATGAATAGTTTCTGATGATAATATGGATACATTCTCTCCCTTTGACAACAATGCCAAAAAAATATTTTCACACATATCTAACATTCTGTCAAGCAATTTCGTCTATCCATAATATATTCCTTGAATTTCCCTTATCCATCATCAATATAACAATATACTCTCATGCTTGGTTCTGATATATACCTTTCTATATATAGATGTAGTTTTGAAGTTCATGTTTGCTTGCATCAATCATGAATGATATTCTGATAATATATGGTTGATGCAGCCTTCAGTCCTTTTACTGACTGATAGACATGGGTTTGACCCCTAGTCTTTTTCTTAGGTACTCAAATGTATCCTTGGGTAGTGGCTTGGTGAAGATATCAGCCAATTATTCTTTTGATTGCACATATTCAACTATCACCTCTTTTTCTTGAACTTGTTCTCTTAAGTAATGATACTTGATGACAATGTGTTTAGTCTTTGCATGCATGACTGGATTCTTGGAAATATTTATTGCACTGGTGTTATCACAATAGATAACTACTGGTTCTATGATCTTCATATGCAGTCCTTCTAGCAACTGTTTGATCCATGCAATATTTGAGTAGTTTACAGTAGCAGCAACATATTCTGCTTCTGTAGTAGACTGAGAGATGCATCCTTTCTTTTTTCTAATCCATGTGACAAGTTTTTCACCCATAAAGAATTCTCCTCTAGTTGTCCTCTTCCGGTCATCAAGATTTCCAGCCCAATCAGTGTCGATAAACACCTTTAGTTCAAATTTTCCTTCTCTTTTATACCATAAGCCAAATTCCTCAGTATTCTTCAGATATCTTAGTACTCTTTTCACAGCAGTTATATGTGATTCCCTGGGGTTAGCAAAAAATCTAGAAATAATTCCTACTGCATGTGCAATATCTGGTCTAGTGTGTACAACATACATGAGTTTTCCTATCATTGATCTATATAGAGTTTGATTTACCTTTGTTGTCTTGTCTTCTTTTGTCAATTTGCATCAAGTAGCCATCGGTGTTCCAACAGGTTTGGAATCTTCCATCTTGAATATTTTCATAACTTTTTTGATGTATTTGGACTGTGTAATGAAAATACCTTCACTTTGTTGAATGATTTGCAGACCAAGAAAGAACTTGATCTCTCCAAACATAGACTTCTCAAATTATTTTCTCATCTCATCAAAAAATGATTTGCATAGCATATCATTGCCTCCAAATATGATGTCATCAACAAATATTTCAGCAATCAAAGTGTTAGCATTAGTATCTTCTTTCAAATATAGATTATTGTTCTCACTAGTCCTCATGAATCCAATACTCATTAGATAGGAATGAATTCATTCATACCAGGCTCTGAGAGCTTGTTTCAATCCATACAAGGCTTTGTGAAGTCTACATAAAATGTTCCTCTTGTCTGGATCTACAAACCCTTCTGGTTGCTCAATGTATACCTCTTCTTCAAGTATTCCATTTAAGAATGTTGACTTGACGTCAATTTGATATACCTTGAATCCTTTGTATGCAGCATAAGCAAGTAGAATTCTTACTCCTTCTAGCCTAGCAATGGGTGCAAAGGTTTCTCCATATTCTATTCCTTCCTCTTGTGCATACCCCTTGCATACTAGTCTTGCTTTGTTCCTTTTGACTTCTCCATTCTCATTCAGTTTGTTCCTAAATATCCATTTTGTACCGATGACATTCTTGTCATCTAGTCTTGGCACAAGTGACCATGTCTTGTTATTCTCAATCTGTTCAATCTCATCATTCATAGCACTTATCCATTCTTCATTATCTAGTGCAACATTGACAGATTTTGGATCAAACTCACAAATTAAGCAATTTGAGTTTAAAGACTTACTTCTTGTTCTTGTACCAGATTTCTTATCTCCTATGATCTAGTTCTCTGGATGGTTCCTTCTTACATATCTTGCAAGTACAAGTATAGCTCTTTGCATGTCAACTTGATCTTCATTACCTTGTACATTATCTTGATCATTATCTTGACCATCGGTAACAGCACTTTGACCGTCGGTTGCAACATTTTGTTGTTCTAGATTTAAGCATTGTTGCTCAGGTAGAGTGATGGGTTCTTCACAGTATACAAACTTGTAGTCCTCTGGTTCTTTTGTGCTTTCCAGCTCATTATTTTTTGCAAATTCATCAATCTTCACATTTGCACTTTCAACTATTTTGTTAGAAGCCTTGAGTAGATATTTAAAAGCTTTTTTTTTGGTAGAATACCCTAGAAAAATACCTTCATCACTTTTGGCATCTATCTTTCCATTTCTATTATCCTTTAAGACATAACATTGACTGCCAAAGATTTTGAAGTAACTTACATTGGGTGTTTTGCCATACCATAGCTCATAAGGAGTCTTCTTTGAGTCCTTTCTTAATTATACTCTATTAAGTGTATAGACAGCAGTGCTAACAACTTCCCTCCAGAAGATCTGGGTGATGTCCTTCTCTATCATCAATGTTCTTGCACAATCAATTATTGATTTGTTCCTTCTCTCAGCAATCCCATTTTGCTGTGGTGCTCTTGGTGCAGAAACCTATCTTTTTATACCATGCTTATTATATAAATTAGTGAATTCATCTGATATAAATTCTCCTCCTCTATCTGATCTCAAACATTTTAGATCCTTACCACTTTGTTTCTCTACCATAACTTTATACCATTTAAACATCTTGAATGCTTTAGATTTTTCTTTTAGAAACATGACTGTCATCATTCTAAAGTAATCATCAACAAAGAGAATAAAATATCTATCTCCATAATAGCTCTTTGTCCTCATAG